>JACDQD010000010.1:19911220-20439481 GCA_019843655.1 Lethocerus indicus | reverse complement strand
TTTCAGGGGCAAATGTAACTCACTTTGGGACCACTTTGACCAAATATGGGCGAAATCGGGCGACTTTTTTCAAATTTCAAAAATTTTCGATTTTTCAGCTCTCCTTTCAGGGGCAAATGTAACTCACTTTGGGACCACTTTTGACCAAATATGGGCGAAATCGGGCGACTTTTTTTAAATTTCAAAAATTTTCGATTTTTCAGCTCTCCTTTCAGGGGCAAATGTAACTCACTTTGGGACCACTTTTGACCAAATATGGGCGAAATCGGACGACTTTTTTAAAATTTTCGATTTTTCAGCTCTCCTTTCAGGGGCAAATGTAACTCACTTTGGGACCACTTTTGACCGAATATGGGCGAAATCGGACGACTTTTTTAAAATTTTCGATTTTTCAGCTCTCCTTTCAGGGGCAAATGTAACTCACTTTGGGACCACTTTTGACCGAATATGGGCGAAATCGGACGACTTTTTTAAAATTTTCGATTTTTCAGCTCTCCTTTCAGGGGCAAATGTAACTCACTTTGGGACCACTTTTGACCAAATATGTAAGGCGAAATCGGGCGACTTTTTAAATTTCAAAATTTTCGATTTTCAGCTCTCCTTCAGGGGCAAATGTAACTCACTTTAGGACCACTTTTGACCAAATATAAGGAAATCAAGGACTTTTTTAAATTTCAAAAATTTTCGATTTTTCAGCTCTCCTTTCCGGGGGCAATGTAAAACTTACTTTAGGGCCACTTTTTTGACCAAATATGGGCGAAATCGGGCGACTTTTTAAATTTCAAAATTTTCGATTTTTCAGCTCTCCTTTCAGGGGCTCACTTTAGGACCACTTTTGACCAAATAACTCACTTTTTAGGGCACCACTTTGGGACCACTTTTGACCAAATATGGGCGAAATCGGGCGACTTTTTTTAAATTTCAAAAATTTTCGATTTTTCAGCTCTCCTTTCAGGGGCAAATGTAACTCACTTTAGGACCACTTTTGACCAAATATGGGCGAAATCGGGCGACTTTTTTTAAATTTCAAAAATATTCGATTTTTCAGCTCTCCTTTCAGGGGCAAATGTAACTCACTTTAGGACCACTTTTGACCAAATATGGGCGAAATCGGGCGACTTTTTTTAAATTTCAAAAATTTTCGATTTTTCAGCTCTCCTTTCAGGGGCAAATGTAACTCACTTTAGGACCACTTTTGACCAAATATGGGCGAAATCGGGCGACTTTTTTTAAATTTCAAAAATTTTCGATTTTTCAGCTCTCCTTTCAGGGGCAAATGTAACTCACTTTAGGACCACTTTTGACCAAATATGGGCGAAATCGGGCGACTTTTTTGAAATTCATAAATTTTCGATTTTTCAGCTCTCCTTTCAGGGGCAAATGTAACTCACTTTAGGACCACTTTTGACCAAATATGGGCGAAATCGGGCGACTTTTTTTAAATTTCAAAAATTTTCGATTTTTCAGCTCTCCTTTCAGGGGCAAATGTAACTCACTTTAGGACCACTTTTGACCAAATATGGGCGAAATCGGGCGACTTTTTTTAAATTTCAAAAATTTTCGATTTTTCAGCTCTCCTTTCAGGGGCAAATGTAACTCACTTTGGGACCACTTTTGACCAAATATGGGCGAAATCGGGCGACTTTTTTTAAATTTCAAAAATTTTCGATTTTTCAGCTCTCCTTTCAGGGGCAAATGTAACTCACTTTAGGACCACTTTTGACCAAATATGGGCGAAATCGGGCGACTTTTTTTAAATTTCAAAAATTTTCGATTTTTCAGCTCTCCTTTCAGGGGCAAATGTAACTCACTTTGGGACCACTTTTTACCAAATCGAAATCTTTTTTTAAATTTCAGGGGGGCAAATGTAACTCACTTTGGGACCACTTTTGACCAAATATGGGCGAAATCGGGCGACTTTTTTTAAATTTCAAAAATTTTCGATTTTTCAGCTCTCCTTTCAGGGGCAAATGTAACTCACTTTAGGACCACTTTTGACCAAATATGGGCGAAATCGGGCGACTTTTTTTAAATTTCAAAATTTTCGATTTTTCAGCTCTCCTTTCAGGGGCAAATGTAACTCACTTTAGGACCACTTTTGACCAAATATGGGCGAAATCGGGCGACTTTTTTTTAATTTTAAAAATTTTCGATTTTTCAGCTCTCCTTTCAGGGGCAAATGTAACTCACTTTAGGGACCACTTTTGACCAAATATGGGCGAAATCAAGGGCGACTTTTTTAAATTTCAAAATGTATTTTCGATTTTTCAAAAATGCTCTCCTTTCAGGGGCAAATGTAACTCACTTTAGGACCACTTTTGACCAAATAAAATCAAGCTCCTTTCAGGGGCAAATTTTTTATTTCAATTTTTTTAAATTTCGATTTTTCAGCTCTCCTTTCAGGGGCAAATGTAACTCACTTTAGGACCACTTTTGACCAAATATGGGCGAAATCGGGCGACTTTTTTTAAATTTCAAAAATTTTCGATTTTTCAGCTCTCCTTTCAGGGGCAAATGTAACTTACTTTGGGACCACTTTTGACCAAATATGGGCGAAATCAAGGGCGACTTTTTAAATTTCAAAATTTTCGATTTTTCAGCTCTCCTTTCAGGGGCAAATGTAACTCACTTTAGGGACCACTTTTGACCAAATATGGGCGAAATCACTTTTAGAAGCTCTCCTTTCATCTTTTAAATTTTTTTCGATTTTTCAGCTCTTTTCAGGGGCAAATGTAACTCACTTTGGACCACTTTTGACCAAATAGATAATCGACTTTTTTAAATTTCAAAATTTTCGATTTTTCAGCTCTCCTTTCAGGGGCAAATGTAACTCACTTTAGGACCACTTTTGACCAAATATATGGGCGAAACCTTTTTTAAAATTTCAAAAATTTTCGATTTTTCAGCTCTCCTTTCAGGGGCAAATGTAACTCACTTTAGGACCACTTTTGACCAAATATGGGCGAAATCGGGCGACTTTTTTTAAATTTCAAAAATTTTCGATTTTTCAGCTCTCCTTTCAGGGGCAAATGTAACTCACTTTAGGACCACTTTTGACCAAATATGCGAAATCAAACTTTTTAAATTTCAAAATCGATTTTTCAGCTCTTTCATGTAACTCACTTTAGGACCACGAAATCGGGCGACTTTTAAATTTCAAAATTTTCGATTTTTCAGCTCTTTCATGTAACTCACTTTAGGACCACGAAATCGGGCGACTTTTAAATTTCAAAATTTTCGATTTTCAGCTCTCCTTTCAGGGGCAAATGTAACTATGGGCGAATTTTAAATTTCAAAAATTTTCGATTTTTCAGCTCTCCTTTCAGGGGCAAATGTAACTTACTTTGGGACCACTTTTGACCAAATATGGGCGAAATCGGGCGACTTTTTTTAAATTTCAAAAATTTTCGATTTTTCAGCTCTCCTTTCAGGGGCAAATGTAACTCACTTTAGGACCACTTTTGACCAAATATGGGCGAAATCGGGCGACTTTTTTTAAATTTCAAAAATTTTCGATTTTTCAGTTCTCCTTTCAGGGGTAAATGTAACTCACTTTAGGACCACTTTTGACCAAATATGGGCGAAATCGGGCGACTTTTTTTAAATTTCAAAAATTTTCGATTTAATATCTTATTTTGGGGCCATCTTAGGGTCTAATTTAGGCCTAACAACCCCATTTTTTGGCTTAAAAACCGCACTTTATTGTCGATTTTGCGCATAAAAACCGCATTTTTTGGTTGTTTTTGAGGGTAAAAACCGCATTTTAGGGCCATCTGGAAACCTCTTTTTTCGGCTTAAAAATAGTATTTTTTGGGATGATATTCCGTCTAAAACGGTATTTTTGGGGCGATCTTGTGCTTAAAAACCGCATTTTTGCGCCTAATTTGCGCATAAAAACCGCATTTTTGGGGCGATTTTGTGTCTAAAAACCCCATTCTTAGCCTATTTTGTGACTAAAAACCCCATGTTTGGGCCGATTTTGTGCCTAAAAACCCTATTTTTGAGCCGATTTTTAACCTAAACACCGCATTTTTGTTCCGATTTTGCGCCTAAAAACCTTATTTTTTGTTCGATTTTGAGCATACAAACCCCATTTTTGGGCCCAAAATACGCATTTTAGGGCCTATTTTGCACCTAAAAACCCCATTTTTGAGCCTATTTTGCGCCTAAGAACCTTATTTTTGGGTCTCTTTTGTGTCTAAAAACTCCATTTTTCGTCCTAAAAAGCGCATTTTTGGGCCGATTTGCACCTAAAAACCACATTTTTTTCGATTTTGAACCTAAAAACCCCATTTCTGGCCTAAAAACCACATATTTGGGCCGATTTCATGCCTAAAAACAGCATTTTTGTGTTTATTTTACGTCTAGAAACCGCTTTTTGGGCCAATGTTTTGTCAAAATCTGGTTTTTGTCTAACCAAATATGGTTTTTAGAGGCAAAACCGGCGAAAAATGGCATTTTTGAATCCAAAATCGCCCAAAACCCCCGTTAGACGCGAAACGGGCCCAAAAATGAGGTTTTTAGTGCAAAATCGGTCCGAAAATGCTCATTTTAGACGAAATATGGCCCCGAAAAAGCGGTTTTTACACGGAAAATTGTCGCAAAAACTGGCGAAGCACTTTTTAACCCATTTTTTGCGTTTAAAAAACCGTTCTTTATCCCCGATTCAGAGTTGAAGTATCACATTTTAACACCTGTTTTGCATCGAAAGACTGTTTTTTAATCCCGATTTAGTCTTGAAAGGCATATTTTAAGACCGTTTTTTTTGTGAAAAAACTGTTTTTTATCACCGTTTTTGCGTCATGACACGTTAAATCTGAACTTGTGCCTGCGCGGCGTCTGAAGAGCCTGGGATATTCCCAGAGGATCAATTAGTGAATTAATATACAGAAAAGGTCAGAGGAATTGGGCGGGGAAGTTGCGCAACGCCGAATGTCGCAACGCCTGTGAATCGGGGCCCGCGAAATTTTCATTTTCAATTTCCAAATAAAGCCCATTATGGGCGGTCTAATTTAAAATTCCACAGAGAAAGTTTTCTACCGAATACAGTTACACGACCTGCTTAGGCGGACGGAATTATTTAAGGTACTCGTTTGAGATATCAGATCTTTCGTTGTTAATCGCTACTGACGATGGCGAAAAGCCAAAACCGGGACCACTTTTGACCGAATATGGGCGAAATCAGGTTTTGAAATTAAAAATGTTCTTAGAAAATTTTCAGCTCTCCTTTCAGGGGCAAGTGTAACTCACTTTGGGACCACTTTTGACCAAATAAAATCGGGCGACTGTTTGAAATTACTAAAATTTTAATTTCGGTCAATTTTGGGCCTTAGTCACTAATTTAGGGGCAATTTCGCGCCTAAAACCGCATTATTGTGCCAATTTCGCGCACGAATTTGCGCGCATTTCTTAGGTCAATTTTGAGCCTAAAACCCCATTTTGGGCATAGAAACTGCTTTTTGTCCTATTTTCAACCTAAAACCTCATTTTTGGCATAGAAACCCCCTTTTTGGGCCTTAAAACCCCATTATTGGGCCAATTTCGCGCATGAGTGACCGCATTTCTCGGTCAATTTTGAGCCTAAAAGCCCCATTTTTTGGGCATAGAAACAGCATTTTTGGCCTATTTGGAGCTTAAAAACCCCATTTTTGATCGTAGACACCCCATTTTTGGGCCTTAAAACCCCATTTTTGGGCCTAAAAACCCCATTTCTGGGCCGGTTTTGCGCCTGAAAACTGCCTTATTGGGCCAATTTCGCGCACGAATGACCGTATTTCTGGGTCAATTTTGAGCCTGAAAACCCCATTTTTGGACCTAAAAACAGGTTTTTTGGCCTATTTTGAGCCTGAAAACCCAATTTTTTGGCCTAAAAACCGGTTTTTTGGCCTATTTTGAGCCTAAAAAAAACCCCCATTTATACCCGTTTGTACGGTTGTTTTTAAAACGAGTTTTAAACGAAATTCTTGCATAGAAATATACGATTGTTGTATGGTAAAAGTTACAAACATTGAGAGATCTCGGTTTCGATCTTTTGCCGGGGCAAATTTGGGGCAACAGTAGCGGAACTTCGGAGGCTTAATAACTGTAAGTTTGAAGTCGGATTTTGACCTGTGCTGTATGTAGATCTGTTGTATGCGGGGGACGCCGACGGACAATCGACAATGGACAATGGGCGCCGGCCCCATGAACAATGGGAGTCGGATTTCTCGCGGCCGAAAGTGAAAAACAATCGCGTTCAACTTTCATGAACGCCTTAAAGGAATAAAAACGGCGGTCGAGCTTCACCGTCACACAGCAGAAGAATCGCCTTGACGGAGAAAACTGTAATTTTTCCGCCGACCGATTTCAAATTATAGAAGGTATCAGCGCAAGCTGTAAACGGAATGAAGGCAGACGAAAGGGAAACGGCACAAGGAACCGTTTCACGCGCTAAACAGGACTGTACTGAAGACGGCGAGAAGCTGAATCGTTACAAGGTATACCTGGATTCGGTAACAACCTTTCACCGGCAGTCAGAAATACGCATATTGTGTCAATTGCATTGGGTTAAAATTTGTAAATTCACAGCAACAAGTGGCGTTGTACATATTTTTAAGTACGTCAACATCTTGCTGAGACATTCAGTACGGCGATGAAGCCTTAAAAGCAGTGTCTGTGTACCGGTTCGGGGGATTTTTCGTTAAAAGACGAGGACGGAGGAGGTCGATGATGATCGAATAAAGAAAGGCCATTATCGATTCAAATCCGCATAGTTCGACACTGGGACATTGCAGAGAACCTGTATGCATCTTATACGTGCATTCGAAACCGTCTACGGCTTATCTGTGCTCGTGATTTTGACGTACTTAAAAATATGTACAACGCCACTTGTCGCGGTGAAATACGCAATTATTTAGTTGCCAGCCCGATATATATATAAGGGGTGAAAGACAAGTTGTAACGCTGTAACGATCGTAACGAAGTATACGATCGTATAAATTCCTCTCTGTAACAATCCTCTTTGGGGAATTTTGAATTTTCTATTCGTAAATATATACGTATTTATAACTCGCCGTCCGCCTAGCGCCGTGTCAGTGTCCTCGACTGCCCTTAAAGAGGTGTCAATCAACCCCTAGCTGGTGGGGGAGGGGCGAACACAAACACGCTAAGAATTATTTTCGCCCAGACGAAATCGTACCGAGAGGAACCCGAAAAAAAAAAAAAGAAAAACGAAGGCATAGAAAGAGAGATAGAGACATCACCCGGGGTTGGGGGTTGGTGGGGGGTGCGCTCCACTTTAAATTTAAACACAGAGCTCCGCGTGGAACTTGAGTTTGTGGCCCCTTGCCCTGTCTGTCTGTGTCTGTGTGTTTATGCTGTGTTATGTTGGGGGCGAGGATAGGTTGCATTCGAGGGCAGTTGGACCCGTGCCCGGATTTGGATGTGTTGCCTATTTATAATTGGCGAGCGAAAAAAAAAAGGGACAGGATAAAGACCGGGGAGAGGCGGAGGAAGTTAGGAAAGCGGTAGGGGAAGAAGGAGAAATTGCTAAGTACAAATCAAACAATTATGGTGTATGAGCGATCGAATAAAAGATTGGAAAAACCAGTTCATAAGGCCAGAAAATGCGGCAATTTTAAACGCTTAAAAGATATCTGTAGATTATTTTTTTTATGACACAAGGAACATCCCATTTTTCAGAAAAACTCTCTCCGAAGAACTAAGTGTAACTTTGCTTCGACGAGCCAAAAATACGCCCTAAAAATTATCTCACTGAGTACTCAATTATTTCATTCGATCGCTCATGTGCCATAATTGTTTGATTAATTTTGGGACAATATATATATATATATATATATATATATATATATATATATATATATATATATATATATATATATATATACTGGTTCGTGATGTTTCTGTCTCCTCTCGCTGGTTTGGTCTTTTGCTAGACCGGTTTCGGCTGCTCGCCATCTTCAGTAGCCGGTGTTAGTCACTGTTAGCACTTTGGATGTTTTTGGGCATCCTCACTGCACTGTCACTTTCACATGTACTTTATATATATATATATATATATATATATATATATATATATATCAAACAATTATGGCACATGAGCGATCGAATGAAATAATTGGAAAAAAAACAGTTCACAAGGCCAGAAAATGCGGCAATTTTAAACGCTTAAAAGATATCACTTATGTAGATTATTTTTTTTTCGACACAAGGAAAATCTTATTTTTCAAAAAACTCTAAGAATAACAACACACTAAGCTTATAACTATTAAGAACTAAGTATAATAACTACTATATGAAAAGACAGGAAAACTTTGCTTCAACGAGCCAATTATCTCAGTGAGTGTTCCAATTTCAAAATTATAGTGAACTCCAGATAGACCGGAAAATCATGACTCATGGCGGAAACTGGTTAAAATCGAATTACTAAATTAAGATTCGAATTTACGACAATTCTTGCAGTAAAGTTGGGGAAAAAGGGCGCACTAAGCACCCATCGCTTTTCAATCAGCTAACCGAGTTGACAATTCTTGATTTTCTGTTTTGGCTTCGTTCCAACTCCACGAAAAGCCTTATTATCATGACGCGGTTATTGAGCGATTGGGAAAATTTTTGGTTTCTACGATTGAGTACCGTTGGAAATTTTTTCCAGTTTTCCGATTTCTTCCAAATTCTAATTGAAATTCTGGAACACGTGGGATTAAGTAAGGGAAGCTCCGTTTGTGCTGCGTCTGTCCGATCCCTCGAGGTGTGGAAAAACGACGAACCTAAGCCGTTTCCCGGGGGAAAAACGGAGTTTTCCCCGGGATTCTTCCCGGAAAAACCGTTGAAATTGGTCGAAGTGTAGAGAAAGTGCTGGTTCCAGGATGCGTTTTCCCGGAGCCGGCTGAGTGTGGGGAAATCGTCGGTGAGAGTTCAGCCACTGTGAGAGGGCGATTAATTTTCCTAAAAACCGGTCTAGGAAAAGACAAAATTACAGACAGAAGATGACGTGACAAGAATCGTGCCATTCGAAACGCGCGGTATAATGAAAAACAATTTTCCTATCTACAGACGCTTTCGACAGTGACAGTGCCTAACAACACGGCGCTACTGAAGGTGGCGAGCAGCCGAAACCGGTCTGGCACATGACCGAATTAAACAGAATCTAGAAAATACAAAGAACTGCAAAGATTTTGCACACGATTTCCTTATCCAGCAATATAGAATATTATATCTGTTCGTAGAATATTATACTAACAGCTTCGTAGTTAGTAAATTAAGGAATAAAATATTTTGAAAGTTCATCAGGAATCGATGCTTTAAGTTCTCATTAAAACAAATATCGACAACACGGTCAAACCGATTTTGTATGCTCCATTATTGTATTTTACATTAGTGACAGTAAAACAGTGAAATGAAGACATTGGTATGATTGTATTTGGAGGGGAATATTTCTACGATTAAAAATTTCAATTAATTCGTATAAATTTAAAAATTTTTTTCATTCCAATCAACCGACAGATGATAATAATTATATGTTAGTAATGTTTGGCATATTGTAATTGTATTTGTGGTAGAAAGAAATTTTCTAAACTAACGGCAACTCCAAGTTGGGTGTGATCGGGGTCGTAAAACGGATCTGCGGCGAGAGTTTCGTCGGGGGGCGAGTTTTGAATTTTAATTTCGCGAGAGCGACAAAGCCGAAAAGATATCGAGAAAATGAAAATGGAAAAAAGAAAAACCTAATCCGCGACTCTGGGCCTTGGCGGACGCAAATAGTTCCAGGAGGCCGGCCAAGGGGAATATCGCGTTTTTTCTTTTTTTCCTTTTTCCGCTCTCCAACCGAAATATCACCTAATTCTGTACAGAAGTTCCGGGTCGGGAAAATCTGTATTTTTCAGTTGGCCGATTGAAGAAAAAGCCGGTGAAATGAAAAAAATTCCAGTCTACTCCTCATCCATTTCAGAGTCTAATCTATTGTTCATTGAAGCGATGTCCCGAATATTTCGACTGAATTTGTAATTTATATTCGGAAAATTTAATTTCCTTCTGTGCTCACTCGACGCGTTACCAACGCACCGTCGAAGCAACGCACAGACTGTTTCACGATATTTTTGGACGGAAAATGCAACTGACGACGGCGAATAGCCCGGAGAACGTAACCTCTTTTTCTGTTCTCAAATAGGACAAATTTAATTTACTGTTCCGCTCGAGACTGTGAAGGACGATGATTCTCGCGATCTTCTTCACCGCCGGTCGGTTTTGATCGCCGTCTTCAGTTGCATTGCGGCGGTGGACCTGAAGGCGAATAACAAAATATCCCCAACCAACCAATCTCATAAACGACACCGTGTCAATATTCCGTCAATATATGTTAATACTGATTATTTTTATGAATTGAATGAAGACAAAGATACCATTGGACGAAAAAAATTAAAAGTTTATGCACATGAAATGAATAGAACCTCAGTTATGGGCATCCAAAGCCCAGGGTTGTGAAGTTGACAGCTTCGCCAAAGAATCGTTTAATACAACCGAATTTATAGAACCGGGCGATGTCAGCGTTTTATCTACTCTGAATACTTTATAAGTGCAATTTTTTTTTTTTAAATTATATCGCTTAGAAAAGTGTCCGTGACTCAGTTTCAAGGCGGGACAGAACAGAAGTGGACGCAGGCCAAAGAAAAAACCCGTTTGGACCGTTTTTTTCGCCCACAATCCAGAAATATTGCACCTACAGACATTTTTAGACGTGTTGCGCAAGTAGAAATGAGATTTGTGAAAACATCGATGACAAATTATCACAATCGGATCTTTGCGGATCTCAAAGAATTTCCAATATATTAGACAAAGTGCAAGATTTTATTTTTAAAGAGAGGATCTGATTTCATAATTCAGAATTTTATTGGCTCCAATAAGAAAGCGAGTGTCGACAACTGCTATTTGATTTCAGAAACTGTTCATTATTTTCTGTTATCAGACTGGAGAATAAACGCATTATCTCTAGAGATAACCGGACCGAGAACCGTACCGAAGTTCATTGAATGAAATTCTGAATTATGTGTATAGTTTTAATATCGGTCAATGGAAACTATCGAAGATTGGACACTGAAAGATATTAATTAAATTCACCTTTTTCTCGGTGTTGTTCTTATATCGGTCCGTTGTAGATGCTGTCTTTTCACAGGGGGGTTGATGGGGAGAAGGGTGGGGGTGCGTAGCACAATTATACTTGATAGTTAAGTTAACCAACTTAAAGTTAAGTACTAAACTGTAGAGTGGTAAAGTCTGAAGCTCGACTAAAGCGGGACACACACACACAGAGGTGGGGGTGGGGGGCAGAAAGTAAGGAGGGATTTAGGAGTGGATATAGTTGGAGGATACGTGGTGGGGGCGGGGGCGCACGCACGTATGCACGCACTGCGTCGACGCATCTCACATGACTCACACTCCTTACACTCCGATTTCATTTTTAACATCCACATTTTTTATGTGTCAAAAATCAACAAATTTTAACCCTCTATTGTGGGGGGGGGGGAAACTTTCAGGTCAAATTTCAATTTATCGAAATTTTACCAATTAATTGTAGCTTTTTACCGCGAGACGGCCCATAAAACTCAATCCTATAACGGTGTCGGAGACGAGCAATATCAATTTTTTTTCCCATTCTCATATACAGGTCCGTAATTGTTGATTTTTAGGTCCCACAATTTTTTTGAAATTTTAAATAAAAATTCGGCCCGTAGAGGGTTGTCTATTATTGGCGTCAAATAAAATGTTCCGCAGGCATAAAAATAATTGAAAATACCGCTGAAATTCGTCCAATCTTGGACAATTCTCGGACAATTTGGGCCAGTGTCATTTTCGAAAGACGGAATCTTCCCCCTTAGAATAATAATTTTCAAAAAATTGGCCGTTCACCCAAATAGATAATTATTTACCCAACAAACTCATTATTTACCCTGTAACAATCGGCATTTGAACTTATCTTATAGAAGTCGATAAGACTTATTTCTTGATGGCGGGATGCTACTGACGACGGCGAAAATTGTATCGTTTTTATGTCTATAAAAACGCAGTTTATATCCGATAAAAGTATATCTTTTCCGTTATATTACCTATTGAATTAATTTCCGGCTAGAGATGTGACGAATAGGCGACGTTTTATACTCCGAGCATAAACGAATAACATGGCCGGTGATAAGAGTTGATAAGAGGGGAACAAAGGCACCGTTCAAAGACAAACGTTGTTTTGGAAAATTGTCTGGTAATTCGGGAAATTCGTGATCCAGTTTTGGCGATTTTCATAAAGCATTTCAACAATGTTGTCCATCAATTTTAGCCGTTAAACGGAATCAAGTTTAGACAAGATTTAGACATAAATTACATAGATATCGATCGGATATTACTGTCTTAAATCTGATTAAGTAGCGTTAAAAAGATCGATTAATAAATCAAGACATCCATCACCGACAACCCGAGTGTTCAGTTGGGCTATTCGAGGGGTCTTGAATACTAATAGTTACATATTTGTATATACATATTTATGGTTCTTTTTAAATAAGCCCGTCCGTCCACAAGTGTCGATTTCATCGACCCGTCTATATTCCAGTCGGAAACAAAGACCCAGTAGGACAAAGACTGTCGGGAGGGGGTGGCTTTCCCCCCGGTCTCCAGTTTATTGTTCCGCATACACGTCTGTATATGTACATATGTCCGAAAGAATGTGTACGCACCACAATTGCGGTAATCCGTGCGCGAAAATCCTCTGTATACATGTGTATAGTTTCTATTTACAGGTTGTGTATCGTCGGTACGGAATAAATATCGATTCCTGTATTAAATTTGATCTCTCACCGGTCTGACCTTTCGCAAGGGCGCCATTGCTGATTTCAACAAATCCAATTGCGATTTTAACGCGTTGTCCGGAAAGTCCGTGCCGATTTTCGGCAACAATGACACGCGTATCATATTCCAAGAGTCGGTACTTTAAGAGGGCATATTCGGGGGAAAAAAAAAGTTCGGTTAAGATACGTTGATTTTTCTCGGTCTTCCGGTTCAATTGCCAGAAAAGTGTTGCCGTTTTTCCCTGAACCGGTCCCAACTTCGTACTGAAAATCGAGTGCGGTGTCCGGGACTGCTATTGGGACAGAAAATTGACACGTGGAACCCGAAAGTTCGCTACAAAATTACTGCTAAGACTCCTCGACTAAAGATCTAAACTATGGCTCTCCAAACCTATCCGGGCCTACGGAATCGAACTGCGGGGATCTTATAGACTTCCAATCCTCGCAATCCGTAATTTTCGAAAAATCCACCAACGCCCCACCCTGCTGTCTCCAACAGAATAATCCACACAATGATCTAAAAAAAGTCCCGTCATTTCGATAATTAAGCAGCTTCCCGAGAGCATTACGGATCCCTCCAATTCGACAACTTTCCCCCCCCTTCACCTTCCCGAAAATCCCGCGCTTCGCCTAAAGCGGAGACGGCCAAGCGATTTCCTCAATATGAGTGTAAAGTACTGAGCACTGTCACTAGATGCAAAAATCTAAAAAAATTGTAGTCGCGGACAACCCGTTTATTTTCGGCGGTTGTAGCGGTTCTAGGGGGGGGGTTGTATTGTACAGAGTGGACTGACCCCATGTCGTGGTGGCGGTGGGCCTGGAAGTGGTGGAGGGAGGCCGGGTCCTCCCCTTCGCGGTGTCGGTGGCCGGCTGGCGACTGGCGGCGGTGTTTGAGGGTTGGCGGCGGGGTCGTACCGACCAGGGACCGTTTTTCGGGCAGCGGGTCAGTGCTCTGGAAGTACTGGCAGCCGCAGCGCACCTGAGAGCTGCTACGGCTCCTGCTGGCCGCCTGCTGCTGCTGCTGCTGCTGCTGCTGCTGCTCGGGAGCAGGCTGCTGGTGGTGGTGATGGCGGCTGGTCGGCGACCTGGACCTACCCCCTGTGCCCGGCATCCTCCCACTGTCCGGCCCCTCTCTCTACCTCTCCTGCCAGCCGCCCCCCACCACCACCACCACCACCCTCCACCACCACCTCCACCCCCACCACACACACCCCGAGGACAATACCTCTTATATTCGGTTTTGCCTAATTAATGATCGCCCTCCCGTTCCTTTTGAAAAAATTGGGCTCAAACCAATTTGGCACCGCTCTCCGAACTACGATTAAACAGTTATGCAACTTCTGTTGTCCGCTCTTACTTCCCATTTTAAAAGTAATATACATCCAGGGGAAAAAATATGCTTCGCATAGCTGGCCGGTTAATTATATATATATATCGTGGTCTGCGATGGGTCGGAATACCGTAGTGGATCCTCAGCGCCGGTTTTAGGTCTTTCGCTAGACAGGGGTTTCTGCCGCTCGCCATCTTCAGTAGCGCGCTGGATGTTTTTCCAAGGGGCCATCCTCACTGCACTGTCACTCTGTCACTTGTAACCGGGATTGTTTTACACGTGCCGACAGTGACAGTAACACAGCGCTACTGAAGAGATGGCGAGCGGCCGAAACCACGAACCTATTGTGTCTGTTTGTATACATACATATATATAGACAATATACGATGATATTGGTGATCACACCTGATTAAATATTCGAGTTTCGACCTGCGTTTTTTCAGTACGAAACACGAATGAATCGAACCGAACGGATTGATAATCGATGATTATATCGTCTTTAGGAGGAAATTTATCACTATTATTATTATTATTATTATTATACAGTCGGGAATAGTCATCGCACATTATAAAGTCTGTCGGAGATTACCTTGAAGGTGGAATTGTCCTTCGTTGACTCACTGTGTTAAACGGTGCTTAAGAGGTATGTATTCGGTTTTTTTTTTCTCCCCGGATAAGGACGAGGAAACATAATCGAAAACTGATTGCACAACGTCGCTAAATGGAGTTCCCACAGCCTTCAGAACAATAACAGTTTTCCTAAACGCCAATTGTATTCTTCTTCCTGCGTTCAATGCTATTCGTCCGCTGATGGTCTCCGAGTGAATTAGTTTCTGGTAAAAACGTCCCTATCGGATGAATTATTGGATCCCCTGAACGACCGGGACTTCAATTAGCAGTACTGGGACATAAATAAATCTCCAGTTATGTTTATACAGTTTTTTTTTTAACGATAGTCTTGTCACAGTTTAAAAGCGGTGCAATGTGACAGAGTATTAAGTATTTTCTCGGCTTTTGATAACGCCGTTTCGCCCCGATCATTATACTGTTATACCCGCTGGGAAAAGGGGAGTGAAAATGTCCCGGGGAGGAGATCTAGAGCGGGAATTATGGGGGAGAAATAAATTAGTTTATAGAAGTAAAAGTCAAAGGAAACAGTTGATTGAGAGCAAAACTTTCACAGACGCCTGGCCGGCAGTTGGAAACAGGTCTATTTCCGTTTGAAACACTTTGTCAAACTATCTATTTATTTAAGGGCGGTTTCGCAGTGTACCGAATGATACGGTGACGTATCGGAAGACTTTATCAGTTCGAAGATTCGAAAAAATATCGTTTCGGCAACTAAATAATTGCGGATTTTTTTCCTACCCACGATAAATAAACTAAATGGGGCGCGTTGATAAACATTTCAGAATATATTCCCTGTTATAGGTTTTGAAGAGGACGTGAACGCGAGTAGAAATACAAATAACGCCAAATTTCCGTCCGCCGACCCCGATATACGACCTCTTCATACCGTTACCTACTATTTACCGTAATGATATATATATATTTTTTTAAAAAGTTTAAATATTATTCCTTTCAATAAAAATTAATTGTCGGCGATGTTGCTCGTATTTTTAATTAATTCATCCCCGTTTCCAGTTCTAACGGACGTCCGTAATGTGGGGACCGGCCATAGTGCTAAACTTCCCTTTTTTTTGTTACACTTTAAATACTCCGTCTTAAACGCATAAACAAGACAATGTGTTTTTATAATAATAACTCACGGGGAATGTCTGGACTGAAATTCACGGGGTTTGTGGGGGCGGGGGCTTTCTGTTAATTTGGCACCTACCTACGCCCTGCATCATGGGACAGTAATAGAACTTGCATTAATAATTTCCCGCCACTTTTCCGTATTTCACACGGTCGACCGATTGATTGTCGGGAGAAAAATTATTCACCCCTCCCCCAGAAACGATTGGGGAAAATTCGAAACGGGAATTTTTCGTTTTCGATTTTTCCAGTCCTTTCGAGTGGACACATTTTCGTTTCCGGCCGACAGAATCGGTTTTGATAGTGATAAAGTTGTACGGGGAATTAGTCCTATAGTATTAGCTGAGGCTGAGATTATTGGCCGGCGTTGGTCGAGGAATGACTAACTCGGACGACAGAAATACGACTGGACCCAGATACGAAAATAAGCCGCGGGCCACAGTCTATTTTTTTGTTCTGGACCGAAAAAAATACAACAATTTTTTTTGTGTTTCCGACCACTGGGGGCGAAATTTTCCGCGTCACTTTCCCAAAAAGGGAAACGCGAAATTCGCCCGGCGAGAAATTACAACCGAGGCTTTCATTTTGTATTACTATCGACGGCGACGTCTACTGACGATTGGGTAAAGCCGGGGAAAAAGTCCGACACAATTCCTACCGGTTTTCTTCAATTCAACTGGTGAATTTCGTGAAATCCACCCCCATACAGTGACGCGCAAATACTGAAGAAGTTCAATAAGAATGAATGTAAAAATATCGGTGAAAATCCGCAATGACTTAGTTGCCGACCCCAATATTCACGTATACTTTAGTATGAAAATTCGTGAAAATGTGCAGAATTCAGAAAATTAATTCCGAGTACGGCCAATTCTCTACTGCTGAATTTCACCGACTGCATTAAAGCTCAGCACTGAAGACTTTCCATGAGAATAAATCGAGTGAAAATGAATACAGAAAATTAAAAAAAAATATCGGTCAAAATCCGCAATGACTTAGTTGCCGACCCCAATATTCACGTATACTTTAGAATGAAAATTCGTGAAAATGTGCAGAATTCAGAAAATTAATTCCGAGTACGGCCAATTCTCTACTGCTGAATTTCACCGACTGCATTAAAGCTCAGCACTGAAGACGTTCCATGAGAATAAATCTTATAAAAATCGTACTAGACTGTGGTTAGTTCGGTCGAAACATATTTTGAGCGATTAAATTCTTCTTTCCGAACTAAAAATCTTCCCAAATTCTTAGAGGACTATTCATATCGTAGTGATAACGATATAAATCGCTATCGGACCACGGGGTGAAAATTCGCGTACCAAATGACGACGTGAATGTCTCTCGTGTTGTACAGTCTGTAGTATGACTAATTAGTATGACTTACATGGCCGCCAGCCAGGCGTTTTCGTCGTATTGTGGCTTATTGATGTGGGTCCAGGGATAGCCGCCTCTCAACCGGCTTCTCCTCACTTCTTCCCAAAGGTAGGTTGGTAACGGCACATCTGAAAAAATAAATATATATATATATATATATATATATAAGAAAATATTCTGTCAGCATTTTTTTGCCATTCAGTAAAAGAAATTTAAAAAAAATCGAGCGAACAGAAAAAATTTTCAAAGTATCACTACTTGTTTTTAAATCATCCCAGAAATTTGGCAGTACTCAATATTGAATCACAAATCGGGATTGAAAAATAATTTTTATATTCATTTTGTACAGAAGAAGGATTTAACCGACTGGGCTATAAAATGGAGCAAGGTCGTTTTCGACTCTTTGCCATTTTGCCGTTCCTCTACTGGAGATGACGAGAGGCCAAAATCCCAAAATCCGAAGCCGTACAAGCGTGGGGAAAGAATAATTCCAGGCATTATATAGGAATGGATGCCATCCGTCGTGTTTTAATAACGAGTCTTTCGGTTTCTCGCCACCGTCAGTAGCACTCCGTCGACACTGCGTCGTCACTGCACCGTTACTTACGCGTTACTTACAGATGGGGAGGGGGGGTCTACAGTAAAGTGTACTATTGCAGTTTTATACTAAACGAAAGCTGAATATTCGCCAGTTTTTCAAATTTGGATCGACTACAAATTTCCGTTGGAAAATCCAAATATCATGGATTTACTCGGAGGACGATTTCCAGTTGAACTGGTAGATAATTATTTGATTCGGTCCGTCCTTTCGCTAGACCGGTTTCGGGCCGTCCGCCGTCTTCAGTAGCTCTCGGGGCGGATTTATTGGACGGCGGATTAAAAAATAATTTATTTATTTTTTTTTATTAGGCGGTTAGACAGAAAGAACGGCTCCCAATGAATTTCGGTTAGTTTCGCGGCAAAAGCCAAATTCTAAATCAGTTGGCCCCGTTCGATTTTGGGGGGGGGGGCCCATTTTGCAATTCGTATCTCGTTCGAACACAAATACAAAAGAAAATAAAAAAAAATTGTAAAATTGGCAACAAAATGACGCCGAGAAGAGCGGCAACCTCGAAACAGGATCCAGGATATTTTTAGATCCCGAGGGATGATATTTAAAGTGCCCCCACCCCCACCACCCCCACCTCCACCCCTTCGGGATGGACAGAAGAGAGAATAGGGAGACGAATTGATTAGGGTTTAGAAAAAGAGCACGCCGGAACTATATTATTATTATTGTGTACAAAAAGAAAAAAAACAAAAAAACTTAATAGTGATAACAATTAAAATTTACCCAAAAATGCGAACTAAAGCTCTCTGACCGGCCGCGTCCTGTCCGTCCGAGATCTCGCACATCTCTGAGACGGACTCCCCCAACTCTCCTGTTGGGATTTCCGTCCCCCACCCCACCCCCTCTCAATCCCCACTATCCCATCCCTCCTTCATTTCATCCCCACTCAACAATCTGGCCCAACTCTCAATATATATATCACCATGGAGGAGGAGGAGGAGGAGGAGGGTGGAGGAGGGCTAAAACAAGAGGGGGGCCTAGGCCTAGGCTAACGACCCTGGGCTTGGGCCCGCGGAGATACCACGGCGTCGTTGGGTCATCGACGTCTTCAGCGTGACGCGAAATGGACGCCGACGGATAGAAATTGAAGACCGAAATCGGTATTCCTTTAATGGGTCGGCCCGGAAAGTACCGTTTACGGACGCGCTTACACACCGCTGAAAGTCGGTACTTCGGACGTATTCGGAAAAAAAGTTCGGTTTTCGATACGTTCATTTTTTTCGGTTTTATACGACTCGGAATACGGTAGCGGACAAAGCTCGTTATGGGCGTTTGACACTTCACTATTTCCGAATAGGTAAAAATGCTGTAGGTGCTGTAGCCGAAAAAACTGTTCCAAAGCCGTAGATTTTAATCTTGAAGATCAACAACCGGCCCGGGTACGAAGATCCGATTAAATGGCCTCGTATCTCTTTGGGTCGAGATAAGAGAACCCGTTTGGAAAACCTTTCTCTCCTGAAAACCCGAGAAGTTCTGGAAGTGGACGGAATTTTCAAGTCCTGGAACAGAATTTCGCCCGTATGAGCCAATAAAAGCGTACCGAAATTTAAGTTGTAGTTGACTTTGAAATTTTCCTTCAAAAAATCGGCACCAACTTTCCCGACAACCGATTATTCTGATAGAAGAGAATCCGACGACATAAAACGCCTTGTACTCCAGAATTTATCCCAGGGGATTTAATTCTGGAGTCTAATTTAAAATACGGAACTATTAAGGACCTTTTTTTCACGCCGACTCCCTCCTTAGTGAAATAACCCAGTAATCTGATATAAAACGATATAAAAAATAAAATCTTAAATAAAAACTTGTTGTGTTGAGAGCTGTTGGGTTCCAAGTGATGGAAATCTAACTCAATCTAATTTGAAGAATGCGTCTAATTGTCGTTTCTAAGGAACAGTTTTGAAAAATAATTTTCAGCACATCTTTATTCAGTTTCCCTTTTATGATTTGTCAATGCTTGTAAATCGTATTTTGTCACGTGAATCGGAGCATAAATGAGCCAGCTCATTGAGGAGAGCTGTAATGTTTGTCGCGTTATACAAATTTCAAATTATGCAGTAGAATTATCGTTAATTATAATTGTAAAGAAGAAAGGATTGGGCGAAAGCCGAGGACAAGCCGAACAAAGAGGAATGGACAATTTCTTTCACTTTACCTTTACCCAAAATCGTTCAGTTTAGTAATAGGAGGCCAATTATGGCATCGTCGCTAATAACCATTTTTCCTCTACTGACAACGGAGAAAACCAGTCCGAATATTCCATATATTCACTATCTGTTCTCGATTGATACACAGATCTAAACGTAGACCCAATAGAATCCAAATTTGTACGCCCAGTGGTAAATAATATGAGGCTGCGTTGCGTAAACTGATTTTAAGAATGTAAAAATAAAAACCGACGAAGTGGGAAGAACGTTACGCAAAAAAAAAAAAAAGAAATGAACAGGGATGAATGTAAACACACAATTAGCCGGCCCGAAAATAGAGTTTACAGTTAATTAATACGGGGCTTTTTGCGGAAAAGCGGAATGGCGTAGAGACCATTGACATAGATAGGACTTGGCGAATGGCCATGTTGAATGGAAAATAAGAGCATAAACGTGAGGCGCTATCTGGTAGCCGGTGGGCGAAACAGAACGTGACGCTGCTAGTCCACCGAGTCTCCGCTAGGTGGCGCCAGCCGAAAGCAGAAAAAATTACCGAGCTAATTTTGCATTTTATTGTACAAGGAATAAAACAAACTCTGTTTAACTATTTTAACATTACTTTTCCAAAAAAAAATAAATTCTCCAAAAGTATGCATCCTGAGATGCATCTCCTGGGACTACAAAATTCATTTTAGTATGGGATTAATCCCTGGAAATTATATATCTATTATCTATTTTTCTGTATCTAGTTTTGTAAATATCGGCTGTGGAACTGACAGGATTTACCTTTATTAAACGACCTTTTGTTTACTCAAAATATTTTCTCCCTACGTATGTATTAAACATTACATTAAATAAATGAAGAGTATTTTAAGAGAAGTCTTCGGAGAAAATAATTAAAAAAAAAAACTTGCAGAGATGAATGCAAACAATAAATTAACCCATCCGGAAATAGACTGGTTAATCAGAGAGTGCGGAGTAAAATAATAAGCACGCAATATCTTGGCAGAGTCAAAAATAAACCATAAGAAAATACACATAGACTGCGACGATTGCCAGAGACATCTAGGAGCCGGTGTTGGAACTAGTCTGTCGGTATAGTTCCGAAAGTCGTCACCTGACGGCGTTACTTCACTTAGTATTAATTTATAATATTTTTTTTAATTAATTTGAGTAATCAAACGATAATCAGGCGTTTATACACTTGTCTAGTACGTTTAACGCCGTCTGAAAGGGGCGATAAAAAACAGATTGGCGGGCCCAATTTTGTGTTATCGCCTTTTTAAGTTTGTATTCAAGACCCCTCGGATATGGACCAGTCTGGAAATGGTGCTTGTAAAGTTTATTCTGCGGTTGCTAATCCAGCGTACAGTGGACTTGAACGGTTCTATAAAAGCAAGTATGAGTCACGCCCAAGACTCAGTATGCGTTTTTACAATGTTGACTGGGGGGCCAAATTTAAATCGGACGGTTCCGAGAAGTTTTGGGATCTCCCTGGCATATATATTTGTTTTTATTTATTCCACTGTGTACATCCTTTAAAATCATATTAAAATCAGGTTTAATAGGAATATATAATTCCTAAAAAAAAAGTTGAATGACCCCCTCCTGGTTGATCCCTTTCAATTTCTCCTTTTCATTTATATTTTTCTTACGTTAATTTTGCTATTTTGACTTTACAGTTACTACGATTGTACTCCATTTTCTATCCACCTCTCGTTCAATGAATAGAATTTTATAATTTCAGGATGAAAATGTCTTCAAATATTGAATAAGAATAATTACAGATCTCCTCACAAGTACATATAAACCAGTGTATTAATACAGGGGTTTTGTCCCCAATCTCGCCCTGTATAAATAAAAACAAAATTTTACTCCCCAATCATGCTATATTTACTTGTTGTTCCTTTGCAGAAAAGGATGTGGTCACGTGATATTATATTGGATGTACCCAAAAGTGATCGCCAAAAAACTGTATTTCGGTCTTGAGGAGTTCCTCAAGAGGTGGGGGGGGGAATCGAAAATTTGCAGGAAAAGTGGCCGGAGTGTTGTCGATAATATTCAATATACAATACATCAATGTCGATTATTGTAATTGACAGTTGTGACAATAACAGTTGTGTTAAACTAACAGTGATAACCGGTTCTTTAACCGTGACTTCTGAACCGGTTTATTCCATGTCCTACCTCTAGGTTTGGCCTTCTCCGGCGTACAGTAGACGAACCCCGCGGTCCATCGCCTTTCTTCGGCCTCTCTTTGGGTGAGTCGAAGAAGAGAAATCGGAAAGCCAGCCCCACCGACCGACTCCGACCTTTGGCGTGCTCATCCGGAGATTGTATAAATAGGAGGAGCCGAACGACCTTTAAAGTTGAACTGGGACAGGTTGACTGCCCCCCGTGCGACATTAGCGAGGCGATCGACGGAGGGGTTGGCGTCTGGCGGGGGCCGTTATCTCTGGCCTTCGGGGTTGTACTGATAACGGCTCTGCGTCTTATCAGGCAGCCGTAAAAGAAACGTGAAATCTGCAGTCCTGTATGCACAATCTCTGATAAACGAGAAAAAAACTCGGGGGGGGGGGGCATATCGAATTCTCCTAGGGATAGACTTGTTTTTTCGCTTCATTCCCCGCCTAAAATAAAACGGTTTTTTCCCCAAATATCGGATCAAAACTTCCACCTATCTCCTATCGATATTAGACAAGAAAAAAATTGGTAGATATAAAATTTTTCCAGACCTTCTGACTTGGAGATATCCTCGTTTTTTAGCTTATTCCTATCGTCCGCCTAAAATACAGAAAAAACGACAGTTTTTACCCGAATACAGTGTCAAAATCCTGTATCGTCTGTGTATATCCTATAATTATCCAGTGTTGATATTAGACAAGAAAAAAATTGGTGGATATAAAATTTTTCCAGAAATTCTGAATTGTAGAAAGCCTCGTTTTTAGCTTATTCTATCGTCCGCCTAAAATACAGAAAAAACCCAGATTTTACCCAAATACAGTGTCAAAATCCTGTCTCCTATCTTCTGTGCATATCCAAAATTATCCAGTGTTGATATTGAACAAGAAAAAAAATTGGTGGATATAAAATTTTTCCAGAAATTCTGAATTGTAGAAAGCCTCGTTTCTAGCTTATTCTATCGTCCGCCTAAAATACAGAAAAAACCCAGATTTTACCCAAATACAGTGTCAAAATCCTGTCTCCTATCTTCTGTGCATATCCAAAATTATCCAGTGTTGATATTGAACAAGAAAAAAATTGTTGGATATAAAATTTTTCCAGACCTTCTGACTTGGAGATATCCTCGTTTTTTAGCTTATTCCTATCGTCCGCCTAAAATACAGAAAAAACCCAGATTTTACCCAAATACAGTGTCAAAATCCTGTCTCCTATCTTCTGTGCATATCCAAAATTATCCAGTGTTGATATTGAACAAGAAAAAAATTGTTGGATATAAAATTTTTCCAGAGAATCCGAATTGGAGAAAGCCTCGTTTTTTATTAAAATACAGATGTGAAATACAGTCTCAAACTCTATCTCCTGTCTAAAAATAAATAAAAATTTTTACGCCAAAAATAAAGTTTAAATCCTCTTTTTGAAATACCTATATCCTTATATCATTCACGAATTGCGGGATCATTTTTGGGGAGATTTTTTTTAAATACCCTAAGTTTGTTGTGTTTCTGTCTCAATTCGAATAAGACGAACACAATTCTCCAATAACAGAATAACACCGCGGTACAAGTGACACAGTGACAGTGCAGTGAGGATGAAAAACATCATCCAAAGTGGCGACAGTGACCGACGCAGCGCTACTGAAGACGGCGAACGGCCGAAACGACAGAGAGCGGGAGACAGAAATACCGCAAACCCCTGCGGTATTCCAACCGATGGCAGACCACAAAACAGGTGTTTTAAACGTTTTTTTTTTCAGTATTCATCATTTCTGATCGGTTATTGAGTACGGTTATTTCGAGGGCCCAAATCTGTCTCACTGGAACTTCGCAAAGTGCCGTTTAACAATTCCGTGTGACGAAATTTAAAAATAGTAAACTGCGGCGTTTTATTTTTAAACGGAAATGACGAAAATACAGTCTCTCTCTCTCTCTCTCTCTCTCTCTCTCTCTCTCTCTCTCTCTCTCTCTCAAGGTGGTGGCGCAGAAAGCAAAAACAGTCTAAAGCCTCTCGGTACCGACGTAGTCCGCCGAAAGTAGCATTTCGGATATTTATCCGGATCAATTGACAATTTTTATTGCCCGTTTAATTACAGGCTTTCGAATCGGTTGGAAAATATAAATTTTCCCCGTTCTCCTCCTGTCCATTCAGTGACCGAAAGGGAGGAGAAAGTGGTAGTTACAATGATTAGACCGATTACATCTTCAGTAGAGTTCAGCTGGCGGATTAGTACCCAAATTCTCTACCGAATAGGAGAGAAAATCTGAAGATTTTGCTGATTTACAGCATAAAAATACTCAATATTCACTCTCAGTGAATAACTGCCGTTATTACTGTCCGACGGCGAGAGACCTGAAGATACTGAAGAGCGATTGAACGGCAAAACCGAAAATTATCTTCTCTTATCTTCAAATTTCCTCGGTGCTTTCACGCCCCGTTCTAAGCGTCGGATCAGCACTTTCCGCTTATTGCTAATTCCGCCCAAGATGCCGACTTTCTGCGTCTGGAAAGCGGTGGCGGAGGTCGCAAATCGGAATTACAGCAGCGGGAATCAGCAGGGAAAATCGCAGGAAAAACTCGGCCCCGAACGAAAGGGAAATCTGCCCGGCTTTCCCTGCACTTTCCACAAAACAGTGTTCACCATTAAGCGCGCACTTCATCTGGACTTGTCCTGTTCTTACTCCATTCATTATGACTTATTCCTTTTTTTTGTTACGTTCCGATCCATCTTCCCTGTGTATCCGTTTCTGTTATTTCGTCAAGTTTGTTATACATTCGTTTTTTCTATGTGTATAATTTTTTCGCTTATATTTTCATATCATGCGTCCATAATTTATTGTCCGCTAATACGTTTCCTGGTCTGTGGTTGGCACCAAAGTAGTATTATTTTTTATTCGTATTTTTATCATCTTTAAAATACATGTTTTGTGGTCCGCGAGGGGTTGGAATAGGGGTTGGTCTGGTCTTGTGCTAGACCGGTCTCGGCCGCTCGCCATCTTCAGTAGCGGTGTTAGGCAACCTCACTGTACTGTGCTGGTTGTCTCTTGTCGTATATATATATATATATATATATATATATATATATATATATATATATATATTGTTATTGTTAATCTGCTTAAGACTTGTCAAAAAACATCCCCAAAACACAATAACGAGACACGTATATATATATATATATATATATATATATATATATATATATATATATATATACAGACAAACAGACAACCAGTACAGTACAGTGAGGTTGACTAACACCGCTACTGAAGATGGCGAGCGGCCGAAACCGGTCTAGCAAAAGACCGCTATTCCAACCCCGCAGACAGGTACCCCCAACCCTCCAACCACAAAACAGGTATCGTAAATTAATTTCATGGTATAACAACATATTTAACTGCTCACAGTTCGTTTTATGACCGTTTTATGATCGATTTTTCTTATCTCGAACACGATACGAATACGCGACGAACAATTATTTTTTACACAGATAGTCGGATATTCGACTTCGACACTGCGCGTTTCTTTCGGCGGATCGTAAAAATTGTTTTCTCCGGACATAAAACGACGAATCGACAAGAGAAAACGGCGATTAACTGTATATGTAATTTCCCCGACGATATCTTAGTTCTCCGTGCGAGTAAATCGGACGAAACCGAGGGCAGAATCTTAAGTTAAATTAATTTCTAGTTTTCGACCGAGTCAACATCTCGACTCTCAGCAAAGAAATATTGGCGTACGCGCTTTAATTGCTTGCACAGACACAATTCAATGTGCAGTGTTCTTTGAATTACGCGTTTAACGGTTGCAATAAACCGGGAGACGATTCGCTGTTTCGACGCATTTTTTTTTTCATTTATTTATAATCACGACTTGCGTCCATTGACAGTGTATTCAGCCATCGAACTCACACATTTTCCCGATTATCACGACAATATTGTTAAAAATTCACGATTAATATACTTTTCGGCCGTTATGCATCTAGGAATCACCATTTTGTATATCGTTTCATCGATGCAATATTGTATTTAAAGAAATGAAACCTGTTCGTATATTGTATCTAGTCACTGAACTCCCGACGGAAGAAACCATCAAATGTGGTAAGTTTAAAGAGAATACGCTGTATTTGAATTCAAGTGCATAAACGTCTAGAAAGGTCTACAAATGCATCTATGCAACCAATATTTGTATCCAGTTTTCTCGATGTTCTATTTGTATCTGTTGAAAAATAAATTTATTTCTATCTTCCATCTTCTATTTGAATAGTCTGTATGATTGGAGCCTCAACGATTTAGGTTTGGAATTCCAGTGTATCGAATTACAAAATTTCAAACGTTGCTAAACGTGTGGAGGTCATTAGATGAACTGTGAGCGGTTGAAAATTTGGTCATTCCATGAAATTTAGAATACACGTCTTGTGTATTTCGTGTGTTTCTGTCTCCTCTCGCTGGTGGTTTCGGCTGCTCGCCATCTTCAGTAGCGGTTTCGGTCACTTTTGGCACTTCTGCACTGTCACTGTCACTGTCACTTGTACTGTGGTGGTTGTCTGCTTGTCGCGTATATATATATATATATATATATATATATATATATATATATATATATATATTGTGTTAATCTGCTTAAGTCTTTGCCAAAAAAAAACATCCCCCGAAAACAACACAGTGCACGTGACAGTGACAGTGACAGTGAGGATGCCCTAAAAGCACGTCCAAAGTGTCAAAAGTGACCGAAACCGCTACTGAAGATGGCGAGCAGCCGAAACCACCAGCGGGAGGAGACAGAAACACACGAAACTACTACGCTATTCCAACCCCTCGCAGGAGGACAGTTGTGCAGCAAGTGGGACTTGTTCAGTTAAGTGCAAGTTCAGTGAAGCCTTCGAAGGAGGGAATAATAAGGAAGACAGAGCAAGGCGTAACCGGAAATCTCCAAGAGGATTACCTAATTCCAGCCTCCAGGAAGTTATAAAAAAAAAATCAGGAATGCACTGGGAAAAAATTGAAACTAAATAACGAAAGGTTGTTCGGATTTCTCTCTCTCTCTCTCTCTGTTGAGTTATGCTGCTAGACCTGTACGACCTTCAATAGAATTCAAATTGACATAATAGCGTAGCGCATCAATGCGTGAACGTCACGCGGTCTGACTGTCAATTCGGCATTGATTTGGCATTGATTGGCGTTTACAATAACGACGTTCGCAATTCCCGTCCATTAATATTTGAACATTATTTCGTTTCATACAACAGCGTTTTGTGTATAATTGGTATTAACCTATTTGTATTTACACTGTTGGAATTAGTGGAATTCCAACAGGACAAGTCTAACTTAGGAAAGAGAAAATTACACTCAGTTTTAACAATTTTTTCTAAATCGCGGATAAAAGTAGTAGAAAAGTAACGGACTTTGTTATTGACGGAATGCTACTGGCGATGGCGAGAAGCAGGAGTAGGACGTAGTGTTCAAAATCCCGATATAAAAACATATAACTCTATATAAAACATCAATGGACCTAATAATTGAATTTTATTCAATTAATCATAATCGCTTTTACATGTAAAGAATTTCGTTTTACTCGCATAATTATTTATTTTCCTTTCATTTATATAAGAAAAATTTCAGAGAATTTCATCCGGGACAGTCATTTAAAAATACGATTACGCGATGTAATAAAAGTTTTTAACACACAATCGCCATGACCTTTTTTCATGCGGCGATCAAATAAAGCAAAAGTTTTAAAATAAACTTTTAATAATGGAGTTCGGCGATGCAAAACTATTCACGAATGTGTTAATGAACTCCGTTAATAATTCATGTCGTTACGTAAATGACGCATGTTTATTTGTACAACAACTGTAAACGTTTTTACGATTTACAAAGAGATTGGAAACGCGTATACCAAAATTGTGACGAACGTTTAAACATTTTTCAATTAAAAAAATACAGTAAATGTTGTTATGGTGAAATACAATTGTTTTATTGTAGGAATAACATTGAACATACAATTTGTTTTTATGCTGAAAAACTTAATTTCGTACGACTTCTTATGTATTGCCCGTTACGAAAGTTCACGGGATATACTGATCGATCCTAAGGCTTCCTGAGTTTCGGCCTCTTTCCATTGTCGGTAGTTTTCTGTTAGTAATTTATTGAGGTGTTTCAGCCGTCTATTGGTACCTTGTACGTTCAATATTGAGACGACATTTTCCTCGATCACAACTTCGTTACAGCTTGACATTTGAACCGCTATTATTGGGGCACTGTTACGACCTTTATTTGACAAAAAAAATAAATATTTTTCAGGAAATAGTAAGCGTTGACTTGGCTTCTCGACGTTTTCAGTAGCATTCTGTCGGCGTTATGCTACGCCATTTGCAAGTATCGGAAATTATGTAGGGTTTGATGAATTTTATTTCAGTTTTTACCCCACACAAATTACTTCTACTGTCGATTGTGGAATAATGAAACAAAAAAAATAATTTTAAAAACTGTACCGACTGTCGTTAAAGTGACAAAAAAAAACGAGAAATATCATCGCGCTAAGACTGTTTTATTTACTCGATAAAATCTTGGGCCGAGAAAAGAAATACATATAATGCAAAACAATAATGCATTCCGTGGAACGGAGCCAGACTCTTATAAAATCCACTGATAATTAAGGGCACTGTGGGGGCCCTTTTCGGCCACAGAAATGGGTGGGGGGTTGGGTCTTGATGTTCAGAGAAGAAAAACGATATATCTCGTTTTTAATTATAAAAATTAACTGGATATTATGAGATTGGAAAGATAGATTATATAATTAATTATCGGAAACGGGTCTAGAGGCAAAAAATGCCGTTATTGAATAATAGTGGCATATACTTCGCCTGTCCGGATATTAATTGAAGCGTCCTCGATAATAGAACAGTTACGGGAATGTAAATTGCGTAACGTTTTCGTGAAAAACACGTAAAATATAGATTACGCCTCTATAATACTGAGATCGGAACATTTTTCATTCAACGCTCCATCCCTTATTTCCTACGATATTACAAATATTCCACTATCCCGGTATTTTTTTATATATCGAAAATAGGATAATGAAGTAAAATAAGTTCACGGCATTCCCCAAGTCCGCTACTGAAGACGGCGAGCGGCCGAAACCGGTCCGGTTTCGAAATCTACGGATAACTCCGGTCCCGATATAAATGTAGAAAACCCAACTATATGTTTATATTCAATACAGTTATACATTTATTTATGCTGTATATAAATTTACGGGGGTCGAAAGGTTCGAATCCCGGCGATGGACCGATTTCGCTCCGTATCCGGAAAATCCGAATGATTCGGTGCACTGGCAAATCTTTTGGCAAGAACTAGGCGCCGTCAGCCGGTCGGCAACGTGTTACAAATTTAGCCATTAGCGACGGCAAGGGGAGGAAAAGAAAATTCGCATCTCGTACGAAATTCCGGCGAAAAAATTAATATTCTGTAGCGCAACTTCGTGCGAGGGTTCATTTACAAGGGGCAAATTGTTAAGGGGAATAGTTATTTTGAAAATTTTGAAAAAAAAATACTTTCCGGAAGACAGTGCAAGTGACAGTGACAGTGCAGTGAGGATGCTTAACGTAACTGTGAAACGAACTTAACTAAAGTTCGTTGGGTCCAGTTGCACCGATAAACTAGCGCCCCCTGAGGGTGGTGCGGAAATGTACTCAACTAAAGTTCGTTGGGTGCACTTGCACCGATAAACTAGCGCCCCCTGAGGGTGGTGCGGAAATGTACTCAACTAAAGTTCGTTGGGTCCAGTTGCACCGATAAACTAGCGCCCCCTGAGGGTGGTGCGGAAATGTACTCAACTAAAGTTCGTTGGGTCCAGTTGCACCGATAAACTAGCGCCCCCTGAGGGTGGTGCGGAAATGTACTAACTAAAGTTCGTTGGGTCCAGTTGCACCGATAAACTAGCGCCCCTGAGGGTGGTGCGGAAATGTACTAACTAAAGTTCGTTGGGTCCAGTTGCACCGATAAACTAGCGCCCCCTGAGGGTGGTGCGGAAATGTACTCAACTAAAGTTCGTTGGGTCCAGTTGCACCGATAAACTAGCGCCCCCTGAGGGTGGTGCGGAAATGTACTCAACTAAAGTTCGTTGGGTCCAGTTGCACCGATAAACTAGCGCCCCCTGAGGGTGGTGCGGAAATGTACTCAACTAAAGTTCGTTGGGTCCAGTTGCACCGATAAACTAGCGCCCCCTGAGGGTGGTGCGGAAATGTACTCAACTAAAGTTCGTTGGGTCCACTTGCACCGATAAACTAGCGCCCCCTGAGGGTGGTGCGGAAATGTACTCAACTAAAGTTCGTTGGGTGCACTTGCACCGATTAACTAGTTTACTGAAGATGAAACTTTTTTCAACCCGAATAAGACAAAAAAACATCCCCCAAAAACACAATAACAAGACACCGCAGTGCAGTGAGGACGCCCTAAAAACACGTCCAAAGTGCCGACACCGCTACTGAAGACGGCGAACAGCAGAAGACAGAAACACTAGAAATCTACGTTAACTAATTTATTTTTGAAACAACGGTTTAACTTATAGAATCAACGATTGGAAATAAATTATTTAAACATCAAAATTGATTTTGAGCGTCTCAGCGTGTAGCTAAAAATAAAACCGAGAAAGCATCCTCAAGTATAAAAGACCATTGTTGGTCTATTTTACAATTATTTTGTCTGTTTTTTTTTTTTTCTTTTTAGTGCCCCGCTCCAAGCGGCTGGAACTATTCCAATATTCCAGCAATATGATGACCCATATTACGAACGTGACGTTTTTAACTTTATAGATGTTGTCTTCGGACGCAGTTGAATTCGTATATTCCAAAAATTATCCATTCGGAACTGTTGAATTATTATTATTTACGATCAATTAGTAACCAATTTGCTTGCTGGTTTCACGCATAAAAAGAAGATATTGCTAAGTTCAAATAGAGTGATTAATAAATTTACTTTTTTCCGTCATTTCGTTGCATACAGTTTTTAATTGTCATTATGAATCTGTTAACAGATTAAGACTTTGGTTTTATTGAAAAATTCAAATTGGGGCCGAAACGAAGCCAAATTTAGCCTGGATTTTATTGAAGGAAAGATTGAAGGGAAAATCTTCAATGACGTTACAACACTGCTTATTATCTTATAGTCTTCGTGTACAAATCGAGTAAAAAAAAAATAATCCTGCGTAATTTATGCAACAACCTAATTATCCTGTTATACTGCCCAGTTACAGCGTTACAGACCGTATTTATTGTCTATGTACTGACCTCGTACATTTTTTCGCCGCGCCTAAAATTATGAATTATGAATTGGCAGTGAAATGTTACGTTTCGAGTTAGTCGAATTGCCCAATTGACTTCCGTAATTCGGTAAGTACAATGTAATATACAGATAATGCAAATCGTCGCCGTAACATTGAGCCCGATTTCATTGTTCTGTGCAAGCGAATTATGCTAATCGGAAGCATTGTTCGAGCCGTTGTTTCGCAAAATGTCAATTTGCGAAGTCAACAGTGTTACGGGGGGTGTGGGGGTGCGTTATTGGTTTTTCGCTGCAATAAAACATCGATTCTACCAATCGATCGATTCCACGTAAATTGATGTTCGGGACGGTTGTAGGAAGTCAGTATTATAATTTACTAATTTATTAGTCAGAAAAGACATTTCTGACTAATAAATTAGCAATTTCTATTGCGATAGGCTACAAAACGCTTTTTTAGACGTTAAAAAAAAACCCCATTCAAAGTAATATATTCTCGCTCGGATTTTATGAGTTTTCAACTATTGCGTGTAGAACTTTCATTTCTCGCTCATTTGAAACATCTCCTCCTAATGAAATTAATGCTGTGTAATTAATCTGAAAACTCTTATTTGACCGTCCGAAGCGTCGGATGGAAAGTTTTAAAGCGAGCAATAACGTACGGACGTTTCACTGCGCCATAACTACTGCTACTTACATGATATTGTGAAGCGCATTCCCAACTGGCGGGATGAACAAAGTATCATTAGATAACTCCCAGTGGGATCGCGTAATACTGTGTGGGAACTCCTGATTATTCCAGGATTTTTCTTGCCTCTAAGCCGGCTCCACTGGAAGGGTTTTTTTTGCCTAATTCCTTTTGCCTCCCGCTCAGGTCCTAATCAGTGATATAAATAGTGTTGAAAAGAGACTGTGAACATTCTACAAGTTGAAAGTTAAAGAAAAAGTTCATCTGAGCGTTTCTAATCCCGAATATTAGCACTGGACGAAGTCCCTCGCGCAAAGAAAACAGAGGCTCAGGGCTGCCAACATTGAGTGGTCCCAGAAGGTGAAAATTTTTAACTCTTTTTAAGTACAGTACCGCATATCGATAGTAGCGCAGCACTAAGCCAGTAATAAAAGAAGGTGTTTAATACATCTTCGGCCTACGATGAAGCATCCCGTGAGCACTGTTACGATATCAGTTCGCTATAAATATTGATACACTGATAACAGCGGTTCAGCGGTGTGGGAGGTATTAACGTGTACACGAAATTCTACCGGCGACGGGATAAAAACCCGAAACAGGTTCATGACCGTATTGGATGGCTGCAGTTATTATTTCCCATTTTATTTCATCAATAGTCCAACAAGCCGACAATATATAAAGCTATAAACGGACACGGACATACGGAATAGAACTATGCTGGGTTCCGCCAAGAAATCCGACATAATAAAGACATTCCCCGGAATGTTTCCAACCGAACAATCCATAATGACCGCAAAATCACGCTTCCTTAAAATCCATTCCCGCCTCTCTCCACGTCCAAATCCACTCGTTTAATCCCTTTCCTCTTCTACCCATCCATTATCCCCCCTTAAACGCCGCCGGCCCAGAGACTCTCTGCGGGCCAAAAGTACCATCACTGGATGGCGTCTTTATCGAGCGAAACTAATCACTGGCGCACAGTTGATTGTAGAATAAAGTTGAAAATTTCGTGTCAAAACCTGATAACCTGATAGTGATGAGACATATAGAGGGCGGTGTCGCTACTGACCTGGAAGTTTGGCCGTTTCCATGTTGGCCACTTGGACGATGACCGGGAATTCCATAGTGAAAATTCCCCCGCCTCCTGTACTTCCAGTGATGCGTCGAGGGGGTGGTGTTCCAGTGGCGGCCCAACCGCTAGTGATGGCCTAATCGGTCTGCAGCTAACTGAGAGTGGACCGCGGCCCAAACCTGGCCGGAGACCGAGCCTTATTCCCCTTCCACTCCCCGATCCACTCCCACTTCTCCCGATCCCGAGTTTTTCTTTTCCCCTCCCGCCGCCACCACCCCCCACCCTCCCCACCGTCCCGCTTTCCCGTCTAGTTTTCCCCCGGTTCGGCCCTATTGACCTGTCTATCCCTCCGCCCTCTTACGGCGCCCCAAATATTAGACTAGCGACCGGATATAATAGAGAGGTATTTCTCGTGACTGAAGTGCTCGTTGGGCCGACTACTGAAGACGGCGAGAGGCCGGAACCGTCGCGTAGAAAAATTATAAACCGGGCTACTCTACCGAACCGGTTACACAGACACTGCCGTTCCTTTGAGGCTTCACCGCCGTACGCGGCGTACAGCTTTTTTATGAGCCGGTCAATGTAATTTTGATACCGAATTTTTCAGAAAATAATAACGTATCGGAGAATCTCGTCCGTGCAAAGATGTGTTGGCGTACTTGTTGCGGTGAATTCCGCAATTACTTAGTTGCCGACCCCAATATTCCGTCGATTGTCCCATTTACCCGTTTTTAACGCTGAAAAATACTGCCTTGGAAAAAAACAACCCCTAATCGGCCTGTTATTCGATTCTCTGTGGAGGGTTTTTTCAGGCTCGGCCCTCCGGTTCGGATTTTCGCCTGACCGGTTTCGGCTGTTCGCCGTCTTCAGTGGCCGTTTACAATGCAATTAACAGATTAAAACATTGTCCACGACCCGCAGTGAAAGTGGGGCCCACCAGCAGGCACAATCAACGTGAAGCGGAAAACTACTGAAGACGGCGAGCAGCCGAAACTACAGTTTATTTATCCTCCAATTTCTGTACATTTTCCCGAATAGGTAGAATTTGTTTTCGCGTCCTGTTTTGTAAACCTTTGTTGTAAACCTTCTTCATATTTTACTGTAGAAGGCCCGTGCGTTGGTTTCGGTCTAATTATCACAGTTCGTGCAAAGTTCATAAGTCTGCAATAATTAATAATTGGTGTTCTTTATTCATGTCACGTTTCACACTTTCTGTACTTTAGATACTTTCTACGCACTTGTTAATTGTTAATTGTGATTGTAATTACATACCGATATCGAGAGCCGGCCGTTTAGAATCATCAGTGTTACAGTTTCAGAAGAGATTTTCCGAATCGTGTTATTATTATTCGAAATACTCTCGTAAACCGAAGAGGTATTCCAGAAAAATAATAGTTATTAAACAAATATTAATATATTCTTAGATTGTTCAGAACATAGTTTCAATAGAGAAACATATTTTTCTTCACCTTCCACCCCCACATTTTACGGCTAAAATTAGCATTATTGTTATTTGTAAATATTTATTAAAATATATATTAAAATAATGCTATTTTCAACCGGCGATGTCTCTATATTCCTCGATACATTGTACATACATAATTATATTTTCAATCAATTTGCATCTACTTTGAAGAGGCGGCCAAAATAAAATGGCTCGTTGAAAGGAAATATACTATATTTAAAGAATATAACGCAAAGTCGTTTAAACCCCCGTATTTTACGACCGGGTAGAAATATAAATATATATCGGCATATATCGCCGCTATTACGAGTAGGGTTGCCAAATTTGGGCCATACGAGCCAAAATCAATAGGGCACAAAACTCGTACAAATAGCGAAGATGGTGGGACCATTTTTAATGCAAACCGGTCAACTAAAATACAATAAATATTAACTGTATTGCAATGTAATACTGGAAAGGACGATACAGGAATATTGACAGCAAATAATTGATAAAAATATCGGATCGGATAAATTGTCTACGCGCACATATTTGTGGGAAAATAGGAATTTTTTTTTTACGTATTCTGTGCTAAATGAAACGGCCAAATGGATTGGATAATTTTATGATAATTTGATTTTATTGAATAGGTGGGAAACATTAAAGAAAAAATTGGTTAAAACTTGTATTCTCCTTCTAATTACTTCCAGTTGACGTTGATTGATGTATAGGTGGGAAATTTTTCTTCAAATAAAAATTCAATGCGAATGAACTAAGGGTGATAATAAATTCCGATATATTGACTGTATTCTATGCCAATTGATGTTTTCTCAACACTGATACTATAAGAGTGAGTTATTGACTCTACTTAGAAGTAGGACGAGGGGGTGGAGCCCAAAACACGCCCGAAAGTTTTCTTTGTGACCGAAAAATCGACCGATTTGAAGAAATTAAAAAAAAAAAAAAATGTTAACAACCTGAAACGTCACGCAATGGACAACTTGAATCGAGCTTTTTCGAAAAGGCGGTAGGCGAGAAAAAAAAAAAAAACTTTCTTCGCGTGACCCTCCCCCAATATCGCTGAACCCGTGACCCTCCCACCCCTTGACATTAGCTTTTATCACAATCCGACCTCAATATATATATATATAGGGGCGGGGGCGGAATCGATCGAAATATTTTGCTGGGGTTAAATTTGCTGGGCGTATTTTTAAAATACGAAACCAATTTATCGAGCCCTGAAACCCCTAAAGAGTCCTGAGAAGTGAAACTTTATTCGGGAAATTGCCCTAGAATTCGGGTTCAACAATGCTGGTCTTTTCGGAAACCGTTTTTTCCGTTTAATATACGAGATCTTTAGAAAAAAATTCGCAGAACTTCGTTTCGTATTTTAGCTACAGCAGACCGGTTGTGTCTGCCATTGAAACAGGAGATAAATATGCGCAGTGAAATTTGAATTTGGCCCTTTTCTTCGCTTAATATTACATTGTTCCCTTTCCTCGTGTTGAACCTTATTAATGCGCTGATTCAATAATATATCGCCAAGTATAAAAGCTTAACGAAATTTCACTTCGGTCGCCCGTTGGTTTCTCGCCGAATTCGTCCTTTTTCATAGGCCAAAAAGCATCCTGTCAGCTGCGATAGTTCTTCCTGAATGAAGTTCATTTTCCTTCCTCCTGCTCACCCAGCACCGGCCGGAGCGCCTTCTCCGGCGCGCCTTTATATAAACGGCCTGTAGAATGGCCTCTAGGAATGGCGGATGTCGCAGTCGATGGGAAAGAAAAAAAGCAAAAAAAAAAAAAAAAAACCTTCTGCGGCGGTAGTGTCTATATTTTGTGCGGTTCCTCCTCTGGAACTATCTGGCGGTCCGCCAGCGAAAAACTGGGACTGGCGTTCTTCCTCCAGGATATTTAGAATCGCCCCAACCGAAAACGCTTTCATTCGCGACGATTTCCCCCCCCCCCTCATCAACTTTTACAGTTTATAGGCGCAATTGATGCACTTTTCACTTAGTTCACTTCGAGAAAACGACCGATGACGCGGCGCTTTTCGACACGATTTGACTACCTCATGACTACCTGGAGACCTCTCTGGGCCGGAGTGGCGTTTAAGAGGGCGGTTTTAAGAGAGGGATGGGACTGAACAGGAGTGGATTGGGATGAGGGCGGAAAGGCGGGAGTGGAACTTCGGGAAACCGGGATTTTGCGACTTCGTCCACTGTCGCGGGGTATGTTGAGAGGTCATGGCGGATTGTCTGGTTAGAAACATACCGAGGATGGTGCGAAGGACTTTCGATTGACATCTCTTGGATGTCCTGGAGGAACCCCACAGCTCTATGCCGTATACCCGCTTTGTATACCGTCAGTTTGTTACTCGAGGTCAATTTCTATGTCCGTTCTAGTAAAGGACTTAAGAGTCCACATTTTGATTCGCTGTTGGGACTGATGATGAGAGGAATGAATACACGATGAAGAGGAGTAAACCGGTTCGGAAGTCGACCACATCAATGGGTATATTTCTTGAACAGTCAACTGTACCAACAGATTTTCAAACTTTCACTCCAATGTCCCTTCCAAATTTAAGCACAGCTCGGTTCATTTTCAATTACAACAACAGTTAACGAAGTTACTAAACCCCCTCATCCCTTCTTGTCAACATCCCATATTCCAATATCATCTGTTGTATATTGGATTCAGGTTGATTTTTTAATACAGTCCTGAATCAGAAATATCAATTCCATTGTGTTGAATTTGAATTGAAACACTTATTTTTCAGCTTTTACCATTTATTAGGGGAAATGGGGTGGGGGTGGGGGCTACAAAATTTGAATTAAATTAGTATCGGGTTTTTATTAAAGAATGGTACAAATTTGTACATTCAGTTAATGGATCTATGACATACATTAATGTTGAAACGAACAGAAAAATGAAATATTAGTGAACAGACATCAATTTCAATGTGTACATAAACAATAGGCTATTTTCTTATCAGTTTTTTTTAATTTATTTTCTGGTACACGCATCCACAAAATGATGGTTTCAGATAAAAACAACAAAAGGAAAGGATAATGAAGACGTTTTTGTTGAACACATCGAAAAGTAAAATATAAGTCATGATCTAGCGATTCACAGTTTGAAATCGTGAAATTACAAAATTCCATAGTCATTGGCAAACTATACAATTTTGTGCTTGTTTTCCTTTTATAATTTGTTTTAGTCAACACAGTTGAAAAGTATGACTAAAATCATAATATTAAAGTTTCACCTAACTCCAAATCATACTTTTAATATGTAAGGCAACATTTTGTTTTTTTTTTTCAATAGACTACAAGATCTACAACAAGCTACTGTATAAAATCTCCTATACGTACTATTTCTTCTTTTTTTTATATTACATTTCGGCAAGATTCAAAATAAATAAATTTAAAAATTATCTTTAACAACAGTATTTTTTCTCACAGTAATAACAAAACCTGTCCAGTAAATGGCAAACAGTTTATGATTAAGAGTAGTTTCTTGGAATATTTTTCACAGTTATAGAATAATTTCAATTCACATTAAGACAAAGTTCATCATTTATCCTATTATTATTATTATTTTTTTGAATTACGTATGATATAAAAAACAGTTTTCTCTTTTTATTATAGATGCTAGGTAGAAAAAATAAAAACAAATTTTCATCTCGTGGAACAATAATAACATTTATCAAATTCAGAACTGTAGTAAAACACATTTTTGATTTAGGTGAAACTCCATTGTACTTAACAAGTACATCTATCCCTTATATTATAGTAAATATAAACATAATAAAGAAGAAAAATGTATGCTTAAGCTATGGTCATTTTGTATACAATTCCACAGTAAATTTTATAGGCGACAAAAAAAAAAAAAAACTGAAATATTTCGCATTCCTATTCCATATATCTTTCCTTACTTATTTAATATTATATTACATTACGCAAGCAATTTTTTTTTTTTAATTTATTTTAGACGAATATCACATATTATTTAAAATAATAGTTTTTTTGTCGAAGAAATAACAATTTTTCTCTAGGTTTGAGAGTGATATGATTTTTGGAAAATTGTTAACAATTTAGAAAAACACTTTGCAAAGTTAATAATGTTATATAATAATTATTTTTTTTTTTTTGAAAAATTTTGCCTAAGCTGTTATGGTTCAACGTTTATAAAATATAGTCACGAAGGAACACATCCAATATCAATAGTTACACATTCGATTTGGGGCAAGGGCAGAAGTAATATTGTTAACACAGTTAATAACAAACAGCACAAGAGACCACAACAGCTTGCTCTTATAATTTTTCACCTGCAGCTTAATTTTATAAATGCAAATTAGGGTCGTTATTATTATTATTATTCGCTTTCATTTTCAGACGATTCCATTATAATATACTCGACTGTCTTTAAACATATTTATGAAAAGAAACCAATAGCAATCCATCAATTCCATAATTGAAATACAATTTCCTCGTAACTGAAAATTTGAATTTATTATATAAAATTAATCCGAATAACAGAATTAATTTTTTTCTTATTATTCTGTATTACAATATTTTTTTTTTAAATGGAGAGACTAGCATTATAAAAGTAAACAAAAGTACATTAAATATCTATTTCATTAAATGATATGTAGTACTTTTTCAGATATATATTATACATATATATATAAATTTTGGATTATATACTTTGAAACATATAAGCATGAGCCTGTTTAGAGTAGTATATATGTTCTCTATTTTTTTTTTTTTTATTCCCCGAAGAGTACAGGTTTAAGGCAAAACTACATTTCTGTCCTTTCATATCTACGTCAAATGTGTGGCAGTGGTGACCCAAAGTAGTGTTTTCTCATTTAATAAACTTTCAAAAAGCAAAAAATGTGCCAACCTTATTATTTTTCCTATTTTGACCTTTTTAAGTTTTTTTTTCTTCTTCAAATTAATTCCCTCGCTATTTTTTTTTTTGTCTCCTTTTTAACATTCAAAAAGCTGCGACCTACTCGTAGTTTATAAATATTTTATATTTAATTACGTCTGTATAAATATATTGATAATAAAACTACCTTCTTACAACCTGTTTTTCAATAATAATATCCCGCACATTATTATTTATCGTTAATAATAATTATTATTATTTCATATTCAAATATTAAAGCTTTGTTAAGTCAACTTTTTATATTTTAAAACGTCGACTTGTTGTTTTTTTTTTTTTTTTGTTACGCGAGGTTAAAAACACCTCAAATAATTAAAACTCCAGCCGAAGGAGGCCAAAGTACATCTCCTACATCACCATGTGTACACCCTGTGCTTCTCGTTTCAAATTAAGAATACACTCTTTATATATTAAAGAGAAAATGTCCAAACCAATACACATATATATACAATTGCTAAAAACTTTGAAATACAACTTTATTCGGATTAGATTAATATAACAATGCTCAGTCTCGGGTTATTCCCGCTATTCCAGTTGTACAAAATAAAAAAAAAAAAAAAAAAATCTGACCCCAAATAACAAAACGGACCGTTATAAATCTTTTTTACGTGCGCAGAAAACATTTTTTATGCAATAACATTTTGCCAATTTGTGCAAGAAAACATGTTTCGCTCCGTTTTTTCATTATTTTTTTTTTTTTTCCACAAAACTTTCCAAAATACAATTCGTAACCGGTACATTTGAAACATAACGCATGAACACTGAAGGGTAATAATTATAATTATAATAATAATAATAGTAATAAAATAACTTGTACAAGAAGTTGCAACTTGTCAGTTTTTTTTGGTTTTTGTTTTTTTTTTTTTTTTTAAATTTACTCTTTGTGTAACTAACTCTTGGCCATAAAATAGTACAGCGAAGAACTGGTCCACTCATCGTATAGTTTATGGACGGGTTATTTGAGAATCCTGACAAATGCAACCGCAGTTATATACATATTACTAATCGCATTTACTAAATTGCACAGTTCACAGTAGGTGCGTTTTACAAAAATTCAGTACAGGAATTGCCAATAGTAATGGAATTCAAATATATAAATATATAAAATAAGGTAACAACATTTGAGTAATTATATAGGAGTGTTAGGAATAAGGAGAAGGAGAATATATATATATATATATATATATATATATATATATATATATATATATATATATATAACATGCAGGTTATTACATAAAAAGGTTATGTTTATGTTATAGCTAGAATTATAATTGTGGTATGTTCTTAGTAAAATCAAAGGAGCTCCACATAATTTATACACATACTCCGTTTATCGGTTTGGTCAAAAGACAAGGTGTACACTGGTTATTTTTTTTTCCTAGAATATTTTTGTCTTTCTTCTTAACGTTATTATAATCAAATACACACCCAAACATTCAATTAGGTTAAGAATTTATATAGTCCTCCCAAGATACATATATATACGTATATGTATAAATGTAAATATACATATATTTTGAGAAACCATTAGTTGTAGTGGTTGTTGGGGGGGGGGGGGTGGGGTGGTTCGGCAGAAGAATTGGGTATGAGGATATTTCGGTGTTTTGAAAATTGAAGCGAGATAAATAACAATTTTTTTGGAATATTTCGTAAAGAGCAACAAAGTTCATAAGTAAATTGAAAATGAAAGTGGTACTTGAAACAAGTATATAAAAATTTAGGAACATTTTTGTTTTTTGTTCTTTTTTTTCTTTAGTTAAAGACTATATAAACTCTGAGAATTAAAAAATGTCTATCTAATCATTGTTAACTATTATAAAGGAAGGCTTTTTTTTTTTTTAAATTGTGGCAATTTGAGATTTCATATATTGATATACACTGCTATATGAATATAGTAATGTATATGGATATATTTTCCACATTGTATGAATTTAATACAAATTGGATAACTGAATTTTATATACATATAGACAACTTCAAGGTTAAATAGCTACAGGTGAATCTAATTATATCGAATTCTGAAAACTACATTTTGCGTTTTGGGTTGCTCAGCGAAAAAGCAAATAACATCTATAAATATAAATACGATTGTATAAAACTTTTTTTTTTTACCTAGAGTTGTCTACTGTATGAAAACATGTTTTCAGATATCCTAGTTAATTATACTTATAACCACCTTATACATCTCTTATACTTATAAGACAGCTAAATCCTAGCGCACTTAATCATTTTTTTGTTTTAAATTTGTAAGAAAAATCTACAGTATTGTCTTCACGGTCATAATGAATTAGTCGGATTCTATAATCCTCTTTGAGCTCTTAGCAAGAGCTAAAATTATTAACCTTACATTTATCGATACATGATTTAAATGTATATGAAGAAGCCAAAGGTGGAGATGTTTTATGTAAAAATGAATTCATTTTTAAACCATTTTCTTAACCAGGTGTTAGTGGTACAATAGACTGTTATGAAAAGTATTATGACAAACTTATACATAAAAAAGAAGTTGAACTGTATCGTTGAAATTTGTATATGACAGTAGGACAAACATGATTTCCCTTAATATAAGTCTTTTAGGATCTAACTCTTACGTATATATTACGAATTATATTTTATGCGCGAGTACCTTAAAATTGTATAAATGTTAACAATAACAAGGTACTTGTTTGACATGCGATCTCACTTTGCATTGTGGTTGACACACCACTATAATTCAGTTAACGATTTTTTCACTCGCCTTTTCAATTTTCCTCCGTATATATTCTTTTCAGTTTTCACATTTTTTTTTCTTTATCAACTACCCCTTAACTCTAAATTTTGCCAAAAATATTTGTAAAATTTTATCCAGTACCTCACAATTCTCACCTCTCACTGCCCAGTTAATGATGCACTCACGCGTTAGCACTTACAGACCTAATATATAATTTCTGTTCGATACATAAAAATTGTGCTTAAATATATATGTGTTTTCATTTAAACGTACATACATACATATATGTATATTTAGTATATAAATATACGTAGGTAAGTAACTTTAACCTGTTCATCAACACGAAACAACAGAATTAGCGGAACAATATTTTATATATATATATATATAATTTATAAATATAATTTTAATTGTACATCAATGATAAAATTATATTATCATATATTACATATAACAATTACGCTTTAATTATATATAATATATAAACTTACCTATATAATCGATTAAATCTTCATTTATAATTTCAACAAGAGTTTACTTTTTTTTTCTGTTTTATCTTAGCGTTAGTCGATAACTTTAAGAGACATGAGCACCGTACAGTGGACGACTGTATATAGACGTCGGGTCGTTTTGAAACGGTGACTTGGGTGGTGCGCGCCCTGCGGACGATGTCAGGATCATTCGAGTTCGTTGGTGTCGAAGAAGTGCGGCCTGACGTCGAGGTGGGAGGCCAGATCTAGGACCAGGTGGTGGAGGGCCGGGTGCTCGAGCAGATCGGCCTCCGGCAGGCACGGGTGACACCTCGGCCGCAACTGCCGCCCCTGCAATTGTAACACGTTTTCACAGCAGAGCCGATTGGGCTAATAAATATGGTCGCCGATTCAAGAAGTGCTGGCGTCGGACAACTCAACCGTCCAACAATAATATATGAGACAATAAAAAATATTGCGATAGAAAAATTAAAAATGAATAATGTATAATATTTTCTAATCCAAACTTGGTCTCTCAACTATCATCAGCAACATTAGATTAATAATGTGTGTGTGTGTGTGTGTGTGCTAATTCAAGAAGTGCAGACGTTGGACAACTCAACCGTCCAACAATAATATATGAAACAATAAAAAATATTGCGATAGAAAAATTAAAAATGAATAATGTATAATATTTTCTAATCCAAACTTGGTCTCTCAACTATCATCAGTAACATTAGATTAATAATGTGTGTGTGTGTGTGTGTGTGTGTTTATATATATATATATATATATATATATATATATATATATATATATATAAACGGTCTGCAGTGTACACCTTGTCTTTTGACCAAACCGATAAACGAGTATGTGTATAAATTATGTGGAGCTCCTTTAATTTTACTAAGAACATACCACAATTATAATTCTAGCTATAACATAAACATATATATATATATATATATATATATATATATATATATATATATATAAATGGTCTACAGTCTGTTAAAGTAAAGGTATAGTGGTAGTGACATGATGCTTCGTTAACAACCTCATTAATATCGATATTTCAAACGCTTGAAGACCTTCGTCAAATAAATACTCAATAATAATGACGGATGATTTCTATATTTTTCATGTTAGGCATCACATTTTCTTGTAATATAATTCAGCTTTAAAAAAAATCTGATAAAAATCATGACTACATGCAATTATTGGACCTGTGGTATGGAAAAGAATTTGTAAAAAATTTTCAATAGAATATTAAACTTTCAGTATGGTGTAGGACATCAAAATGAAAAAAAATTAATTGAAATTTAAGTATATTAATCCGGGTAGTATTAAATTAAATCGAAAGAAATTAATCGACAGTCATTATAAAAATGAAATGCCAGTGGTGAATGGTTCTTACATTCTTTCCAATATGAAAATATTAGACAAACATCAGAACTAATTGACTTCCTCCTTCCATTTTGTGCAATGAGACAATTAGCCTGGCTAGGCGCTTAAAATAATTAGAACTGCATAAATACACATTTCATTAATAGTATATAATAATACTATCGAAACAATTTATAAAGGAAATTTTTTATTTATGAGAATGGGTCCAATTTTCAAAATTGTCATTACGGCATAGAGCTTTTAAATTTTCTGCCTATATCCTGCATATTTTTCTGATAGTTTTAGTTATATTCTGTACATAACTAATTCAATAGTTCTATATGAATGCTAAAACTATTATTATAAACACAATAGAAATGAATATTTATAAGCGAAAGAGGTATAAGGCCTAAATGACTAACTAAAGGCCTAAGTGTTATTTAATCACTTGACAAGAATATTTTAAAAAGATTTTATTTTAGTATTCAGTATTGAGTGGAAATTATTAAGCAAAAACTCTAAAATTCATGGCTCCTATATAAATCCTAAATAATTTTTATTGCCATATTGCAACTTATGCGTAAGATATTAAATGAATATTAATGGTAATTATAAGTATAATATCCAGTAAATTATTCGACTCAAGAATTGTATAATAATGATTATTACTACCTATTTTAAATTCTTGGTTTAATAATAATGCTTTATTTACCTTGAATGCACGATGCAAATGGAGTACTACATCACAGAAAACATATCTTAGGAGGAGAAGTCTTAGGAAATCATCCCCAAAGAACTGAAGATATACAGGATCTATAATCAAAATTCAACATTGTTAGGCTAGTTACGTAGTTACAGATAAATATAGAAATATGTCAAAAAATTAAAAAATCTCATTTCTGGAGAATTAAAAAAGGAATGGTACAGTAGTGAAGGCAATATGTTCCAAATAATAAAGTGGACATAAATTGTATCATTCTTTTCAGTTTTAATGTATTTTTTAAAAACTTGATTGTCTTTCTAATGCATAATAAACGAACAAAATCAGTTAAAATGGCAGTCTTTTGTAATGTACCGTCAAAATTTTTCACTTATCTAGCATTACAAAAGGCACTTCCTGTTTAAATGAGAAGTTATTACCTCAGCAATTAGGTAAATTCTGCCAAATAGGCGTACAAATAATATTTACTGGGTGGTACAACCACAATCGTAGATTGTGTTGTTGTAAATTAACACTGTTCAATTCAAATTTTCAATGAATTTTTTATACGAACACTATATTTTCAAATGAGTATTGTTCTCTGTGCTAAAATGCCAAAACTGACTACTGACGTAATACAACTCTTCAACGAGTTAATTCAATGGCACATTTCAATTGATTACAATACTCAGAGAGATCATAAGAAGCGTTTATTAATAAGAACCAAAAATTAAATTGTAATAATGAAATATCACCTATTCTGCTTCGTGCGAAGAGGCGGCTTGCCTCGGTAACAAACCTATCTATGAAAGACTGACATCTTTCCCAGTGGTGTATGGGCACACTTGATATATTGCATATGTAACAGAACGCCGTTAGGGGACTGTGCAAGAACATTGTGAACAAATTTCCGTTGTGCTGGTGTTCTGAAATGAAAAAAAAAAACGACGCGATCGGTAAATAAAATGGAGAACATTATTTAAAACCATACAGTTCAAAATTTGTGTAGCACATTTAACAATTTTTTTTTTACGCTTTCAGTAACAAATTAAGATTATTCATATTGTAATGGAGGAAAAGTGAATTACTTTTTTAAAATCAATATATTTAAATAAATTCTGTACAATATTGTATTATTATTTGCAGTGTAATAACTAATATCCATTTATATTATTAGATGTGCTTATTGTTTTGAGGAAATACTTCAATACCGCAAATCTATTGAATGAATTGCCAAAGTTTGGTAATATAATAGATGATGTTACTGTGCATACATTAGCCGGAAAGGAAGATTATAGATTATTATTTAGGTATAGTCTAGTAAGGTCCACTTTGAGCGTGACAAAATCAAAAAATATTTCCAAGTAAAGCCGTTTCAAAGTGAATCTCTTCAACCTTAAAATGTGTTTATAGGTGAAACAATTTTCCCGTGTTTTATTTTTTTTATTTCAAACTTGTTTTATCTTCTTAATTTTTTACACGCGTATACAGGCGCACATTATACTTTCAGTTTTGTAGCCGTCGGTTCAAGCGGTAAAGCAAACGAAGCGTTACATCGGGCTTTTGATTCTTCAGTGGTCAAAGTAATTGTTTAATGAGCTGTGCAACTCCTACCTATCTCCTATCATCTCTGTATATCCTACATTGTCCGGTGTTGATAATAAACAAGAATAAATGAAATATATTAATTACGTATGTACGTACAAATGTAACCACGGACATACATTGAGATTTTCGGAATATTAATTTGAATAGTTCTGCAATTTTAACTTGAAAATATCTATCACAATAACACAAAAAAATTGTTATTTAATATCTACCTTCTAATTTAAATGCGATGGATAGTCTCAAATCACTTATTCTGAATATAGTTTTTAAACAAGTTCATAATTTGTTCGATTATTAATAAGAAATACGGCGCGTCTAATATTAACCCGTACGACTTCCATTATTAATGAGAAATACAGCTACTGAAGATGGCGAATGGGCGAAACCAATTTAGCTAAAGACCACTGAGAGGAGACAAAAAGTCGAGAATTCGACAAGTTCACAATATTTGAAGTTATATTAAAATTAGGAGGAAAAATTTTTCCTGTTAAATTATTAAATTTTTTTCTCAAATTTTCAGATAAAATGAACACATCATATGCAGATAACAGATTTTGCATCAGTCTCATGATTTACTGTCTTCTGTTGGTTCTTTAGTTATAAGTTAGTGGACCAAATTTAACTTTCTGTTAGCAGAATTCTTTTGGTACCTCACAAAATATCTATCTGATAAAGTATCTTGTTATCAGCATTGCCTCTGTGCTGTTACTATCAGAATGATGCGGTCGGCCCAACAAGATTAAACCGAAGTGAGAGATCATCAAAAATCATTTGACTGTATACCGAACACTGTAAATATCGTAAAGTTGCGATATTCAATAGTACGACTATTATTTACCGTGGAAATTCGGCGGAACATTTTGCGGGGACATGAGGATGACTAGGGGCTGGCCGAAATAGCGGGGTAGATGTTGAAAAACAAAACTGTTGTCCGAATCTACTATCACAAAAAATGGCTTTCTTGTGAAGGGATACAAATCTCCGGGATAAAGGCTGAAAAAACAAAAATTATTATTTATTACTACTAAATCAGAAATAACTATCTATATTATTACACATCTGTCTTTGGGTTTTTTATTTACTGTCCCTTATTTTTTTCAAATACTCATTTAATTGTTTACAGTTAAAATTATATTATTTCAGAAATTGTGGCAGTGAGAGTTTATAAGGGACTGTACTAGTTTGTATTGTCAATACTACAACCAAAACATGTTTAGAAACAACGCTATGAAATATATTTTGTATTTTATCTGTTAGAGACAAATTAAAAATAATAAATTTAAAAAATCACGTTTCATTTACCAGTGAACTTCTTTTGTGTGTACGCCTTTTTTGTTAGGATGATCCTGTTCTCTTTTACTATTTGTGACGACACCTCCAAGATCATAACCGACTGGAAAAGAGGGAAAATTCAAATATTTATATACATTTTAATAAAAAATATAATTTGCAATTAGTAAATCGTAGGAGGAGTATTTGGTTCAATAGATACAGACGTTGCAAAAGTTTAACATCAAAATAATTTAATTTTTTAACAGATTTATGCAATCATTATAAATAAACTTATACATAATAAACAATGTTTATGTACACTCTATATAAATGATACTCATTTTTTGTCCTCTTTAGTGCGCAATCAGTTGTAAAAACATAAAATTATTTGCCATTTTTAATGTGAATTTTGACAATTACTTTTTCATTACTTTTACAGTTTGTTAACTAAATTATTTTAATTTCTTTGTTTATGGTGAAAACCAATCACCAGATAAGGAACTCATGTATTTTATGTATATCACTAAGAATGTATATTGATATTATTTACCATCTTCTGGGTGTTTAGTTGACGTGAAGAACCCATCAGCAGAAATGTACAGTAGTAATGCTCCATTGGCAGGAAGCTCTTTGAACCCTACAAAGAAAAAATTATTAGATAATAAATTTTGAATTTACCGATGGTAAAATAAATCTTGAGATTATGATAAATGTTTACGTTTAAAAATACAGTAATACTTTGATTACTGGTAAATATTATAATAAATTTACTGTACACAAATAATACTTGTGTATGATGTGTATTGCATGAGGCTTTAATGAGGACAAAGAGATAAGTAATTGAATCATTTTGTTTAGCCTTACAATGAATTCGAAGTAAAAAAAAAAAAATATCTGATTTTCTGAAGCAAATAGCAATTATAATACCAATTTATAATTCAGAACAGAAACTACTCGGCATAGTACAATAATCTACAGACTACAGTTTTTCTAAAAACGTTGGACACATTGTACTTTCCTACTTTAGATTAATGGCAGACAGGGACACGAAAATTGGTTTAGGCAAAACTGCATAATTCAACAACAGAACTACAGTGCAAACCCCCCAGGGGTTTTTTGCAAATGACTATAGTCTATCTAAGCCCACAAGTGCTATTTACAGGAGACGAGAGTAACAACAAAAATAATAAAAAGTAGGATTCAAAATGAAAGTGTAAGTTCGACGATACAATAGAAAAATTATATTATATAATTTTGTGCCGCAAACCTGATGCTAGGAATACCATAACTTGACTGAATGTGGGCTTGTAGAGGAGGTATTTGTGCGGGTTATCTCGCTTTACTGGACGGTCACCATTTTCCTGGCACATCACCATTGATGGATAACCGACGCCGCCTTTTGCACTCGTTACCGAATAACTTTTCTCCTGGACAAAAAGGTAAAATTTCAATTTTAATATTTTTCACATGACACTCGGTACCAATTTCTGAATAGTACTGAAGAGAAAATATCAAAATAATAAATTGTATTAAAGATATTACTTTATAATGATTAAAAAATTCTTGAGAACAGTTAAATAATATTTCGAATTAAATCTTAATAATTGAACGCATTTACAACTTACAAAAGGCACTCTTCCAGGAGCCGGAGAATCGTATATATGATTGTAATCCTCCTGCGGTTCCCTCTCCAGAGTCTGGAGCATTCTGAACATGTCCATCGTAAGCTCACTGAACTTTACCTGAACGGTACAAGCACAAAGGGAACATTAATCGTTGAAGGTTTCGGTCAAATACAAATCACAACTGTGAGATATTAAAACCGGGTGTGTATTCCACTTTGGAATTAAATTTGAATATTAAAAATTATTTATGTATATATATCAAACCTGGTCATTACAGTTTCCCACAATGACAATTTCTTGCAATGAGAGGTTCATTATTGTCGACTTTTCTACTGGAGGTGTTGTTAATGGACTTAACCTGAAAATAAATAATAAATATGTGAAATATATTCAAACCACAATATATGATATTATACAAAGTTATCGAATGTATTGAATATAATCCAATTAATAATGATCTTATACAATAACAAATGCACACATATTTTATGATCTTCTGGAAATCATGCATTATTTATTACTTACCTATGCGATATTACAATTGTGTTAGAATCTGCATGCAGTACACTCACAATTCCGTCGGCTTTTATGAAACTCTTAATTTCTTCTAGGACTAATGACCACTCGAGCTGATCATCCGGTTCATAAGTACTCGTATAATCAACTATTTGTTTATCTAATTCCTATAGAAAAGAATATAGATTGTAGTTTAATACAACATCTCGACCATTATTGTTGTTGTTATATAATACAGATTTTAATAATATTAGTAATTATTAATTTCTACGAAATAAAAGCTGACACTTGCCATAACTAAATCGCGTACTAACTTCATTTTCTTTAATAATAGGCACACCACAATAAACCTCGCATAGTAGCGCAGTTTTTTCACCATCAGATCAGACCTGGGACAATTAAGAAATACGCAATCGGTGCAATGAGTCCAAGCGTATATAATTAAAATATTTAAATTATGCATTTATGTTTGTCTACCTATCTTCTTTCGAAGCTCTCGAATAGTAGGCACGACCTCTGATGGCCGCGTAAAACGAAAACGCTTCGTTCAGGTAGTTGGTTTCACTAGTTCTCAGACTGTAAAAAAGAAATATTGTAGAATGCGTAAAGCTTAAACGTCTTAATGAAGTAATATAAAGTAATTTCTAAACTTTAAAGCGTGCAGCAATCATGCTTACTTGTGCGGAAGACATGCCATAATTTTATAATATTTTGGTGATTGGGGGGCATTGCAGACGGAATAAAAAGTGATATATACAAGTTGAGAAAAAATGAAATAAATTTCAAAGAGAGAAAAATACAGCAGTTTTTCGAAAGACAACTTTGTTTTTGTTCATTTTCTCGCATTCACAATCCGGTAAATTGTAAATGTCTGTATGCTGTCTATGTGCTAAAGTTCTCTCTGTGAGTCTGTGTGTGTGTCTGTGTGTGTGAAAGTTGGCCAGGGGTGAAGCAAACACATTGCTGAAGTTGGCTGACTTCCCAAAAATATCAAGAGCCAAGTGGAGAGTTATAGAATTTCATAACATTGATTCCATGCAGTATACTGCAAACCTATATATAGAGTTAATACAGTGACCAAATACATATATGTGTATGTATATACATAAAATATATATATATATAGTGTGTGTATGTTTGTGTATGATCCAAAATCTATCTATTTACAAACATCTAAAACAAACTTATAATTCCTCTCGAACCTAAACTCAATTTGTTGAGTTAGCCATCGAATGCTTTTTTTTTTTTTTTTTTACTCACTAGTAATGGTAATATAGCTGTCCTATTTTGGAGGCTATTTCCCCTATTTGCCATCTTTTTAAACCATACTTTGTGTCTAAAATTTGCCTGCAATAGAACAAAAGTTGAAATATTAGAAGATGTAAGTCCATTAATTGAATCAGTACAAAGGTAAATGAAAATAACAGTGAATATTATGGATATTTTAATTTTTTGTGAATTACAATCAATTATTGTAAACTGTACGGCTTTAATTAATTTACAAAGATTTTATGTGTATGAAATTGAGCATATTGTCTGAGTACTATTCTGAGAATACATGTAGTTAAAATACCGTTGACTAATCTCAAGAAGATACCTTAGAAAAGATCAATTGCTATTGAATGGAATTTTCAAAAATTTGAATAAACACTAACGCTTCATTAATTCAAATGAAATATACTGCTCATTTTAAAAAGGCGGTTGAGTAAATTGGAGGAACATTGAAGGTTATCTCTATAATATTTAATAATACACAAATACTAAGGGTTAAGTGAAATAGTTGAGTCTGATATTTTTAACATTACTATACTGTGCTAACCAATTTGAGTTATATATTTGAGCGTGAACCTATCTATTTATGAAATAACTATCGGTTTGAATAATATATATATATAGAGGCTACGTACAAATGCTTTAATATTTATTATCAGCTATCAATTGGAAGCTCACCTATGCTGCTGCTGAAACTTCCACAGTTTTGTGTAGACATCGAATGTACGGCCAAAGTAAGTCTGCCACTGTTTGTGTCCGTACTGGGGCAGATCCCTGAAAGGCAGGCAGGAGAAGGTTAGAGCACAAATTGTAACGCGTACAATTGAACATTTTGTTTATTGTATGATCACGATTTCAATACTCCGAAATATCCCAATAAACGGAAATGTTTTCAATCGCCGGTATTGGAAATGAGTCAGCGGCATGGCAGCATGAATGTCAGAGGTTGTTGACTGAATTGGAGCACAATTTTTATGAATGTAAAATTCATTTTAAAGCAAATAAAAAACTATGAATTTTATGTATCCAACGAAGAATATAAGCTGTATTGTTGATACTGTGAGATAATTAAAAGTTAAAAGAAAGACGACCAATAATCGGGTTGTTTTAAAGTAATTCTATTTATAATTAATGGAACATTGGAAATAATAAACAATTAATTTAAGGAGCAACTACTGTATGTATTAAAAGAAAATGAATCCCTACAAACACAAGAAAGAGCAGGTTTTTTAAGTATCTTTAAGTGAACATCAAATTTTGAGGTTAATCCAATTAATTGAGCTTTTTATTCTTAGTTGTAAAATATTGATAAGGGATACAATGCATATTTATGTATTAAAATGTAGCCGAAAAATGTAAAAAACTCACTGTAGTATAAATTAAGCTTCATAAATCACCTGTTTCGTTGAACTAATGAAAACATGGGTTGGTTTTATTTGGTAAACACCGATAATTTCAGTATTCTAACACTGGAATGGCACAGGGGGCATTGGGGAGCAGGCCTCCTGGATAAAATTAGATATTTTTAGAAATGTGTTTGGAGGGACAAAACTTGATTGGGAATTTAAATCTGGAGTCTGTAGAGGATTTTCGGGTTGAAAAAGTTTTGGAACGGAGCGGAGAGGGCGACTCGACGAATTTTCATATAAGGGAGGGGGGTTAAAAAGTGAAATGGTACCGGGTCTCGCTCAACCGAGGGTAGGATTTTATTTTAAATATCGGTCAAAGCCCGCGTGTTTGTGCCGGTGAAACGGTGTTATTGTTTGTTATCGGTGGAAATTTATAGGGAGAGGGAGGGGGCCCACGTTGGGCCCGGGGCTTACCTGAGGCCGTTAAACAGGTTTTTCGATTTGTCGAGCAGGTGGCAGAATTCGACGACAATTTTCCGTTCGTGTTCGTCCATGGCGGCCATTTTGACCACCATTTCTGGAATTTTTTGTTCGCTCGCCGATGTGGAGACAGAGAGAAGGGTCGAGGGGGCGAGGGGGCGGCGCGGGGGCGGCGGGGCGTGCTACCGTGGGGCGGCCGGCGGGGGGCAGCCCACTCTCCTCATCGCCGATCCGAGGGAAGATCTCCGCCTCCCTCCTGGGGGGATGCTCAAGAAGTAGACGAAGAAGAAGAGGAGGAGGAGGAGGAGGAGGACGTACCGGCCCGGGCGGCGCTCACTGGAGGCGCACGCACTCCTGTCGACCGCTCGGAGGGGAGTGCCGTAGCCGGAGCTGGAGGCGGTGGAGGCGGCGCTGTCGGGGGCGGCCCCCGCCGAACATCACAACGCCGCCAACTGACAACGCCGAGAACAAAACGGACGGAACTGTAGGCCGAGCTTGATGACCGGGGGCGATTCATGTACAGACTATATACAGACTAGAGTTGAGTGTGCGGCGGTGGCGGCGGCGGCGGCGGTGGTGATAGTGTGTGTGAGAGCGGGGGCGGCCTCCCGCTCGGTATTGATTGGCATTTTGAATGAGGCCTTCCACCCCGCCGGGCTTATAGCCGCCGCCTCCAGATAGCACGACCGCCCGCCCCGCCCCGCCCCCGCCCCGCCCACGCACAAACCCGCCAAATTTAAAATCAAACCCCGCCCTATTATTCCCATTATTTAACCCCTTGCACGTCCGGACAATTCTGGATGTTGGCCGATGTCACTGTCATCGTTTCGGTCTAGATTTAGAGACTCAATCCTGTTTGAACGTTTTGCCGTTGGCTCTAATAAAAAAAAAATGAATAAATCCGCGGGTCGAAAATTTCTAATTGTTATTACTAAATCCGGACTGAGCTCAGCTTTGAAACACAAAACTCGCCGACATCCCCTTTATATATCTCAGTAATTTTACTATATTTCGTTTCGACGTCTCGAAAAAGTTGCCCGGAAATAACTTAATCGGCAATAAATTTTAATGTCCCCTCAGAGGGCTGACATCGGAGTGCAAAGGGTTAAATTAAATATTATCTAAGAATTTAACGAGGTCATTAATAAGTGGATTGTAGGGGTGGTGGGGCGGGGGGCGGGGGGAGGCAAATGCCGAGTCGTAAAGTTTTGTGCCGAATTTTAAAGTATTCCTCGAACAGAGTCACGCCTTCCTCTCCCTCCAACTTATCTAGGTAATCGATCTTATGTCTCGTATTGTTTTCTGCCCCTCGCCATAAATTGGATAGCGGCCAGTTTAGTTGCTAATTAATTGATTTCAGCCGCCATCTGTCCGAACACTGATGTTATGCGTGGTCAGTGCGTCATTTTATTGCACAGTGTCTATCCGACTCTATGGCGAGAATTCGATATCGGATTTTAAGGTTTTGTACGATTTCGATTGATTGAATTCGTCGAAACACCGGCCAGTGACGTATTCTCTTATGTACTCGAATGAATATCTCGTAATTGTACGCGCTTAAATAAATTTTTAATTGACTGCAAGTTGAGCAAAGAATTAAGTTTATGAATGATATCGTTACAGGCTGGCCAAGGGGGAATTAACGAATTTCTCCTACTGTTCAAGTGAGTATTTTATTACAGTGGGCGACATAAAAAAAACCCCACAAGCTTCAACTGAGATAATCCTTTTTTCGATAGTCAGAGTTGGAGATAGTGTATCTGAAAAATACGACAGCAAGTTAAAATATCCGAATGCCGATAAAAAATAATTTAATATACCCGTTTTGTGGTCTTCTGCCAGACCGGTTTCGGCCGCTCGCCGTCTTCAGTAGCGCTCTGTCAGTCACTGTCGGCACTTTGGCATGTTTTTTGCGCATCTTCACCGCCGCACTGTCACTGTCACTTGTACTGTCATGTGCTAACAGTGACCGCTACTGAAGATTCGGCGAGCGGCCGAAACCGGTCTGGCAAAAGACCAAAAAAAAAAAAAATGTTAAATACAAATGTTGATGTCGGACAAAAATTAAGCTGAGCCGAATGCCGAACGGCTGTATTGAAATTAGGGCCAACGATCGGTCGAATGAACGTTTACTTGTAGTTTTAAAAAAACCGATCGATACAGCGCCGAAACGTTATATACCAGAAACCGTAGGACGGGTGGGAGTTCCCTCGAGGAACTCCCCGCCAATCGATATTTCCGGCCGGTATCAATTCTCTTCCGGCCAGTGCCAATTATCTGTATTGATTTTAAGAAACTTCCAATGTTTATCGATTGATGGGGGAAGCCGTCAATTTCTTTCCACAAATTACAAATATCTGACGTTTTGGAATGAGTAAACTGGACCGAATAACTGGTAGACGATTGAGTGCTTTATTAAGCATTTATTCTTTATGATTAGCTCGAACGGTATCAGAAAAAAATAAAATAATAATTTTTAAAACATTAAATTCTGCCAAAGTAACTTTGGGTGAATTCTCACAGAGTTAACAGTAACTGATTTCTTTGTTGCTCTCTGATGGGTGTCGATTTGTACAATATACACAGTACATAGTAGACGATACGAGAATGTTGATTGATACATCAATTCCGGCCCACGGACCATGAGTATTAAAATATTCTTTTATTGTGCCTGTCTGTTATTAGATTTTAAAGTAAGTGAAATGCCACAGCTATACATAAAGCGGGTAATTGTGATTAAATGCCGGATTGGTCGCGGACAATTGAACAATACTGCCGTTGTCAAGTATTGAGTTTTGAAATTATTACCTTTGTAAAGGGGAGTTTAAACGCTCTCACGAGTTTGGCAAAAAAAAAAATGTTTGTCGTAGTTAACGAAACGTCCGCTGGTCGAAAGGGTTCAGTGGAACGGCCGCTAGAGCGCGGGGTCTTCCAGGGCGGACGCGTCACCATTCGCTTCTGGTCAAGTTCAAATTGAACAATTCCATCAATTTTTTTTTACACTTTGGCGCAATTATTCGGGAATCCCTCGAGCGCATATTTTCGTATTCTCGGTTAGGTGTCCGACGAAACAGGTCCGGTAACTTTAGGAATCCCTCGGGAGGATATCCGTCAGTCTTCCCACCTTCCGCCTCGGCTTGCTGATTATTAATCCATTGAAGACGGCGGACAGCCTAAACTGGCGTGAAACCAAGATAGATGATCGGAGGAACGACGATAGTGTATCCCCCCCACAGTGTACGGTAGAGTGCGAAACAATGTTCCCAATTGTTATGCAAAGCAATCAGGCGTATTTAATTCTGACCAATGACGGGTATACTTAAGAGCATAATGTATGTAATTGGATGCATTGTATGTACCAAAATACTGTATATATTGAAATAAATTTTTAACGCACATTCTGTGTTACAAATTCTGTAAAGGGATTGAGACCCGCTGACCGCAATATTGCTGAAAAATTCAAATTTATGCGTAAAAATATATTGAAATGAAGTTTAACCCGGTCTATCGACTGTGGGGTCGGTTGGCCTCAAATCAACCCCCTCCGCTAACACCCGCCCCCACCCCCACCCCCGCCACCGCACTAATGGCGAAAGCTTTACGCTGTTCAAATATTACCAGGCCGCAAAACAATTACGATCGATGCGTCCGATTCAGATCTTCCCTGTGCGTTGTTGGACAATGAAAAGGGCGGTTGGCTGAAACTATACCAACTTCAGAACAATGTTTGCCGTACGTGAACAAAAAACAGCCCAGCGGTTAGCTCCCGATATTACTGGAGTTCTCAATACCTGAGCATTACTAATGTCGGGTATTGTGTTTATACTTGTACAAATATAAATGAGCGAACCTTTCCGAGGACAGAATATGAATAATCAACGTCCTTGTTGAATCGGCTCACTGTCACACAATTTTACCAGGATTCTTTCCTCATTTTCTTTATATGTATATTTATATATACATGTGCATAATCGTAGCATAATGGGAAATATTTGCAAAATGTTTTCCAGAATTTATCCAAGATTTATTCTAGAATTTTTTCAGATTTTTTCAGAATTTGTTTCAGGATTTTTTCAGGATTATTCATTTTTTCAGAATTTTCCATATTTTTTCAGGAATATTCCCAATTATTTCCAGGATTTTTCAGGATTTTTCCAGGATTTTTCCAGGATTTTTCCAGGATTTTTCCAGGATTTTTCCAGGATTTTTCCAGGATTTTTCCAGGATTTTTCCAGGATTTTTCCAGGATTTTTCCAGGATTTTCCAGGATTTCTGCAGAATTTTTCCAGGATTTTTTTCCGTTTTATTTTCAGAAATTTCCATATTTTTTTCAGGAATTTCCATATTTCTTTTAGGAATTTTCCCAAATAATTCCAAGATTTTACCCGGATTTTTCTGGATTTTCCAGGATTTTACCAGGATTTTACCGGGATTTTACCGGGATTTTACCGGGATTTTACCGGGATTTTACCGGGATTTTACCAGGATTTTACCAGGATTTTACCAGGATTTTACCAGGATTTTACCAGGATTTTACCAGGATTTTACCAGGATTTTACCAGGATTTTCCAGGATTTTTCCAGGATTTTACCAGGATTTTACCAGGATTTTACCAGGATTTTACCAGGATTTTACCAGGATTTTACCAGGATTTTACCAGGATTTTACCAGGATTTTACCAGGATTTTACCAGGATTTTACCAGGATTTTACCAGGATTTTACCAGGATTTTACCAGGATTTTACCAGGATTTTACCAGGATTTTACCAGGATTTTACCAGGATTTTACCAGGATTTTACCAGGATTTTACCAGGATTTTACCAGGATTTTACCAGGATTTTACCAGGATTTTACCAGGATTTTACCAGGATTTTACCAGGATTTTACCAGGATTTTTCCAGGATTTTACCAGGATTTTGGATTTTTCCGGATTTTCCAGGATTTTACCAGGATTTTTCCAGGATTTTTCCAGGATTTTTCCAGGAATTTACCATTATTTTACCAGGATTTTTCCAGTTTTTGGGTTTTTGCTCTACTTAGACGCCTTCTCGGGGAACCTCCTAGTTGGGCGTCCTCCTCACTGTTCCCAGGTATTTCTTTGTTACCTCCAGCAGGTACTGGGATATTACATGCTTAAAGATGTAGATTGTCACCGGCGGTATGTCGAGAACAATGAGTGGACAGTTGTAAACTCTGTTCTATTGGGATAGGACCGGACGTGTTGACAGGTCGCGGAGAAGGGATGAAATAGAAAAAAAAAAAAAAAAACCGGTCTGTAAATGGGGGTAGTGGATTGTGGTTGATGGGCAAGTGTTAATGAAGTGTGTGTGTGTGTGTGGAGGGTGGGTGGGGGTGGGGTGGGTTTAAACAGCGTGGTGTGCTGCATATGAATGCATGCGACGTGGCTAAACAGATGAATGCAGTCCCGCGACAGAGTTAATGTGGCCCCCGGGGCATTCACAACTGCACTTAGAGCGCACTTCAAATGACGGTTCATTTAAAATTCAGCATTTTGAGCGTGTGTCACAAACCCCGAGCGTACAGTACATGTGTTCAACACCAGTGGAGAAAATTTACACACGATAATTATCCCCTTACCGGAAAATACACTCGGCGTTATTATGGTGTAATTACCGACTAAAGGTGGAGGAATTGACACGGATAATATACACCCTCTTGTCTCTGGTTTGAACTTATGCTAGACTAGAAAATATAACCTAAATTATATAATAACCGTTAAACAAAATTACTAATTAGTTAATTTGTGTTGGTCATAAAAAATACTACAATCGCCGCAAATTGGGGGAAATATTTTAAAATAAATGGGGACAACGTGAGTAATGGGCGACATAAAATGGGCAAATATTCTCTTGTTAAATACTCGTAAATTGGCTTATAAACGTTAGTGTAATAAAACTTATATACGGTTAGGTTGGGTTTTATTTTACTCCACCCCTTATCCTGGATTTCCCGTAAGATTTTTTTTGGGGAATCAGCGACGTTTGAGAATATCTTTTGCCGCTAGTGGATCTGTAGGCGGAACGCAACTGAAGATCTGCGAATTATTTAAATTTCATGGCTCGATTTTTCGACCCTCGTCTGCCGATCGCCTGAGGATAGTTGCAGGGGGAATTTTGGAAAATCGTGTTCACCGATTCTGTGGGGGTGGAGAGTTTGAAGTATGACAGGAACTGATGAGAGTGGGACATGGAGGCGGCGGGAGGCGGGAGGCGGGAGGCGGGGGCGGGGGCGGTAGCTCGTCATTCGACAGCCGATATAGTGAGAGTGGCCGGAGGGTTCAGATAAACGGACCTCGCGGGTACGCGTCCGCCCTCCCATATCTCCCTGATTTACACAATTGTCTGTCTCGTCCTGAAAATCAATTAACGCCCCGGCCCGACCAAACCGAACCCAAACCCAACCGAACCGTCCCCCGGCCAAAACAAACCGATAGAGAGCCGCTAGGCGACACCATATTTAAGCCAGCCTCCACCACCACCACCACCACCACCACCGTCATCATCATCCCCGACTCCCGCCTAATCGGCCCCAACCGTTGCCGATTTATGTCGGGCCCCAGCCTGACGTATCGTCCAGATTCTGTCCACATTCTGGAGTCCGGAATTTACAGTCTTCCTAAATTTGGAACGCCCGACGGAAAAGCCCGGCCAACCAAGCGCCTCCGCCCCTCCAGAGAACGATAGTTGACTTGTCTTTTAATGGATAAAAATCAGGAAGGGTTACGGAGAAGGCCGTCCGTCGTCTTCGGCATGCCGATGATGAGTGACTCTGTGGCACGTTGGCATCGAAACTGTCCCCCCGCATATTGTTATATAAAAGAGAGGGCGGCCTAGCAACGAACACATTCGCCCGGGTTGTATATAATACTAGTTCACATGTATTATATATGTGTGTGTGTGTGTCGGGTGGGGAGGGGGTGTGAGAGATGACCCACCACTATCTTAGAGGGGGGGTTAGTGGGTAATTAACATAAATCGCGGCAACAAACAGGAAATTAATGGAAGACGGCGGGGTTTGGGAGGGTTTGGGGTTGGGGGTAGAGAGGGGGAAGGTAAGATATATATAGGGGGTTGTTTGACCCCCAACCCCACCCACCACCCCCAGTTGACCCTTGGGGCCACTCCACACACACACACACACACACACCCTCTCACTGACAACACGACAAGAAAGTGACCGCCCACAACGGACGACGGGTCCGATTTTGAGCCAGGAAATTACCTAAGGTTATTATTTAGGTATAAGACACTGGATGCCACATCCTCCGCGTCCCATACCGGTGAGGAGGGGTCAGGGCAGCGAACTCCGGAGTGAATTACTGCCGAATAAATGTGCGCCGACTATAATATATAGGTGAATTAGGGCGCACCAGAGAAATCCAGATTGAAAATGGGGGGGGGGCGAAAGTACGGCGAAATAATTTATCCCGATTCGGGCAAAGATCGCGTCCGGTTTGAACGGGATGAAATTTACGCGAGCTCCTGCGGGATAAACCGAAATTCCTTCGAAGGTAAAACTGAAGACTGCAAAACAATATAGTTTTTTATTCGACGCAAGAAAGTTGTAAGGCATATCTATTTGGGAGTTTGGGACTTTCTTTCCTGAAAAGGTGCGACGTACTCTATTTTATCACAGTTTTAATTAACAAAATTAGCGATTTACAGCTTACAAATGTCTAAAATTTGGTTTTTTTACCTGGTTCAGTTGTACAGTATGCTTATAGCCGGTCTACTTCACCTACCTTGTTGCTCACGTGGAATCCCCGTATCCGACTCAAAAGAATCGACTTAAACTGAAAATTTGGACTCTTAAGGCCATTACTTAAGTAACAAACTGACAATATACAAAGCAATACTCAAACCGTCATGGACATACGGTATAGAGCTATGGGGTTCCACCGAGACATCCGACATCGCTCTCATCCAGAGATTTCAATCAAAAGTCCTTCGCACCATCCTTAATGCTCCCCCCTGGGTATGTTTCTAACCGGACAATCCACCATGACCTCTCAACATAACGACAGTCGACGAAGTCACAAAATCCCGAAGTTCCTGAAGTTCCACTCCCGCCTTTCTCCTCGTCCTAATCCACTCGTTCAGTCCCTTCCACCTCTGACAGTAGTTAAATCGTGTCGAAAAGCGCCATCATCGGGTGATTTCTTTATCGAGACAAACACGTGAAAAATATACACGTATCAATTGCACCTATAACTGTAAAAGTTGATTTTGCAAAATAAAAAAAAAGTTAAAAAAACGTCGCTCGGTTGGATGTCGAAGTAAATTAAAAAAAATTACACTTCAAACCCGTTCTCATTGCCCTTTATTATGTTTTCTGTAAACGCGATTAGGGAAAATTATGACTGCTGGGCGAAGGGGGGAGGGGGCGGTGGAGGAAACATGCGAACAAAACAACCCTCGAATCGCTCAGCTTGTTGTGTTCGCTGTAACATAATTCGAACAATTAGCCGATAACATTGTTAACACCCGGCGGCGACGGAACGAAAATAAGATGAAAGCGAGAATTAAACCGGCCCCACGTTCTACGGGGAGGAGGAGATAGCATTTTGAATAAATTAAAAAAAAAAAATATATTATTGTCGTCGCATAATAATAAACATAATTGGCTGGGAACACGCTCAATTCTGTAGGCGGCTTTAGAAATTCTTATCGCCGACGTCACTATATTTCATTCCTCTCCCCCTATGCAGATAGTGGCGAGCCACCCCACCCACCCCCCACAACCTTAACCAATATAACATCTCTATTGATAAACAGGGTGCTGCACGACACGCGCTATTAGTTAGACCGGCAGCACTATTAAAATATGCACGTACCGTAAATTGTGTTTTCAGTCAAAACCGCACGAACGTTATCAGTATAAGTTCGAGAGATGTCAAAAAAGTGCAATTATTTAATGTCAGAAAAGCGTGTATTACTTAGTGCAGTTTTATGCCATCTAGCCTATAAACATGACGTCAGGTGTCAGGCTATTAGATTAAACATCATTCTTCCGTCATTTCCCTTTCCCTCTCTAGTGACAACTTTAAGATAAACTTTTTTAGAGTACGCGCGTGGAATTCTTTCCTTATTAAGACTCGGCTTTCTGAATGTTTGTTGCCTAGCAATTTTTTCGGTAAAATGCCTAAAGGCGCCCGGAATATGGCGATCACCGTAAACGAGGCGAAAAATATTTTAATTCCGTCAATTTTTTCTATCCCCCGGCTCTCCAAATTATCAGGAAACCGCCTAATAGATTCAATTTATATGAAACATAACAATTATCTATGTTATAGCGAGTGTACCACGAGATAGGATCGAATCTTCTAGAGGATTCGAAATTTGAACTAATTAAACTACATACTTTGTTGCATACATTTCCGATTACTGTGCTAACATTGAAAATAATAAACAAGTATATATAGAGCAAGTATTTATGTGAATAAATGTAGGAAGGCCCGAGGGCCGGTATGCGTGTATCGAACAATATTTAAATATCGTCTAAAAAATAAAATATTTGTAATTTGGCACATAACTTTTTGTTGTAAACGCGTCGAATACCGCGTATTTCACTAAATGATACGTTCACTCGACTGGTAAGTGCCGCTATTTCAATTAGTGCGCATCTACTCTAGTGTTTAGCAGTGGCCTTCGTCCTGTTCTCTTTCGGCCGAAAGCTGATAAAAATCTGGCTGTTACTTACTGTTACTGACCGATGTTCTTTGTCGCGTCCGCGATCCGTTCTTGACCCCCCCTCCCCTTTTTCGGTGTAAATTTATCACAGTTTATCAGTCTGCTAGGACCGAAAAAAACACGCGAGACGACGTCCGTCTCGGGGCCGACTATAGTCCACGCATGCGCCCCTTATACTTGATATCTCGTCATGCGGCTGTTGGAACGGAGATGAAGTAATAATAATAAACGGTGGCGTGTCGCGCGTCCTTCGAGCAAGAGACCGTAACAGAAATGTCACAATCCTTCATTTCTTCCCGTTTATTTCATCCGGTTTTAAGCGACAATTTCATACAGTAAACGATGCTTTACGCGCATTTAAAAAATAGGTAATGTTAAACAACCCGAGCGATTCACCACTGGAAGGGTTTCTGCCCTTTCCTTCTTTGGGTCCGATTTAAGAGTGAGCCTCTCATTACTAGATTTATAAATTTTCGAACCCCTTATTTAACAAAGTGACTTAACACACTGACATAAAGGCCAATAAGACGTAAAGAGGTTTAATGCCCTGAAAGATGGAAAAAGGACCCACTTCATCTGTTGCTAACGACGGATATATTTTATTTAAAACAATATTCTCGAAACTTTTCTCAGTATTATGTGCAATTATGCCAGCCCCTGGAGGGACCAGAGGCCGACCAAACATGAACATAGACTTTATGATTAGGCAAATCCCTTTTCACTGTATTATAATAGAGAGAGTGTAATTCATTGTAAGTACTTTCTATTGTGAACAATCGAACTGTTAAAACCTATAAGAGATATTCTCATTTCGGTTCCCACAAGTGTGATTCTAGTTATAATCATTAAGGACCTGTATTTCGTGTAGGGGTTGAAATAAAGTCTTTTTTATACCTAACTTATATATGATATTTAGGGGGGGGGGAAGAGTCCAAATACAATACAGACGAGGCATTTAGAGCAGTAATGACTTGGAATTTACGAGGCTCTGGCGTCGGAACCCCTCCGCCCCTGGGAAACGGGGCCGAAAAATATTTCGAAACAGGAAAAATTAAAAAAAAATAAATGACCTCTGGCCTGTTTATAAATCAACAGTTGTCTACCCCCGAATGTCCCCCGGGTCCTTAATTTACACCGGCTGTTATTCAGAGGGACGGCCGAAAATCCCCTTATCTCGACGTCACATAAAGTAAAAAGTGATGGGGACGAAATTAAAACAAACCCCCCCTTCATCGCCCCCCCCACGAGACTTGTTAATGATATTTAATTTTTCCGATCGTAAATTAGGGTTCGGGGCGAAGAGAACGGGGGCTGTTTGTCCGTTAATGGGAAATCCTTCCGCGATAATTTTTTTATTACACTTTTTTTATTTCGGCTCCCTGTTAAAAAATCTAGAAAAATGATTTTGAGAATAGGAAGTGGAAGTATTTTAGGTTAACAGTATTTTCATTCTTCGTCATCCTCTTGTCCTTTTTCGATGTACCTAATTATTGAAAAAAATCGATTTGAAATAAATACGAATAAAAATGAAACTGAAAGATCGAGAAGGTTTTACGAGGGGATAAAAATCATAAGCGCTTATAAGGTTAGCTTTTCTGCCATCAGTGTATCCATTATATGTCAACATTAATTTAATAAGACTTGATATAACATTAACTAATTCGTACTCATATCTATAAATTATTTTCCCGATTTATTGGCGAAAACACCCAGCCACTCTCAATAAGAATCTAACTCTCGCTGGTTTGGTCACTTGCTAGACCGGTTTCGGCTGCTCGCCATCTTCAGTAGCGTTTTTTTAATGTATTTTTCTAATTTTTGGATGTTTTGTACGATATTTTGAAGTTTAGTTTTTTGAAAATGTTGTAGATTTTATAGGTTTCAGTATTATGCGAATGTGGCCCATTTTTGGGGGGGGTTCTTCTAGGTTTGTGAGGTTCGTTGTGGGCTCCTTCTTCTTTTTCAACAGTTTCGTTTATTGCACTGGCGGGATATCCGTTATTCATTGCTATTCGGAGGATTTTTTGGACTTGGATACTGAAGATGGCGAACAGCCGAAACCGGTCTAGCGAAAGACGAAACCAGCGAGAGGAGACAGAAAACACCAGAAACCTAAAGCGGAGAAGTTCTAAAAGATGATGATCAACATGAGTAGTAGTGTATATTGGTATACTACTTGTTAGTAACAATGTGGTGATACATTTAAGCTACCTGATTAGTCATGAAGACGTTAGATCATTTTCGGCTTTTCGCCATCATCAGTAATCTTGATTGTTGGATCATTCTTGTCGTCGCCAATCTCTGTTAGGGATATTTTTCTCTTCGGTTCCGAAGAGAGGAACCCGACGGAAGGAAATCCTTAATTCGCTAGAGTATAATGCATATCCTGCTCCTGTGGAAATGAGGCAACGTACGAATGGCGGCCATTCGGCGCCTCTGCCATTCGCCGTCGATTTCCTCCTTCCTGATTTGGCCCTCGCTTTCAATAATGCATTATATCCGCTGTCCCCGACAGGGGGTTGGGGGTGGGACAAAAATCGCACTTCCGATTGCAGCCGTATTCGCGCCTGCCCTCGTTAAAAACAAAAACAAAAAAAAACAGGATAACGGGGTGAATCGGTCCCATTCACCCCTTTGGCCGTTATTAATTACGTCTCATTTGAAAAAAAAAACCACGCGAAAAATATAACGAGCGACACAATCCACCCTCGGCCGTTTCATTTGACTACCAGTTTTTATTGGCCCTCCATTCGTTATCGTCGGCCGCGCGGCCCCGTACGCGGCTCAGCAATAACTCGCTGTCAACCCGGTGTACATTTATATATTTTTTTGTTTTTAAGGGGATGTTGCGTCGGCTCTAATTTTTTCTGCATTTTTCCACACACGGATACGAAACGGGCGAGCGCGTGCGCAGCACACCCCCGCCCCTCCCGAACACTGAAAAAAAAAACCATTCCGACAAAAACTCGGTCGTTATCGGGTGGTTGGGGGTTGGGTTGGGGGCCCTGTATACGGGTTGTCGAAAGTGCCGGTATGGTGGATGGACCAGAAGGGGGGAGGGGGGTTGCTCTGACTGCGTTATCTGTGATTGAATCATGGACCCACCCCCACAGCGCATAACGCGCATATACGCGCTCATACAGGCGCCACCCGAAACCCCCGCATTTTCCCCGCGATGGGGAATGCCCTCCGCCAACGTAAATAATTCATAGGTGGGGCGCCCTTATACGGGGCTGGTACCACCCCCGCTGATTTATACCGCCGGAGTCAATTAACTGCCTTCACTGCCCCGTTTTCGATGGCCGCCCTCGCACCTATGTACCGTAACGCACCTATGTACGACCCCAATCTAAAGAGCTGGCACTTAAATCTCTTCCCGAGTAATGTGCACTAACAACATATAATATTACTGTATCGAAAGGTCGAATTGGCCTCCACCACTTCTTCTATCAGAGCTGTTACTGCAAATATTATTTAACATACCTGTTTTGTGGTCTGCGAGGGGTTGGAATACCGTAGGTTCGTGGTGTTTCTGTCTCCTCTCGCGCCGGTTTGGTCTTTTGCTAGATCGGTTTCGGCCGCTCGCCATCTTCAGTAGCGGTGTTAGTCACTGTTGGCAATTTGGATGTTTTTGGGGCATCCTCACTGTACTGTCACTGTCACTTGTATATATACGTGTCTTGTTATTGCGTTTTTGGGGGGATGTTTTTTGACAAAGACTTGAGCAGATTAACAAAATCCCAAAGACAAAACAACAAGCAGACAACCACCACAGTACAAGTGGTACGGTAATGCAAATATTGTGTTCGTAACAGTTACGCCTGCTGCGTACTGACAGTGACAGTGGACTAGATGATACCTGGCTTTAACGAACGAACAGGTGTAAGATATAGCCGAATCCCGTACAGGTTTGAATAGACACAATATCACACGAAACGATTATATTCCAAAACTTAGTTTCCTACACTACATTAAGTATCCTTTAAGTAAGGGGAAAAATTATCCGGCATTCCGGTGTTACTGAATTTGTCAATTGAAGTTTAGGCATATTTAAAATGACGTTTCCGAAAATGAAATTTGATAATTCCCCGTTATACTGTGGGCGTCTCGACAAGAAATTAACGGTAAGGGGTAGGAATACTTGGTGCCGGAGGAAGGCCCCCCCCCCTACTTTTTCTTTTGTGTTCAATATTCCCGGTGCGCTTTCGGGAGGGGTTCTAGGTGGGGGCCGGTCCTCTCCTCTCAAAAGAAACCGGGATGGAAGCAGTGAGGGTGGGGGGTGGGGGGAGAGCTTGCACTTCCTCCCCAGGGAGGGGTGCCGGCGGGGTTCCACGCCAAACAATGGGTACCCCCCTCCCATTTCTTTTACTTCTGCTCCTCCTTCCACGCTCCTCCCCGTCCAGCCCCCGCGGCTCCGCCATTGTCCTCCTCTGAGGGGGCCTCGAAGTCGGTTCGCCCCCGCGATTTACCGTCCCGTCGGGGGGAAGTCATGCCCGATTGGGGGAGAAAATCATTTCCACGGGTATAATTTTTAATTCCCCATTGTCGGCGCCTCTTTCCGGAGGCCCTCGTGGCCTCCTTCCCATCGCCTTCTGTTCCCGCCTCCATTTGTCCCACCGTCCGTCTACGGCAGATCGCTTTTTCTCCACCCGAGGAAATTATAAACGGGAATTTCTTTCTAAAGATATCCGCTTCGCTCACCTGTAGGTCCTCGAATTGACCACCTGAAGAATGAACTTCATGAATAGTTTGGATGACGACTGTGGCGTTCTCCTAACTAAGGGTTTATTCGGCGTGGTTGTGTTGAATTCAAGTACGAATATTGTAAATTTAAACTGGAATACCCGTTCCAAGGACGACAATTTTTTCTCTCGGTTTATATGTATGGCATTCTGAATGATTTTTGAAATATTTATCTCTAGTTATGTTTAGGTTTGGCTATATGGCTATGTAATTCATACGATATCGGATAGAGTCCTTTATTGTGACAAGGTATTTTTGATATTGTCCGCGCAATATTTTGATATTGCAAATTTGTTTCTAAAGCTCACTGCCCGATAACACATAACAGTACTCGGATTAACCGTTGACGCAAAGTGTTAAAGACCGTTATTGAATAAAGTATCGGTAATTGCCAGTCAACGATCGGGCGGTTTTTGATACAATGACTCGTCGAAAGGCTATTGAAGTAGGGGGCGGTTTGGAACAGAAGGAGGGTTTTAAAAAACGCCGTTACACTTCCAACTGTCACCGATCTGACAGTTGAATCGTCCGCACTGACATTCGGTCAAAGGAGTCGGGGAGTGGATGAGACGGGCGTTTTGAATGGGTTCGGCACCGGCGAAGAGAGGAAGAGAGAGATTGATGTCGCCCCCCCCCCACCGGCTGGAGGAGGACGACTAATAGAGGTCGTTTAGCGTCTCGCCGTTTGATTGATGTCAAACGAGATTGAGTGTAGAGCGGAGACTGGTGGCCCTTAAAAGGGCCCAATTACTTGGCCCATTGGCCCGCCACAACTACCGCCGCCCTACTACTACTCTCTCTCTCCGTCCTCCTTTCTGATTAGTACCCGAGTTCTATAGAACTCTTCTACATCAAACACCGTCCGGATTCCCCACTAGTAGTTAATTCCAGCGCCAAGAATTCATCCCAATTAACCATTTATATTTAAACCAATGTATCCACTATGAACTCGCAATAAAAAAAATAATTCAGTTGTCGAAATTGAAAGAATTTTCAAGTACGAGTCACCAGATAGTATTGTACATACATAAATACATTGAAGTAAACCGAGTCTGCTCTTGATTTCCCACCGTTCATTAACACATTTCATTATGTAAGTACACTATTTATGGCTTATATGAATGAACGAGGCACAGCAATTGGTACTTGCGTATAGCTAATTTTTTGTTGGCTATATTATTTTTTATTCGCCGTCTTTCAGGTCTAAACCTAGAACTTTGGTATTGAACCGTAAACTGAAATATTCGACCCGAAATATTGAGAACAATAGAAAATTAATTCAATACGATTAAAAGAATATTGTCAAACGGATTTTGTACTCGGTAAAAGGGTACGATATACTGCTTATAGTATTGTTTATAAGGTGTTAATTCCATTATATTCACACCCATATGGAACTTTATACGTTGTCAAATTTACGTTGGTTTAAGGGTGTAGAAAGTGTCTAAGTGAACAGGATTGTTTGTGAGAGTGTGGGGGGATAGTTTATAAAGCTTTAAAATATATATATAAGTTAAGCGAGCGGAAGGATCAGAGGCCTGTCGAAAATAAAACATCAAATTAACGATTAGGCAAATCCCTTCCGCTATATTATAAGTTGAGTGAGCGGAAGGATCAAAGGGCGGCCAATTATAGACATTAGATTATCGATTAGGCAAATCCCTTTTTTCCGCTATATTATATATTGGAGCCTGGAGCTAGAGCCCGGCATTCAGTCTTGTAACTGTGGTATGTGAAGATATGAGTGAGTGTAACTGTCAACGATTGCAAGTACGTTTGTCTGAAGTGTTCAATAAAGTAAGTCTTTTTTTTAAAATCTAATTTCTGACCGGGTGTACCTAACTTTAGATTTACTGGTCAGATTTACAGGTTTGTGACGAGACTATCGGTACTTTTTTGTCCCTATCGAGTGTGCTGTCTCGTGTGTGTGTGTGTGTGTGTGTAGCGCATTGTCCTAGGACACAGGTAGGGCCTCCCCAACCACCCCCGGCCACTGGGACAGCGCTCATTGTCCCGCACGTGACGCATGTGTCCCGCAAAATAAATTTCGCGTCGCCCTCGGGGTCCTGTCGAGAAGCGCAGTGTTTCCTGATGAGGGGAAACTGACTGGCGACCGCCGACCCCCGCCCAAAACCCCGCGCCGCCACCACCCGCGCCGAGGACGGACGCCTACTGTATACGCCATGAAACGGAATAATAACCACCCCTTTCCGTGTGAGTGTACGGGCCACGAAAAATAAACAGGGCCGGCTCCATTTATATTTGCGAACGGCGGCCGTTTATTGCCGCCCCCGCCCCCGCCCCCCCCCGGGGAGTGCAAAAATGAACCGGAAACGAGTATTGATGGTGGGCGCACCGACAACACCCTCTCATCTCAACACTGCTAATGGCCATAACCCCCGACAGCTCCACACCCAACCTGATTTCCCAGAATTTAGTCTTTCGGTTCGGGCGGACAGATTATTTTTCGTACATTTCGTGTGTTTCTGTCTCCTCTCGCTAGTTTCGTCTTTTTAGACTGACTAGGGTTAGTCACTTTGGCACTTTGGATGTTTTTGGGCATCTCACTGGAGGATGCCCCACTCAGGGGGCGCTAGTTTATCGGTGCAAGCGCACCCAACGAACTTTAGTTAAGTACATTTCCGCACCACCCTCAGGGGGCGCTAGTTTATCGGTGCAAGCGCACCCAACGAACTTTAGTTAAGTACATTTCCGCACCACCCTCAGGGGCGCTAGTTTATCGGTGCAAGCGCACCCAACGAACTTTAGTTAAGTACATTTCCGCACCACCCTCAGGGGGCGCTAGTTTATCGGTGCAAGCGCACCCAACGAACTTTAGTTAAGTACATTTCCGCACCACTCAGGGGCGCTAGTTTATCGGTGCAAGCGCACCCAACGAACTTTAGTTAAGTACATTTCCGCACCACCCTCAGGGGGCGCTAGTTTATCGGTGCAAGCGCACCCAACGAACTTTAGTTAAGTACATTTCCGCACCAGACTCAGTGGGGCGCTAGTTTATAGGTACAAGCGCACCCAACGAACTTTAGTTAAGTACATTTCCGCACCAGACTCAGTGGGGCGCTAGTTTATAGGTACAAGCGCACCCAACGAACTTTAGTTAAGTACATTTCCGCACCAGACTCAGTGGGGCGCTAGTTTATAGGTACAAGCGCACCCAACGAACTTTAGTTAAGTACATTTCCGCACCAGACTCAGTGGGGCGCTAGTTTATAGGTACAAGCGCACCCAACGAACTTTAGTTAAGTACATTTCCGCACCAGACTCAGTGGGGCGCTAGTTTATAGGTACAAGCGCACCCAACGAACTTTAGTTAAGTACATTTCCGCACCACCCTCAGGGGGCGCTAGTTTATCGGTGCAAGTGCACCCAACGAACTTTAGTTAAGTACATTTCCGCACCACACTCAGGGGGCGCTAGTTTATCGGTGCAAGCGCACCCAACGAACTTTAGTTAAGTACATTTCCGCACCACCCTCAGGGGGCGCTAGTTTATCGGTACAAGTGCACCCAACGAACTTTAGTTAAGTAAATTTCAAAATTAAGCACATTTTTTACAATATGATTTCCTGTGTTTCTGTCTCCTCTCGCTGGTTTGTTTGGTCTTTTGCTAGACCGGTTTCGCCGGTTTCGCCGCGGTGTTAGCCTTTTTGGCACTTTAGGATGCTTTTCGGGCATCCTCACAAGCAATATCGTTGATGTGTATCCAGTAAAATTGAATCATACCCACATTATAGGTAGGAAAATTATGCCAGTGGGGGGATGATTATATTACGGGAGGGGGATGATTCGTAAAAATGGTTTTTCCGCCCGGTCTCCCACGGTCCGAACCCCAGGGCCAATCAAATGTTGGCCCAAATATGCACTACGTGCAACATATTGATGTTCGGTCAACATTGTGGGGTGAGAGGTCCGTAGGTGAGAACGCGATAACGACCCGGCCGCTAGCTATTACTGTGCTACCGGCTTCAGTAGTTGATACGTGTGTGTGTGTGTGTGTGTGTTTATTATGTGCGTGTGCGTTGTGTAGGGAGAGTGGCCTGCGGTTCTCACGGGCCCGCTAATTGGCCCACAATGCCGGCCACCCCCCCTATCAGGCCACACACACTATCATCCCTACAAAGCACTATATGTATATATATATATAGTTCAACCCCCGCCGCCCCATCCACCGTCACAATAAACAGACTCACCCTTCAATTAGAATTCGGTAGGGCTCCCCCACCCCTTTTATGATCCACGTTCATTTATACTAACAATGAACACGCTATCGATATTCATTTATACAGAGTTCAGTAGTGCATTTCCATTGATACAATTATTATACACCGCCGTGTATGTACGAGTGCGTCTGTGTGTGGCCTCCGTGATGTGGTCTCAGATAAACTACTGAGGTCGCCGGATGAAATTTTGAAAGCAGCGCTGAATGTGAACCAACAACAACATATCTGAATTACAGCCGGACTGCGTTCCTTGCTGGGTATTGAATCGAAAAAATGCCATAAATTTTGTAATTACTTAACGAAATTATTGATTTCGTAGTTCGTACTGATGGACCATTGATGGATAAACATAATTAACCCTTTCCACTCCGGACCATTCTGGATGTTGGCTATACCAGCTACTCCTCGGTGGTTCAACGGCCAACTGCTATCGTTTTGGTCTTTCTAAAGTACGTTTTGCCATTGTTCTAATAAAAAAAATGAATAAATCCGCGGGTTGAAAATTTCTAATTGTTATTACTAGATCTGTTACAAAGTGATATTTACCCGAAAGAACTTATTTACCGAGAGAAGGATCACTTCCGATTTTCTCACTCTTTAGATCTATCTATACCGCTCAAAACTCCCTGACATCTCTTTTATATATCTTAGTGATTTTACTATATTTCTATTCGATGTCTCGCGCCACATTTCAATAGAAAACATCGGGCAAAACATGCACGTCTCGAGAACTTAAAATTGTTGTATTATACCGGTATTTTTTTGTTCAAACTTGTCTCAGAAAGTAAACACGATGATGTCCCCTACGCTATACCCCAGGAAGTGAATATGGTACAGATGCTCCTCCGACCTTATCTGATTATGAACCAATATATGTATGTTTGTCTTTGTTAAAATGCGGATGCGTTAAACGGAGAAATGAGCGTTATGAAAGGTAAGCAGTTGGAGAGGGTAGCACGTAGTAGTAGTGACGTGGTGTGTCCGATGGGAGGGTTCAGGTATACTGGTGGTCCACGCGACTAGCGTGACTAAACAATCTCTCTGGTGGTGGGGGGGGGGGCGTCATGGGAAACGCGGGGCCACCCACCCTCCCTCCCTCCATCCCTTCATCCCTCCATCCCTCCGTCCGACCGTAAACGCACTTCTTCGCCGGCTGATTTACGATTTACGGTCTGTACAGGCGTGACGCCCCGCCGTCCGACCCAATTGACTGTTGCCGATTGTGCACGCTTACAGAGAGAGAGAGAGAGAGAGAGAGAGAGAGAGAGAGAGAGAGAGAGAGAGAGAGAGAGAGAGAGAGAGAGAGAGAGATGATGGGCCCCACTCGTGCCATGGGAAAACTATTGTCCTCCCTCCCTCCACCCCCTCCTCCCCCTACCCTTCTGTCCTTCCTATTGCCTATAATGAACTTGTCTCGGGTTTAAATCGGGAGCGTCGCGGAAGCTGCGGGTGGACCGATTGGTCGCGCACTCTCGACACGCCGTATGATTTAGTCCTCTGGCCCTCCCCTGCACCCCCGACAATGCCCAATATATCCGCGTTGTTCGTGAGAACAACTCGTCCTTCCTGGGAACGATTTTTCTGACTGCACTTCAGGTATCGATAAAATCGGTATAATGGAACAAAAAAACTAGAGAACTCGTAATATCGAGGCTTGGATTACGTAAAAAACCTTAATGATTAATATAATCCTTATTTCGATAAATTAATACAGCGTCAATATATAATAAGTGACAGAGACATGAAGTTTCAGCCTGTTTACTGCCTTTGATACACTCGAAGCCGATTTACTGAACTTGAGTAGTATGAAGCTAGAGATATACGGTCTATTTTGTCCATTATTGTCCGTTTCTTGTTTATTCAGTGTAGAACGCCGTTACCGAAATTTATCGGTCTTGTATAAATATACGGGAAATTACGGCCGGGATAAATATGGCGGATGTTTCCCTACTCTCGACGGAATAGGCAATAATTGCTTATTTACGGGCTACTCTTTGGGGAGGGGCTGTTACTTATAGATGGGGCCTTAAGTCTGTTCCTAGACCCGACTGCACAGCTTTTATATGCTAATACCGGCGGGGGGCCCCCAATAACCTGCAGGATATCCTCGATTAAGTCCGCGGAGGGACTTTTTCCCTTCATTATTATGATAAGGGGGCGGTGGAAAGGAGGGTCCCTCTTATGGACGGCGGGTCATATTGAAAGTCACTCACCTGTAGGGCCCACTTAACTCCAGCATTGACCTCCCACGAAGAACTCTCGGTAGTTCCAGTTGACCGTGACTTAGGCAATTTGGCGGGGAGTTACGATTTGAAATTAACAAACTGGAAGAGCCGGAATGTTCGTTTACTGAATATTGTACTGTTCGCATAATGAACGGTCTCGGAAGATCATTTTCTGTTGATGATGAACCAGCTGTTGGATAGATTAAAAAATACATTAGAGTCTACGACGTAGTTTTGAACGCGATATGAGTATTGTTGGAACCATTCACCGGGATTGGATATTAAAACTGGTATCGATAATATGAGACGCGGTCAGCCTCGGAGGATTCGGCTTTCCGCCAATTGAACGGCCACAATGCCGGCTAAGATCGGAATGATGTGTAATAACGATGAAGGGAGGGGGGGGGCCCTCTCTGGAGGGTTGTCACTCACCGGTCGTTTTGACATTGTATTAATTCGGGCCGGCGTTGTGTAGGGGTTGTGGGAGGGGTTGTCGCCCTCCACCCCCCTCAGATAATGTCAGATCAATCCGATGCAATGTTGAGATCGACATCGGTCGCTAATTCTGTACTAAATTCTATTAAGCGGCAGTAGACCCCACTCCACCCCTTGAGACGGTATTAAAAATGCCGTAATACCATTTATTAATATCGGTTTTGTCTAGAAATTTCAACTAATACAGGGAGGCTTCCCCTAAATTACTCTTGTCTTTACACCTGGGCATATTAAATTGGTAATGAGAAAGAAATAATTTGTTCGGTTATAGTGAATACGATTGCAAACCTCTTATAATCGTAAATTACGTCCGAACACAATTTTTGTGATAACGTACAACAAAACGTTCTGTGCATGTTCTATCAGATAGAATAGGTTTATGATTATTTAATTCAGTTAACTGAGAGTCTGAAATTTTGAAATTCAGAAATACAGAATCGACCTCTCATTGTCTGGACACTCAATGGAGGTTCTATTTTTCTTTCTTCAAGAAATGCTTCCTCCGAAAAATGTATTCAATTTCAAAAATACGGTAATTAATAAGAATGACCTGTTAATGCGGTAATAAAAAATGTTTCGAGTCAGATTAACGAATAAGAACGGTGTCGGATATAATGGACTCGACATTCCCCATCGTGGATCGGTGGAAGCAACTCCGGTACAAACAAGTCTAGTGGGGCGAGTGGAATATAGAATAAGAAATAGATTTAAGAGCGGGGTGAGTAGACACTGGTCGTATATACCGGCGTGTAGAGGGAGCGGTACGACCCCTCCGGATTAGCCAGTCAATTGATTCTAAGGGTTGTGCTCTTTACCCCCGTGTGTACGTGTGTGTGTGTGCGTGCGGTAGGGGCTCGGGGCACGTGACCCCGGGGGGGTGGGGTGGGGTGGTGGCGGCCCCCGCACATATGTCTTTGGGGTCACTTGCTCCGGAGATATATGAGATAAGCCGGGGTGGTCCACACCCCCTCACCCTCCCGCTACTGCACAACCTTGCTCAAGATAAAACTGCCGAGAGTGTAATATCCTGAGCGTCAGGACCTCGAGGCAACAAGGCGGACACACTTACAAAGCTTACTGAAATTAATTCATATTATTTATCCTAATATATGGCAGGAAAGCTATATAATGGGTTTAAAAAGTACTCGAATATTCTAATAAGTATACTGGAGATTTAAAAAACATTTATAAAAATAAATAAATTATGTCACGAGGTACATAAATCAGAGTATGTTTTATGTAGAATTAAACACTTCTCCAATTTTCAGCTTGACAAGTCTTACCCTATCTACCTAGCAAAAGGCAGCAAACCAACCAATATTCAGCAGAATTCCGTGAGGAGATAAATTATGTACTTTCGTCCGCATCAATAAAATTCTTTATCCGAATTTCAATTCGATCTGCACCTTCTACTCGGTTTGGAAATTAGGGGTCCCCCCCCCAGATATAAACGGTCGCCGTATTTCCGAATTTGGGAACGCCGAGGGGATTATTTAGTAACGGCGGTGGTAGGAAGCTATTTGGGAGTGGAGCCTAATGCCGCCCAGACCACGGCCGCCGTTCCAGGCTTCCCTCCGGAGTTATGGAACGAGGGGGGGGGCCTCTTCTAATCGATGCGGTCCAGGAGGAGGGTGGAGACTCCCCGGAGAGCGGGGTGGTAGGGAGGAAATCATTGCGGGCGGGGGGCGGCCGGGAAGCGACGGGATAACGGGGAAGAAGGCGAAGGGGGTGGTGGCGAGGGTTAAAGGAGGAATGAATGATGGCCAAACTTGTCCCATAAACAACTTTAAGTCACGGGACACCAAGACCGAAGCGCCAGCCACACTCACGCGCACCACGGCCCCGACTCCCAGAGAGAATAAGTTTTATATAAGAAAATTAATATCTCCGGGAGGGAGAAATATTAGCAAAGTTTTAAATGAATCCCTTTTTTCGGGGGTCTCGGGGGTTGTTAAGGGGGAGGAGGCCGTTGTTACTTCATGAACCTCCCCCCCTCTCCCATACCCCGTTAAAGGGGCAATCGTCTAACTTGCGCATTTGCCGGGAGAGTTCTTCTTCTTCTTCTTCTTCTTCTATTCTGGGCGAAGGGGAGAAACGGCTGGGACGGAAAGAGAGGGAAAACGAAATCCGGCCGACCTTAATGGTGGGTCCACTCGTTTTATTCCTTCGCCGTTGGCCGGCTGGGGGTTGATGCATTTTAATATTCTTAATTCGGCAGAATAACGATTAATTTTATCTTTAAATTTCCGGTGGAACTTCGCGATGTGTATACCATCAATACCTTAGTACTCGTGAGGTTATCGTTCTGTCTTTGGGGAGTCAAGGGTGGTGAAATTCCAGACGAACGAGGGGCCATCAAAAACGGCCTTTAACGTACCGTAGCGGCGATACCGCGAAAATACTACTGAGGACAAAAATTGTAATTGTCAGCTAACTGTTAATAGTTGTGAGGGGGTGATGTTTAGCGCGATATGTCGGCGTGTAATTGTCTCGTGTCTCGTTAATGCATTGGCCCCGGTACAGGTCTTTGTTATGCCAGTACTTGCGGTAGTATGGGGGTGATTTAGTGGTGAATTAAAAGCCGAATTGATGACGAAGTTTTCAACCCCTCCCCTTCCCCATCGAAGATAATTACTGAGAGAGAGAGAGAGAGAGTTCTTCTGGGGCGCTGTGTGTCGCTAATTTGTGTGTTTCATTTCGTGACCTCCCCAAGGGAAGATGGATGACAAACGAGCCAGGTTTGTGTTTTGGCCGAGGGAACCGGCCACGTATGAATATTCATCAGTACGCCCCCGCCCCCGGCCATCAGTGCCCGCCCTACAACAGTTCAGATATACGATATACGCAGAAATTGACGCAGTCCAATAGTCGAGGGGTGGAGCAGAAATGAACGACGGGGGATTGATTTGTCCGACGACACAGGTTTCAGTCTAGACATTGCTCGACAATTAAATCCCGCTTACAATAAGAAACCGAATTCACTGTATAATGACACAGCCACAAGTTAAGGCATTCCTGGAATACAAGGTCCACCAAGTACCAAATTTTTTTTTCTGAAAATTTTGCATAAACTTTACTTATTACGACGCGTTATTATCAAATATGTTTTTAAAAACCGGTTTGTCAAATATTTTTCTTTTCAAATCGAGTCCCATTTGGGGATTAGGGCACTACAGAGTTGAACCGACACACCTCTATGCAGTCAAATATGTAACAGACAAGATGTAAAGAGCAAATTCACTGTAACGTCCGCTGTGAAGGTATACGCGGAACTGAAAATGGAGGTGAATTTCTAACTGCCTTATCTGAGACTTTTTGAAACTCGCGCCTCTCAATATCTCCTTATCTAATGCTAGGAGTTGAAAAATAAAACCTGGGACAATGCAGTGTCATACTTACTGGTGGATAATAAAAACTTCCTGAAAAACATGTCATATCGGACAATATTAACCGATCCCCATTCGGGGCCTACGGTACTTAATGGGTTAAATACCGTAGTTGCACGATTTTATGTGTTTAGTATAGGGGTCCAACAGAACAATCCGCAATGACCTAAAAGTCCCGTTCGTTCGAGAATTAGCGGCTTCCCGGTATAAATCCTTCCGTTCCAAATTATCCCTTCGTTCCGATCCCTTAATTCGACAACTTTCCTCCCTTCACCTTCCCGAAAATCCCGTGCGTCGCCTAAAGCGGAGATGGCCAAGCGATTAAAAAAAAAATTTAGTTGTGATTATACCAATAAATTTAAAAAAAAGTATAGGATATATTAATCGTTTTGTGGACAGAATTGAGCTTTTCTGTCGCCCACATGTGTGCCAACGACCGCCCTCGGTAGAATTCGCTTGGAGGGATAAAAAAGTGGATAAAGCGACACGGGCCGAATCAAGACATAGTGGCCCTGGAGGAAACACGGCGTATATAAGTGGCCCTAAATGCGACCGGGTAAAAGCGTATTAGAGAGGAGAAGGGGAAAGTTTACGAGGCTGCGGCCCCGCCCAGCCTAGGGCCACCAGCACCACCGCCGCCGGCCCTAATTTATCAACCGATAACGCCCGCACGGTTCCGGCCTACGAATTTGTACTGCAAACAGCTTAATACATTACAGGCACAGCATAAAGCAAAGGATCGTAAGTCGTGGGGTTGAGGGAACCGACCCCCCCCCCGCCATCACCCTCAATGTAAATGAGTTGATCAGACACTCAACACAGTAACAATCTCTTGAAGGGGTGGATTGGGAGGGTGGGTGGGCTGGGGTGGGGGTGGGGGAGCAGTTTAGATGCTGAGATAAAACCTCCGCCTCCGGATTTGCAATTCCATGAATACATAATTCATATGGCTCCGTGCCGCTAATGGAGCCGGTGTTGAAGAAGGCGGCGGGCTGGAGGGGGTTGAACCGGGCCATGACATCACCGCGGCCATCCAGTCGGACAACTCTCTACTACTAATCTGAGATTGGCTGGAAACTAGTGAGGGGAGAAAACTCCCTGAACGGGAGTTCAGGGAAAATTTCGTCTATTTTTCATCTACTCTACAATCGCGGAATGTTTCTCGCCCACTGTTCGACTTCGGTAAGGACAATTAACGAAGGTATACAGCGAAATGAGGTGCTAAATGGTGAACCATACTTAACGCTCCCCCGGTTATGTTTCTAACCGAACAATCCATAATGACCTCAACATACCCGGACAGTCGACGAAGTCGCGAAATCACGCTTCCTTAATATCCATTCCCGCCTCTCTCCACATCCAAATCCACTCCTGTTCAGTCCCTTTCCTCTTCTCTACCCATCCATTATCCCCTTAAACGCCACCGGCCCTAGAGACTTTCTGTAGGGCGAACACAGGTCAAAAGTACCATCACTGGACGGCGTCTTATCGAGTGAAACTAATCAAACAAACCGCAATTCTACCTATAACTGGCATATAGTTGATTGTACCATAAATAAAGTTAAAAAAAATGTAAACCGAGGAGTGCGAGGAGGTGTGGAACGCCTTACAGTCTTTGAAAACATAATTATTTCAGTTTAGAATACCTCTTTTGTGTTCTGCTAGGGGTTGGAATAGCGTAGATTTCGTGTGTTTCTGTTTCCAGGCAGCGGAAGACCAAAACCAGCGAGATGAGACAGAATACACGAAATCGACGATAATTATTCCTCAACATGTTTTCTACATCTTATATCCATAGATATATAATAGGATGTTGTCCGGTCATGCAACTCAAACCTTTCCTGACATCCAGAAATTCGTATTTTGGACGTGCGGAAAATTAATATCGCTGTTCCAAATTAATAACACTATCGCTTAAAATGGTCCCGATTTATATGAACGGAGGCGGTAGTAGGGACGCTCCCCGACAAGTTATATACATATTAATTTACATAAAATTACGTATTATAATTTACTGGGCGTGAATTGCCGGCGGAGAGCGATCGGGTTGGAATCGGCGTGCGAGTGCGGTGTGTCGAGAATTATCGCCACGTAAATCATATTCACGTGTTAGTATATCATTAATAAAGTCGGACCTGTAGACGGCAGACTCCCCCCCATCAATCAGAGTTAATAGCTAAAGCTGCCTCTGGCTACTACGGCTAGCACTAGCTACTAGCTACACAGCTGCCTATCCGCCCATCGGCCCCAGCCCAATAATCTATGTAATTACTTTAACACGGATCGTTATCTCGGACGGGATCGATTTGTTAGAAGGAAAAAAAAACGAAGTGTTTTTCTCAATGCCTTCGTGGCAGCATCTGTCCGACGTTGGTTCGATGCTCGCCTAGTCATTTTTTGAATACGCTACCTCGTTTCTGACAACTGTGCCACCACGATGCTCAGTCGACATTCCGAAGGTGTATTCTGCACTGACACGTTGAAATTTTTAATTTAAAGAAAATATACATTAAACAACATGTACCGGATATAATTTCTACAAGGTACATTCTCTCTCTAAACGCAATTTCTATTTTAGAGGACTACAGCGTTCACAGCATAGTTCTACTGGAACTTGCTGTTTTTGAACTGCTTTTTTGAACTTGGATTCATTTCTAAATTCAGTACATTACTCCGACAGAAGATCTTCTGCAGGATAGAAGTAAATGTGGGATGAAAGTTGGCTATGATTGTTAGTTACTGAAGCACTTACTAAAGCACCCTATTAGCATTGTACCTGTAAATGTCGTTCTGAATTAGAATCGATTTGTAAATTGAAGTAACCGTCTACATAGTACTTCCACTCGTATTATGTGTTGCGTACAATCGGTTAACCGTTTATTTTTCTCTCGCGATTATACATTCATCGATAATTGGATTGAGATTCGTTACGAAGAAAATTAAAACCAACCCGACCATTTATAAAGCCGATACGTTCGTGATTCGTTCGTCCATTCGTCGTTTGATAATCGCGTGATAGAACGAACCCTAATTCTCGACACGGATCCATTATCGGTCGCGATCTGCCGTTCGGTCAAATTGTTGAGGTTTAGCCCCGTATTAAATAGTACTCACTCAATTAAAAAATCGGGCCGCGCAACTTTTAGATATATCGGTTTTTTTTTCTTTTTATTCACAGACGGAGACATATTAATGGCGATAACACTCTTTCAAAGATACACTTAATTAAAGTGTTGTACACAAAATAAACGAGCGCAGATGGATCACTCACGCGAGTTTATTATTAGATGGTGGCCAACAATCAAACCCCACTCTCTTCGCCATTTCAGGACGTTCTACTCAGGCAAGCGATAACAATAAAACAATAAAAAGTGTTATTATTTAGTGTTATGCGGACCATTGTTGCTTCCTACAACATCCGTACAATATTCTTGTTACACCCCTTATTTCAACTTCTCAACATAGTATCGACAATTATCGGTAGAATATTTTGGAACTGATATTTTAAATACTGTAGTTTTCACGGTCTTCTGTCTCCTCTAGCTCCGGCAGGTATTCCAGACTGATATTTTAAAGTTATTTATAAAAATAGACAAGATATAACGATTAATATTATTATAGAAGGCCACGTTGTCCCCCCAGGCTACCACCCCTAAGGGAGGCGATATCGTTTAATTTAGGAATCACTTTTTATAATGATGCATTGCCCATTCTTTAATCGAATTTTGTCGGGCGCTTGATGTATGCAGCCGGGCGAACTTCTCTGTATTGCCGGCTTTGCCGCCGGATGCGCCGTACTCGAAATATTAGATAATTTTTTAACTCTCGCGATTTTCTATCTCAATTTTCAGGTTTCAGTAATTAGCGTTCGGTCGGGAAAATAGCGTACGGAGAATAAAGCATGTTAACGGTCGCACTCGTTACATATTGCTCACATAAAAGTAGATTCTGTTAAAAATTTGAATTAATGTTCGCGGACACAAAATTATTTTTTGATATTCAGATATTATTGCTCGATAGCTTGAATTAAACTTGATGGCACCGTGTTACGCAACGTTAAAACCACCCCAGCAGGCAGATCTACGCGCCCAACCAGCCAAGAGGGTGGATCTGTAAGGGGGTGAAAGAAGAACGGACCAACCCCTACCAAGCAAACCCGGCATCCCCCCCCCCACCCCAACCATCACAACAGAGCGAGATAGAGACAGAGCGAGAGAGGGAGAGAGAACGCCAACTTCCCCCGTAGAACTTTCTCCGCGATGGATGTGCTAAGCTGGGAGATAATGCCGGGGGATGGGGGGCCACCCCGAAACAACCTCCACCGGCGGAGTTAATTTACTGGCTACTGCTGCGCCAACCCCCTCAACTTGAAGAGTTGGTATTACCAACCCCACCACCACCCCAGACCCCAACAACCCCGGCGGCTAAACGCTGAACAGAATCTCCCGACGGTATTGTCATGCTAAATGTGATATATAATACTCTGGGAGTACCGCCGGTTTAATTACATAAAGGAGAGTTACCGTTAGGCTAATTAATTCTCCGAATGCCTGGCGCCGGGTTTCGGTTCGGGATGCTAGGTGAGCGCCATCATCATCATCATCATCCCGCAGAGATATAGTGCGACAGCTTCCTCTTCTGGTGACGCGATCACCTATGCAATTATCATGTGAATCCCGTTTGGGAGACAAAGAGAGAGAAAGATAGATAGAGAGAGAGAACCCTAATTAGAATGCAGTTTAGCGGTTCAACTGTTAAAGAGAGAGAGAGAGAGGGGGCGGGGGAGGATAGACAGAATAGTTTAATAGGGGATGAAAACGCGCATAAACAGAGTGCGCCGTGTTATGCAGGTTGCAAATTAGTCGGGACCGAAGGTGGAATACAGGGGCTTTCCCCCCCCCCACCCCCCGTGGAATACTGGATATGAAATTTATTCTAATTGCAGGTACATTTAGTCGGTTAATCCGTTCTCTATTCTGGACGACTGGACACTAGTTTGTACATTTCGGTATACGAAATTCGCGTTTTATTTTTATTAAAATAAAACATATTTCGTGCCGAAACCTCAAGCCGGTCTATACTTCGGTGGGGCATTGTGGATCGAAAAACGGGCGAAAAATGTTTTTCCTCGTCGTGTAACATTCCATTAAGTAAGTGTGATTCACTAATCCAGTTCTGATAAAGTAATCCTGCCTTTCTTCTACAGATTCATCAGTTAGTAATCGGAACCTTGGAGTGAATTACACGTGTCGCAATATGCCGTATTCTGAAGGATATCGTATTCGTGTTTGGGGTTATCTCGACCTTCCTACGAACAAGACACGCTAATTTTCCTTATGGTAATATCGATTCGTTGAAATTATGGATTTTTCAGGAGGTTTCAAGCGAATTAACACACAGTTTTCGTCCCTGAAATCTTACCTGGCCACGAACATTATAAAAAATTTCCTGCAGGTGCCGAATTGAATAAGGACAGTTTCAAATTCGTTCACATCGTTACTTGTCCTTCCCTTGCCCAACTGCGAAGCGAGGAAAAGCCTGTATATTTTGCTGTGTCTCAAAGTGCTTTCAGAAATATAAAAAATGACAGTATATCTTCACCCCCCCAGTGTTCGTGGTCGGAGAACGAAGTTGTGTCCAAGAACGGCGTACAAAGGAGACGCTGGCGACATCGTTCAAGAGAAAGGGGCGCTGAACAAGTCGTCCGTGCCCTTTCAAAACAACCCGCTTTATGACGACTTTATTTTAAAACGACGTGGGGCGAAAATATTTTGGCCCCTTTTGAAACGCGGGCCCTCTTTGAAATATGCCCCCTCGACGCGCTCCTCCCTTCGGGCTTTGTGGTATGCCCCAGAAAGCCGGGAAATATACGATATACGTTTTCTGGACTTGGTGTTCTGTACGCGTATAGGAGGATGCGAAACTGGGCGCCTCCTTAGCGCCTACAACTCTTCCAAGTCCCATGAAATACCCGCATTTATTCAATGGGACCTTTACCGCCCTCAAAATATCCTTTTTTTGTCGGATAAATTTATAATACTTATGGTGCACAATAATTGAACATATGATTCATGATAACATGAATTAGTTTCGTTGAATATAGTTGTTACAATAAATGTTTTTTTCCAACTAGAATTCATTCTGGTCTTTGACTGCAATAAGGTTTGCTTTATTGTAGGTGTACACTCTACTGTCAATTACGTTGCCAGTAATTGGCACGCAATGTTGTTGTATTGACAATGAGCGGCATTATAATACCCCACCGATGTAAAGGGTGGGATAATCGGTTTTGAACACGGTATTTTAATCTAATGTAGGAAGAACTGAATTTTAAGCAAATGTGACAAACATTCAAGGGGAAATAGAACGGTCATTAGAAGCATATAATTATGCGCTAAATCGGATGTAGAAATTAACAATAATGCTCGTTTGTAATACAAAATCGGGGATGGCCAATTACCTATTGATAGTATCCAGAAAATCCAGTCTAATTTGTTAAGGCTTGACCAGAACTAACATAATTCCTATTCCAATTCCAGTAATTTTTATTTCCTTACATTTTCACACTGTTTTTATATTTATAATTACTAATATATTGGCACGCTGTTTATAACACAAAATATACAACTAATATTGATACTTCAGTGTCGAATAAGGACATCGGACAATCGTATATATCGGTACAGAAGCCAATTAACTTTCCCGTATAACTCATCTTTTCCGCCTGAACAGTCATAAATATTACACCGGAGACAATAGCTATATGAAATAATAAAAGTAAGGTCATAATTGTATGAAACAATATCGGTATCGGATATTTTTATTTCTAGGAATGAAGTCTATATTGTTGTGTGCAATTCCGGCAGTAGTGGCGAAATTCTAATGGTAGTTAGGGGCCGTTTTTAGGTAAGGGGGGCCCCGATGCGCCCCTGTAGGCACGCATGTTGCCGCCATGACGCAGGCGCCACATCCCTCCCTCCCTCCCTCCCTCCACACCCTCATCCCCTCATCCCTACCCCAGGCCGCCGTGTATCCACGCCGGTATCCTCCTCCACCTCCTCCTCCTCCTCCTCCTCCAGCCCATGCCGGCGACTAAATTCAATTAAAGGGTAGTAGGGGCGGTACTGTAAGAGGGATGGAGGGGCTGTGGGGCGGCGTGGTGGGGCGGCCTCCCTCTCCCCCCAGGGGGGGCGGGGCGGTCTTCCCTCCGGACACTCTCTGGAGGGATGAGTCCCTTACTGGCGCTTGCTAGGCCGTGTCTCCCTATACCGCCCCCCTCCGGTAGCCACGATAATAAGGCTCCGCGCCTTATATACACTCCGTAAAACAGCATCCCACGGTGATATGAGATCGCGTCAACCGAGTTCCCGGTAGTGTCGATCCAATTCTGCCAATCCTCCCTGTGTTCTCAACTTCGTTTTTTATTCTTTCGGCCGGTCACCCCCTCCCTGCCAACCCCTCAACCCCCGAGGAAAGAAGCCGAGGTCCTTTGTGGAAACGATTAACAGGTAAATTAACAATAATTATTTAGTCAAAGAAGAAGGGGGTTAATGGTGTCCACTGCTGAAAACCTGTCCTATGATTTCGGGCTGTACGAGTGAACAATACCTCTGATGAACAGTTACTATTTCGATACTTCACCCTGATATTTAATTGCTACTTTTAAAGAAAATATTACCGACACCGAAATATCAATATTAGTTGTACATTTTGTGTTATAAACAGCGTGCCAATATATTAATTTTAAAATTAAATATAAATATAAAAACGAAGGAAATTATTTTTACTCCTTATTCGACACTGTATCAATATTAGTTGTATATTTTGTGTTATAAACAGAATACATTAATAATTATAAATATTGTGAAAATGTAAGAATTATGTTAGTTCTGGGCAAGCCTTAACTAATTAGACTGGATTTTCTGGAACCTATTAATAGCTAATTGGCCATCCCGTTTTTGTATTACAAAACGAGCAATATTTTAAATTTCTACAATCCGATTTAGCGCATAATTATATGCTTCTAATGACCGTTCTATTTCCCCTTGAATGTTTGTCACATTTGCTGTATTCAGTTCTTCCTACATAATTATTTTCATTCGCTACGATTTTAAACTATTGAACTAGTCCGTATCCTTACAATTTCAGTATACGTTAATTACAATTTGTAAACGGTTGAATTCGAACCCCGGAACTGACAATTCACGTGGGGCTGGATCGTAAACTACACCGGATAATGGCCGTTTTCCTGACCAATAAACATATAAATTGCTATAAGGACACTATCTTGAAAATAGCCCGACAATTCCTATTGTTTCTATACGAATCAATGCACAAAGTCGGTCGTAGTATTTTTATTACTTTTATAGTGGTCTGGAGTTCACAACCGGTTGTCCCGAGGTCCCGATTACCTGTAACGTTCCAATAAATCCCGAATAAAACACTTTTGAATTCCGAGGAATTTTCTGCAGGTATTTCAGCTCCAAGCCAATTCATATTTGCAATTAGATATAGGCCCCTTGATTTATTTATTTATCCAGTATCCGTATTGCTGCAAAATTAGGCAGAATAATTTAAACAATATGCATGAAAACATTCCAAATTATATCGTTTAGTTATAGCAATACAGTACGTATTCAATAATTAAAAACAGATAATTGACAGTTGATTATTAGTAAAAAATTTCAATTTTCAAGAATAGTTCTTATCATTTATTTAAATTTATTTATTCACCTTTTATTTGTTGGGGAAAATTAAAGGAATGTTGTGTTCAGTATAATAACTGTATTCCGACGATGGCATAAATGGGATATATAAAAAATATGTCCGCAAACAGGGGGGAAAATATATCTTCTAATTTACATTTTCCTAAATTATAACTGTCAGTATTTAACACAAATTACAATCCACCATAATTATATATCAATGCCTTTTTTTATTAGAACTTGACAATGTTAAATCCAGTCATTATCAAAATGAAACTTAATAAAAGGTAAAAGGATTTTTTTGTATACTGTATTTCCTTTACATACTTTTTGGGATTCTACTATCACTATTATTATTACTGTAGTTTATAATACCGACTAAATTAGAATTACGTGCCTAGTGTAGTAGATACAATATAAAATATTGGAAATATGAAATATAGAAGTTTTATGAGTGGGTATATTAAGGTTCTTACTTTTAAATATTGCCCCGCGGATATTGTTTTGATAGTTCGACGAAAATTCATAAAACTATTTAATAATTGTATAGAATTAGATTTGGATTTGGATAGAATTAGATTATATTGTACAGAATTAGACTCATTAGAATTCAAGTATTACTGGGTACGAATGATTACACAATAGAATGGACGTTTAGAATATTAAGTTCTCGCAATCGTTCATTTCCGGTCCACCGTCTTCAGTAGCATTGCGTCAGTAAAATATTGTATGCTACAGTAACAGCGTACATAGGTGTTATCCATCTATTTATCCATCCAATGAACCATGAAAGCTTTAGTGAAATTCTGTCGAGAATCGTTCAGCAAATTATGTCTTTCGGGGGTGCTTTTTTCATTCAATCTTTTCCGAAGCAAGAGAGGGGGGTGTGAAAGCTTTATAATTCGTGCTGATGTTGAGGGGGCTCATGAAATAATAACAATGAAATTGGGGGGTGAGAAACCGTGGCAAAAACCCTCCCCAGGACTGGAGGCGACAGACCGAGGACTCTTCCTCTCATATCATTCTCACTTTCTTTTTTTTTTTTTTTTTTCCTTTTTCGTTATATTTATTACCAAGCAGCGGCCTCCCCCTCCCAATTTTCTGTAAATTACCACCGGGGGGTCGGGCGCCCCAGGCCGGTTAAAAAGCCGTAAAAAAGGTCTTAAGGGAAACCATAAAGTTCGGGATTCATTGTGGACCTATTATTACTTCATTCTAATTATTGTATTCAGAAACGTTTTCAGATATCTGAACTTTTCCGGTGACGCTAACGTTTTTTACTGTTTAGAAAAAACGGCTGTTTTAAAATTATAAATACAATCGATCTAACCATCAGAAAAATTATTTAAGCTATATAAGTATATATATAATTATCATACAAATCTAGAAAACAAGATGAGCTGAATACTATTTGAAAAACCAATGCATCGTAAAATTATGAATAATCACGTTATTTAAAGATAAAGGATTAACTAAACTGCATAATAATGAAATAATATAATAATAAAATATATTTATTATTAAATATTGTACTGAGGAACAAATTTGGGGACCGCGTCGGTTCGCAATATCCTCTGTCCCCTCGTTTATTTTTATTTTAGACTACTATAATTTCGGCTTTCCGCCACCTCCAGTAGAATTCCTAATTGGTTATTAGGGCATTCGACGATGCGTATAATGAGCACTGACATAGGACTGTTACTGTGGCACTTTTTGTTTTCAAATGTTTGTTTTCCCTTTCGATCGGTTGTTAATTGATTAATACGGAAATTTTAGCTTACGGAATTTTTTAGTTTACGGAAATTTTTAACTTGGTTAAGACACGGATCTTCTATTGAACCGATTCGAAAGTTGGGTAAACTAAAAAAAAAACCCCGTGCAATTAAAAAAATAGTTTACTAGCCTAATATAACGACAATAAAAATAATATAACCAGTAGAGAAACGGCGGCTGTAAAATTTCCCAACCGCGATCGTATTCCGAACCATGTGACAAGTGTCTTAAATCACGATATAACTCCGGTAAATTTCAGCCTTCCATTTGTTGGATATTCCAATCCATCGGTTGACGTTCAATATATAGTGCACTGTGTGGGCGATACTTTGTGGGGCGTATAATTACAGTGTAAACACGGTAATTTAACCTGAAACCGATTGTAACTTGCGGCAGAAATTGCGAAGGAAGTCGGGACGTAAAAATAAAAACTTGAAAATTTGTTATTTTCAAATTTTGAGGACATCACTATAGGTGTAAGTTTACGGCGAATTACCGCTTGTTTACAGTGTACCGTTCGCTGTAGTAATTTTTCTGTCCAACTACCGTAAACGTAACATAAATTCGTGGGGGCAGATACGACGGTGAGGGTGTATTTTATGATTTTAAAATTTTTTTTTATTTCGCACAATCAACTTTTACAGTTATAGGCGCTATTGATATTTGGTGTATATTTTTCACGCGTCTGTCTCGAAAAAAGAAAAAACGCCCGATGATGCCGCTTTTTGACACGATTCAACTACTGTCCGGCCAGTGGCACTTAAGCCGTCGTGGTGGCGATAATGGATGGGTAAAGGAGGAAATTAGGATTAGGATGAGTGGAAAGGCGGGAGTGGAACTTCAGGAACCGGGATTTTGCGACTTCGCCGACTCTCCTGTATGTCCTGTATGTTGTCCTGTATACACGAGGTCAATTTCGATGTCCGTTTCAGTAACGGCCTTAAGGGTCCAAATTTTCTGTTTAACTCGATTCTTTTTAGCATCCACGTGAGGTATTTTACGATAGGAACATTTTACGAGTGTTCAATTCGGTAATTTTATAAATTATTTATTTCGACCCCGAATGGAGTGTCCTCTCTATTCTGTTTTCCTACGTACTTCTTGCCGGGCCACACGATAAATAATTTTCGGAGAGAAATACAATTATGCGAACAAATATCGTATCAACTGTACGGCTTTGTACGGGACACGTGGGGGGAAAATCGGGTGAATTTAATTTTTATTATATATATAAAGGGCAGATAAAAAAAAAAAAATGTTTGGTATCTGTGTTCTAAAAGGGTAAGTAAGTGAATGTTCAACGATTGGAGGAAGTGGGGTTGGTTTGTGGACCAATTGTGTGCATGGGCGTGGCCTGTCCGGCATCATCCATCCCTACTTCTTCCCTCTACTTCCAAGACTCTCGCCCCCCAACCCCCCGTCCGCTTCTTCGCCCACTGTTTCCTCCCTTTCACTATTTCTTTGGCGATATAAAAACGAAATTTTTTCCGTTATTAACCCTTTGCGGACGATTCTAGTTCTTACTTAGCTGCAAGGCCTATTTATGGATAGTGCCGGTCCACACGGCATTTATGGACTGATAGCGTTTCTCGGCATAATATCGCTTACGGGGACAATACGGCATAATATCGCTTCCGAACCTAAAGGAGTATCGGTCAACGGACAACAAATGGAGGATCCCATAATTGTCGAAATATTCCGTGGAGAGACCGATTTTTACAAATATTTCGGACGCTTCGTACAAGTGAAAGTGTCGAAGGGGCGCAGACCGCGACAACAGGGACGCAAAAAATCTGCAATTTTTTAGATTATATCCATAGGGATGTCGTGAAAATTATGTACCGTGGCCGAGTTATCTGTAGACGAATCAATTGTAAAATTCAAAGGGGGATTACTGAAGTTTCATTAAATACAACCCGCAAAAACCGACCGTACGTCGGTTACGTACAAACTATTTTACCATATTACGGCAGTTATACCGGTATACCGCAAAATTCCGGAATTGAAAAATTTTTAACGCGTAATTTCAACTATATCCGAGACATTTATTTGAAAGTAAAAATTCCGCCGTCCAGTAATCGATAATATTTCTAAAATGCCCAGATTTCGGTTAATACATTCTTATTTTGACCATTACCGGTGACAATATACAATAGTAGAAACTGTGTTCTGGATTTTCCTGGAAATTTTGGGGATAAATATCCTCCCCGAGGAAGATTCCCGTGGTGGGGGTGGGGAAAAATTCCCGCAGTAAGAATGAACCCGCTATGAATTTTTTGGTACGACTTGCGCCACCCAAAATGAGAATAAACTTTTTTTTTTACTGGGACTACAATTTTAAAAATTGAATCTAGCGATAGTGCGATAACAGCGATAACAGCTTAACAGTAACACCAACAGATTAACCGTAATTGTACATATTTTAAGTTGACCGTATATCCCAATATTACTGTATGTAAAATGTGCTTCAATATTCTCTTGTATATTGTGAGAAACAACCTGTATAAATTTGAAGGGATGAAGCCATTTGTAAATTTTCAATCGCTTAGCCTTGCGTCCATAAATTTTCAATTTGCAGTTGTTACGAGTGAAGCTCAAATAAACTCAAAACAGGAAAGTTTTTCAGAGTCAGGCTTTTAGAAAATTTGTTGAGTTCCGCGATAAGTTCGGAATATCAAATCATCGCCGACGGCGCATTTACGGCCTTTTCGCTTCGGTAATATAGCAGGGCTTGTGTATGTTTTATGCTGAAAATGAGGTTTTTCGCCATCCTCAGTAGCACTCCAATACGGTGAATTTTATTATTACCGGAGGTTGCAAATATAGTTATCCACATTGTATTTCCCGTTTCTCGACAAATCATAATTACATTATATTTATCATATGGAAATATTATATTGCGTTATATAAATTTAACACGTTATTGAGGGTCTAGAGCAGCGGTTCACAAACTCTAGAAACCGTTGGAACCTAACTCATAACATGTAATAATGAAGTTTCATATAATAAATTTTAATTGTTACAATCAACGTTGCAATAATAAGTTTATTTGTAACCGTGAGAAGCCAGGAATTATTTATTTAAATGTTAATACACGTATAACTATAAAAATTGGTTGAACACACCTGTTTTGTGGTCTGCGAGGGGTTGGAATACCGTTGATTTTTGTGTTTCTGTCTCGTCTCGCCGGTTTGGTCTTTTGCTAGACCGGAAAACATCCAAACGCTACTGAAGATGGCGAGCAGCCGAAACCGGTTTAACAAAAGACCAAACCTGCGAGAGGAGACGGTAACACAAAATCTACGGTATAAACATTGGCACGCACGAATATTCGGTAGCACTTCGTTACATCAATATAAAGTTGCATATATCAACTCCCAATACGAGCCAACCCTAACGCGGTGTTACGATAAGGGATGAAACCCCCAACCTATACGTCGCGAAATAATAATTTTTGCACCCTGCCCCCGAAGTGGAAGTAACGATTTCAATTACTAAAAGAATAATAAGTGAGGACAGTTCCTCGCAGGTCGTTGACAGTCGCGGGACCGGAGGTTCAATTAACACCGATATGCAAATTGAGCTCCATGTTTTCTGTTCCGTCTTGGTTTTTTTTTCTTTTAATAATTCTCCCGACCGGATTTAATAACCGCGGCGCGCCTCTCATTAATAAAACATGTTCAATTGTTGTGGGAGGGGGGGGGTGGAGGAAGAAAAAGAAATTCGATGGTAACAACCCCCACCCACCCACCCGGAAGCGGAATACGAGGGAGGAGTACGGACGACACAGATCGAACACGCGTACGCTGTCAGACGCGGCGTACGTACACTGTACGTATATACAGTGCCGGGCCCGAAAGTGAGATAAGAAAACGCTTTACATACAAATCTCGTGTTGGCAATGACGTGCCCCGGGGCGACATTGAATATTTCACAGCCGTGTACACCCGGACTAAATCAAAACCATCCCCGCCCTATTTATACGGTCGTTTGGTTATAATGAATCGCGCCTCGAGAAGAAACTTTTACCTAACTCCAAGCTGAGATCATCTTTTGTGGGTAGCCACTTTTATGAATTTTAGGATTTTTCCACACCCTTTTTATACTCGTTTCAACGTCAGGGTTAACGCAAGGTCAGACGAGGTTTGACTAATGTTTGGTGTCTCTTTTATTTCCCCACGTGTCTCCCTTCGGACTGTTGCAGAAAATAGTATTAAAAAAAAATTTTACTACAATAACTTTGCAATAAAGTTTTCGTGGGCCATCATTCTGCGCCTAGGATAAATAGATTTGCTTTTATTTTTAATTTCGTATTTTTTTTTATCTTTTATTGCTTCGGATAATGATCTATCTAGACTCTGTGCATTTACAACTTTAATTACTATGAAAAATAAAAATAATAGTAAAACGTGTAGATTAAATACCGCTAACAATTGAACCGGAGCAGATTTATTAAGAGAGCCGATAAAGGCGTTGCAACTGACGTGTTGCTCCTCACAATAAATTTCCGTTCTGCGGCGGACCAACAACCCGGTCGTAATTGCCGCGGCCGTTCCGCCAGTTTGGCCAATTGTGTTAACTGAAAGAAGGATAAAGGAGAGAGAGAGAGAGAGAGGGCCAGAAACTAAAGAGGAAGACTGTTTTGGTTTGCGGTAGGGCGTAAAGAGACAGTTGGCACGCACGTATATAGAGAGTCACACGGCCGTGCAGATAGCAAATAGGAGGGATTGTGAGTCACGTGAGAGCCCAATAAAGTCTCGGTTTTGCATAACCAAATTGGTTTTCGGTTTGTGGTCGACGGGGGGCGGGGGGGGGTGGGGGTGGGGGGGGGTTGACCCTGTAAATAGAACAAAAGAGATCCAGAAGGGTGAGCAGATTTATGACGAGGGACACGAAAACTTGAAAACTGAAATCCGTCCCCAAACCGGGGAATAAGAAGAATTTATTGGATGAAATTCCGATATAGTCTCCCTCCGCGCTTGTATTTCAATTCAATCTCGAGAAGTTAGTCGGAATTAATAATAAATTGAGGAGATAATCCTTTAATTTGTATGGACCGTATATGTTCGTGTGTACCCGTGAAATACAAAAAATAACTCGAAAGATCGAAATGAATACAAAAAATAACTCGAAAGATTACCTTTTTTTTTATGTCGGGCCCAAAAAATAATTATAACGCTGGTGTAAAAAATAAAAAGAGAGAGAGAGAGAGAGGGTAAGTAATCTGCCGTATCTGCGGTATGAAATATCCTGGATGAGGTAGGGCCGCGTGGAGGAAACCGTGTGTGTGTGTGTGTATGTGGGGGTTGGTAGGGGTTGTAGGGGCGGTAGGGGCTTATCTGGGGTGGCGGCTCCAGCGTGCGCCTTCGGTTGACCCAGTTCTGGCGGTCTCCAGCAGCCGAAAACACGGGCTAGTAGTTAGCCCCAGCCCTCGGCTCTCTATCTGCTCCAAGCTGGAGCGTACCCCCGCCCACAAACGGGGATTTATACCGGAGTGATAAAGTGCAACCCCTACCTCCCTCTCGCAACCCCTCGCTCCCTCCCTCCTTTAAGATTATATCCTGATTTATCTCTCCCTCTCTCTCTCTCTCCCTCCCTCCCTCCGCCCGCTACCCATCGCCGGAGGCCGCGTCGCTCGCATTTTTTCGGAACCTCCCCCCCCAACCCCCTACATTACACCGCCTACAGTATCTGCACTGACGGCGAAGTACGACACACGCAGCACCTTATAAATACAGACTTATTTATTCCACCCTGACCGCCGATAACATGAATATTATGTTTATTGGTATTTATTTATGAAACTAGCCTGCTGCAGTATGTAACACTGACAGTAACGTCCTTATTATATCTCTTGATCTTAATATATGCCCCGAGTATAATTGGGATCTTCCTTCTCTTCTTCATGAAGTCTATTCCGCTACAGTCTGCGTCCTGTCGTTGTTATTTTCCTCCCCTGGGTGGCTTCCGGTAGGATCGCTTAATGTTGTGTGGAGAACCTCAGTCGGCAGGCACGTCTGGAACTCCAAGTCAAGCGGACCCTGATGATGGAAACAATCCCGGAATAGCAGGATTTTAACCACTGCCGAAGAATCGAGGTTCTTCCCAGAGTATAACGCTATCCCACCGGAAGTTCTAGGCTCAAATTATTATTAACCCTTTGCACTCCGGTGTCCCCTCTCGTGGGACATCGTAATTCCAGCCCATCACCCCGAGTCCCCTTTGAGGGGACATTAAAATTTATTAGTGATTACGGGGAATCGAGTCATTTCTGGGCAACTTTTCGAGACGTGCACGTTTCCCCGATGTTTTCTCTTGAAATGGCACAAGACATTAAATCAAAATATAGTAAAATTACTAAGATATGTAAAAGAAATGTCGTCTAGTTTTGTGTCGGAAGAGAACGTGAGGCGGTCCGAGCACTTAGAGCGATAGGGAGAGTTTGTAGAAGAAATGTCGATACGCGAGCATACCTCGCACACTGTATAGTGAAATTTATAGAAATAAACGAGTCTAAAACTGGAGGAAAAGAATTTCAAAGCTAAGCTCAGTCCGGTTTGAAGCGTCGAGCGGTATAGATAGATCTAACGAGTGAGAAAATCGGAAGTGGTTCTTCCCTCGGTAAGTAAGTTCTTTCGGTAAATATCATTTTGATTAAAGACCGAATCTAGACGAAAAAGATAGCAGTGACAGTGACCAACCACCAAGGAGTAGCCGGTAGCCAACATCCAGAATGGTCCGGAGTGCAAAATGTTAATTACTGACAAAAAGAGCCGGTCTCTAGTACGTTATATTATGTTAATTTAAGTTGGGTGTTTTTTTTTTGTATGTTGCAGGGGTTCAAGCTGGAAGTTGGTATGTACGATAGTTGCCCCTACGGGGGGGGCCTTGAGCTGAAGAGGTGCTCGATAAAGAGCGAGGAGCTGGCGGCGGCCGCGGCCGCTGGAGCCCCTGACTGGTACAGGTTCTGCAACCCGTCAACATTCCAACAGCTCAAGCAGAGCGTGGAGAAAGCCAAAGCCGCCCTAACAGCCTCCAGTGCCTTCACAGACCTATCAACCACCTTCCAGTCACCGAGGGACGATGACAGGAGAAACAACGGTAGGTGCCTACTCGAAATACCTGTGTTTTCTGCTCTGCGAGGGGTTGGAATAGACCGGTTTCGGTTGCTACCCATCTTCAGTGTGTCACTTTGGCACGCGGGAAGTTTCTGGTATTTATTTTTAATTCCCACTTGATTTTTAATATACCGACGCTTTTCTTATAGACGGGAAATTTCTGTGCGGAAAATATAAACGGCGGCCCGACGAGTGGGTTGATTTTGGGGCCGGTTTAGGATCGGACTTTTCCAAGAAGGTCACGGCCAATGAATCGACTAAATGGAAAAGGGAAAGACGTATTGACCGCGGCCCTATACCGGTCTGGTACGGGACCAAATCGGTCAGATCGAAGAAAATATTATTCTGGCGTAAGGAAAGAAGATTTCGTCCCGACAATTTCCTCGAGAGTCCGTAAAGTTTATTGGGGAATGTTGAAAAAAAAAAAGAGGTAGTTAGTCAAAGGATCTTAAAACCCCAACATCCCGCAGGGCCGTTTACGATGACGAACCCGGCGGCGGTTAATAGGAGGCGGAAGAATAAAGGGAGGAGGAAGGATGAAAGGACGAAGGGGAAATGAACGGGAGGCCGATTTCTGGGCGTTTTTTACTCGCAGTAAAAGCGTCGACCTGGAGCCCGAGGTCGACCGTTAAAACTTAACTTTTATTGAGAAGATCCGATGATCCGCCTTTAGGGCCGGTTTAGGTTTTGAGCGGCGATAAAACGAGACATTTCCCCCCCAAGCCAATAAACTTTATCCAGACAACCTCCGGCGATGGGCGTCCATTTTCCCAAATAGGGGAGGGGGGGGGCACTCGATAAAATCTAAATGCCCCTGCAATAATTTATTTCACCGCAATTCGGGATCGGAGAATCGCAATTGGGGTGTTATCTGTAATTAAATTTTATATGTGTTCCCAAAATTTAAAATATTGCCTACACCTTAATGTTTTTCTGGTAGGGCTACATACAACTTGGCGGGACCTCAAATACGGTCCCAATTTGAGTTGTTATATACTTTTAACATTATACTTTTCACAATATAGGCCTATGTTTTTAGGCTGTCAAAAATAAGACCAAAAATTTTAAGTTAAACGAGTCCTAAATCAATATATTTTGCAATATTTAACCCTTCATTTCATATTCGGTATTATGTATCAGCACCTATCGTGTATGTTTTTGTCAGCATTTATGTTTTTTGCTTTAAATACTTGGCGTTTTCGAGGCGATGCTCGCATATGATCCATGATCGGTTTAGGACCCTCTGCAATATAACGTTAGTGGTAATGTTTTATTCTTTATTTTATTCTCTCGTCCGGATTGCACGGGCGATCCAGTTATTCACTCGATATTGACTGACTGCAGGTTCTTAAAAATGAACCTGTAATTACAAAATGAACCTGTGGAATTAGGCGACTAATGAATTATTTACCAACTTGGGCCTATTCACGCCGTTGGTTGAACCGAGGAAATTATCGCTGGCCACACTTTTCCAGATTTTCGAGCGAAGCATTCCCTATTCTTGTCCCGACGCCTGGAGGAACATCCACTTAAATCCATAAATATGCTGGTAAGCCTGTGGTAATATAAAAGTAAGAATCAATAAACAAATAATTTGTTTCACTGTGTACAATCTCAAGGGCGTCGATCATCATTTGACCGCAGTGATTACCCCAATCACTATCACTATTCCCTTACCACCAGAAGGGGGATGATGTCGATCGTCACACACACACACACACACACACGCACACTGAGACTGGCGGACACACCCTCACAATTAGACGGGTCCTAATAGCCTTAGCAGTGGGGGCGGGCAAAGTCTGTCCGACCTTAAATAAACAACCCTATGAATCAACCCCCCGCCGCCCCTACCATTTCGGTAAACTGCATTAACCCCAACCCTCCTCCTCCTCCTCCTCCTCCTCAGTCCTCACCCTCCGCCCTATACTTTTTATTTGCTGACGACCGCCCCAACAAATGGACAACACTGGTAATTGGAGATTTCATTTTTACGCGGACCAAACGCTATTTGAAGTTTATTATTGCGTTCCAAACATCATGTCATTTTCTTCCGTCAACAGACAGTGAATTGATGGTGAAGTGCCGGACCAATACCATCCCCTACTGTGGGAAGAACCTCCCCCACCAGGTTGTGATAATTCGTAGAATCGCTCATTAATCAGGAAATAAATCAGTTATTTCCAGGAAACTGTCTCCTGAGAAACTGGTGGCAAAAATATACGAACAAGCATCCCACCGAGTTCCAAAGTTTAATCTGCGCAGATACCAGTTACACCTGCCGAGAAATCGGGGATTAATTCGCTAATGTTTCGTACGTGCCCTGAATCGAAATATTTAATGAAAACCGTTGTAAAGAAACGAATTGAAATACTGTCAGACATATAGGGTTGATAAATCGGGAGGAAATATATAGCCGCTGATAAATATTAAACAGAACTGGGGGAGGGATAGGGCGAAAGAGAGAGAAAGAGAGAGAGAGAGTCCGTATTAATTATGAATCGAAAAACTTTCATCTCTCCACTTCCGTTCGGATACAACATCGCCGCCTCGAATTTTGAATATCAACCCCCTCCACCCACTGACCAATAAATAAAGAGACGCATAAATAATATTTGACCCGAGCTTTATTCAGTGTATTGCAAACTCCCGGGGAAAATTATATACGGTGGCTTTTAATCTAAGGATTTCAGTTCTCTAGAACGGAGTGCTATCAACCCTTAGCTGCTCTCGGTATAATCTTCGACCGTTTTCGTATTATAATATTGTTTTTATGATAACTGTTGATATACTCAAACATGTAACCACACCGTCCAAACACCGTATGTACTGTTTTCATCTGACATGTAAATGACCCTCGCGTCTAATCAGCGATAAGCCCCGGCACTTCATCCTTCCTATGAGATTGGAAAAAATTGATAGAATTAACGCTAGGGATTTTTTCACCCCATTCCAGTTTAGGGTGTGTATCAAGGGTTTTTTCCGCTTGGGAGTATTACAATAAATTTTATTTCTATTTCCATTTTTTTTTAAGTTTATTTAAAATTGAATGATGTTTCCATCGGGCGAGGGGTTGTTGCCCTCGTGGACCAGTTCAAAATTCAATCTCTACCGGGGAGTGATATGGTGCGATAATTGACTCCGTAGGGGGATGATGTTACAATTGGGGGGTGATTGGGCCGCTCCCCCAGCCGCATACAGCGTCACATAATAGGCCTAATAAATATGTTTTGTGAAGGGTGGCGGCGGCGGCGGCGGCGGCACTATTGTCATAGTGCTTTCCCACAGGGAGAGCCGTCGTCACAGACACACACACAGACACACAGACACGCACACACGGGGAGGGGGTGACTTAGATTACGGCCACCCCCTCGTATCGCCTCCTACGTCAGTTAATCATCTCCGACACTATCGTCCTCCTCCTCCTCCTCCTCCTATTTCGTCGTCCTCTCGTCCGTCGTCGTACTCGCGGAACATTATTCTTCCCGAGCCCCTCCCGGCGGCGCTCCTCTCCTACTGGTCTTGCCCTCTTTTACGATTTATGGCGGGTGACCCGCCCCCTCGACTTTCGCATTGACCCGCCTCGTATATATTGGAGGGGGATACGTATTGGGCCACCCTACTATCCAAATCACCAATTCATTGCATTTTCGGTACTATAGTATGCATTTCCATAGTCCATACCAGAACAACTCTATTCTATTCATCAATTTAGCATATATATATATATATATATATATATATATATATATATATATAAATAATTAGTGCACCAATTTGCATTATTTTGCATTAAGCCCAAAATATATGCGTAGATATTTTTTACTAGCGTCTGTTATTTAAATTATTTGATGATATAGGCGTATTTCAAATATTCAAATCAAATTTTCGGGTCGGTAATATCGAATTTTTCTGTTAACACGATTCTATGTTATACCATCACCTCGTGTCTTGAGTTATATCTCGATATAATTTCCGAGTCCTGCTCACGGCTATATACATTCATAAATGGTATAGTTCGATAATTGAGGGAGTTCAGAAGTTTTTTTTTACAACAATATTATTTTTAATTCTTCAACACAATCTTCATTCAGGTGGGTAGTACACTTGGTCCAGCGAGTTTTCAATGTTTTAATAGTATTTTTTTCAAAGCATTTAAAATAACAATTCGCCTTATAAATTCTTATAACTAATCACCCCCTATTGTTGACTCGACAAGATTTTATTTTTATTATTAATACAGTTAGAGGTGTAATTATTACCGAGGCATTCCGAGGATGCCACAGTATCTGACCAAAGGATTCAGTTAGCAGGAAGGGTTTTCTCCCATAGTTTAATGATGGACAAGGGGGCCCAATGTCAATGTGTGCTTTGCTCAAGAAGGAATAAAAGTGTCCTCAACAAGAAGGAAAATTCTGTACAGCCCAGAGGTTCATCTCAAGAACGAGTCGCGTCTACACCCGGAGCGGGAGTTTGATTTAGCGCCGGTGTCATATTCTATATCTTAGACCACCCCTCCGCCTACAGTGCGCGTATTTTTCAAAGCCGAGAAAATAAATATCGGTCTACAAATGGTTGTAGCGTCAGCCCCCGGGGGGGTGAGCCGGGCAGGCAGGGAGAGTCTCTGGCAAGACATAGTGTGTGGAACTGCCACCGTCGGCAACGCTCCGTGATATATCAGCGAGAGCACGCATCTCCAGTCTCCCCCCGCCTTCTGCTGCTACCCTAGATTAATGACCGAGGTGTTTTATACCCGGCCCCAGATACTAACCCGCCGCCTTTCTGCACCCCCGGAGAAATGAACGCCTAGAGAAGAAGAAGAAGAAGAAGAGTACTTTATTATATTCTTCTTTACTCACCTTTTATTTGTTACTCGTGCAGCCACGAAACAGTACAATAAAGACAATTATCTAGAATACCTGTTTTGTGGTCTGCGAGGGGTTGTAATACCGTAGATTTCACGCGTTTCAGTTCAGTTGACAATTAAATGTACTCAACTAAAGATTGTTGGGTCCAGTTGGACCGATAAACTAGCGCCCCCTGAGGGTGGTGCGGAAATGTACTTAACTAAAGTTCGTTGGGTCCAGTTGCACCGATAAACTAGCGCCCCCTGAGGGTGGTGCGGAAATGTACTTAACTAAAGTTCGTTGGGTCTTGCACTTAACTAAAGTTCGTTGGGTCCAGTAAACTAGCGCCCCTCAGGGATGGTGCGGAAATGTACTTAACTAAAGTTCGTTGGGTCCACTTGCACCGATAAACTAGCGCCCCCTGAGGATGGTGCGGAAATGTACTTAACTAAAGTTCGTTGGGTCCACTTGCACCGATAAACTAGCGCCCCCTGAGGATGGTGCGGAAATGTACTTAACTAAAGTTCGTTGGGTCCACTTGCACCGATAAACTAGCGCCCCCTGAGGGTGGTGCGGAAATGTACTTAACTAAAGACAACCACAACAGTACAAGTGACAGTGACAGTGCAGTGAAGATGCCCGAAAAACATCCAAACTGCCAAAAGTGAACTACTAAAGATGGCGAGCAGCCGAAACCGGTCCAGCAAAAGACCAAACTAGCGAGAGGAGATAGAAACACACGAAATCTACGGTACTACACTTATGATTAAAATGGAAAAAATGTATTTCCGAATACCTGAAATTTTAAAATTCATTTAATTAGTAAATTCTATTTGTTATTTTCCCGATTATCTGGAGCTTTCTGCGACCAGAACTTGAATTATTACTGCAGGAAGTACGTCGGTTTCCTGTGTCTGGAAACCACGGGATATATATTAAGCTGTATTCAGAATTCGCGTTGGTTCTACTTAATCCGCCTGTAGTGTGTCGAATCGGGTTTTTTGGATTGCGGTCTCGGTTGGATGAGAATGAGGATGAGGAGGTGGATGAGGAGGAGTGGTGCCTGTGTGCCCCCACCGCAAGACAGTTGCTTAGGGGCGGCCGCGTCTCCTAGACAGGAAACACCATTCAGATACAGTCTGAGACATGAATATTCAGAGCTAAGGGTCGGTTCCAGAGCGGGGGTGGGTCCCTCCTTCATTATAATAATTAGAGGGGGGGGGGTCGGTCGGCCGGTCGAGGTGGCGCACTACCAGGTCATTAAGACGCCCTCCAGAGAGACCCTTCGTATTTAATGCCAAGGGAAGGTTTTCATTCCGTTCCAAAGGACCCCCAACCGCTAGGGCCGCGCATTCGAGCCCTTTATTTTCGCGAGTTTCCCATTCAAATACTTCGCCAAATACGAAACGCTTTTCTGGAAACGAAGGTAAAGAAGATGTCTGCGGACCGGTTATTCCAACTGGTAGTGAAAGTACTGGGAATACCCCAAAATATGGAGGAAACGAGTACTTCATATTCGTACAGGATAGATTTAGTAGGGAGAAAGTGAATGGGGGTGAATGGGGACAGCGATTCAGTCGCCCCACGTCAAACAGCGTCTCGGATTGGAGAAGAGTCGTATTTAAAAAATAATTATCGATACGCACGAAGTACAATGAAAGGAGAAATGAGCGAAGGAGAATGCCGAAAAAAAGTAGAAAAGAGGGCCCCCCCCCCCCACCGAAGGGGACAATTAAATGTCTGAGGCCCCAGCGGGGACTGCTTCCTGTTCCACCCGCCACTTAAGTATTTCCTGACTTCGGCTTTTTATATTTGCCAGCTACGCCCCCCTCGTCCCAACATCCAGCCCTCCTTTTCTCCCGCTCATTCTTCCCGTTCTCCCCCCCTTTATTCTTCTTTTTCTTTTTTCGCCGCGGGGGACGCTCCTGAAAAACAGTTTACGGCCGCGAATCACCGCCGCCTCCGCCGCCGCCGCCTCCGCACCCTTAAAACTCTATAAATATAATTCGGGGTGAATTATATGCTATCGCCCCGCACCCTTCCCCCCATAACATTACATAATTGAGCGCCGGATTACACAGCGTTTCCGAGTCATATCTGCTCCACTAGCTATAAATATAAATTCAAAGTCGCCACGGTGGTGCCACAGGGATATTTATACACACTTATGTACTCTAGTGTTATAAATTTGCAATTCGGGTAATTTCGCACAATGCGTTTAGTGCTCGAAATGAATTATGTCAAATATTAGGACTGGGTCCAACTTCGATGGTTGGACGGCCGACCGAGATTAGAAGTTTGAGCACATGCAGCAAATTTTAGTTGTTTGTAACAATAACTATTGTATATGTAATAATAAGATAACAACTGTGAGAAAAATAAAATCGTTCCGTGAATTAAAATGTCACGCCTCGTACAAGAACTCATAAGTACGGCACTAACTATTGGTCATGTTTCGCCACTGTTACTACATGGATAATACATTCATTTCTCACCAATATCACTAAACCGTTACATAAAAATAATTTTATTTTGCAGGTTTCGACTCACAGAGCCGGCTTGAAAAGGCGAGCTCGTTGGGTCACCTCACAACCACATCGCCCACCGGTAAGATTTTATCCATTATATATAATTTATTTATACCTAAACGATAGTATCAGGTGTACCCAAAAGTAATCGACAATTTGATAAAATGTATTTCGGTCTTGAGGAGTTCTTCAAGGACGGGGAATCGAAAATTTGCCCGGAAAAGTGGCCGGAGAGTTGTCGATAATATCGGTGAATATATAGTAGATTAATAATTAAAGTTTCTTTTTTTAGCAAAATAAAATTAATTCCAAAGTGAAAATGTCGATTACTCTTGGGTACCCTTGTATATCGAAAAGTAAATTGATTAAATAAATTTACCATTAATTTTTTCCAAGAAAATGCGAATTTTCTGTTCGGTAAATCCGTATAAAATTTGAATGTCGTTAAAATTATCGTTAAGCAAGGAACAAATTTAATTCCTTACTTGTCATCAGTATCCTTAAGGAGTGACGATCCGTCCTAACTGAGGCTTGCAAATGTTTATTACCAGACAAACGGGCGTACCAGAAAATTAATTGCATCGATTTTTTTGTAGTATAAATTATTGGGTTCAGAAAATGGCTATCGGTGATAACCGCCCCACAAGAAACAAATACGTTTACTACGGCGGTGTTCGCCATTTTGTGTGTTGCGGGGGTTGTGGGGGTTGTGGGGGGGTTCCATCTCTGTGGTCGCCATAGCAGCCGGTGCTAACTCACTCCCTCCCGTTTTCTATCCTGCATCTCTGATTTAGACGTCTCTCTCTCCCCTGCTTCCACCCCCTACACCCTCTTCTCCTATCTTCTTCCTCAACCCCCCAAAACCCACCCCGCAATCCGCCCCCACCCGTCTAATATCAGCCGCTATCTTCACGCACCCCTTTCTGGGGGCCTGGATATCTCCTCCTCCTCCTGCTCCTGCTCCTCCAGGGGCTCCCTGTCCCCAATCCGGTAGGGGCTGCTAATCGACGCCCACCACCAGTCGTATAATACCGGCCGGTTATTTATTGTGTCCGCTTTAAGTCCGCGCGCAATTTCGCCATTTCCCGTCCGCAGGCTGAAGAATAGGTGAAAGTGAAAGATATGGCGCTAGTAGATTTTTCACTTTAATAATCACTATATCAGGGGTAGCCAAAATTAATCGACATTTTGACTTTGGAATTAATTTTATTTTGCTAAAAAAAGAAACTTTAATTATTAATCTACTACATATTCACCAATAATATCCACTACCGTATTCTGCCATTTTTCCGACAAATTTTCTATTCCCCTCTCGAAGAACTCCTCAAGACCAAAATACATCATATCAATTTGATGATTACTTTTGGGTACACCTAATATATCCTTCACTCATATATTTCTAAACATTTACAAAATATTTTCTTATATAATATTTAATCATTCTGTTTTTTAAGTCCATTAGGGTAGTCTAAAACAATTGGGAATTATTTAAATTTGCATTTATATTAGTTTAAGTCGGGCTCAATGCACGTTGTTCCTTAGGCTGTTCTTAATGAATTGTACTTGTTCTATTACAAATTCGAAGTCTGAATAAAATGAAATAAAACCTTTTGTAGGAAAAGTCGAATAGGTTTAACGTATGAGTTTATTTGCCTCGGGAACTAAATTATTTACGGAACCGTAAATTATTTCTAATGTTTTCGGCAGTGTAGCTCTGTTCGTGACGAAACAGAGTAATGATTGATGAATGAGTGAATGATTGATTTGGTTCTGTTTTGTGGGAAGATTCTCGAGTGTCCTATTCCCACCGGCCGGCCAGAAAATCTTCCATGAATTAGATATCGATTGAAAATTATACCTTTAATAAATTCCATAGAATCAATTAAATTAAAATAGATCGGGACGATTATGTTACAGGCATGAGCAGCGTGGGAAAGAGCTCGTATCACCACTTGTCAACATCTATATCAGAATCGCTCAGGGTCACAAAAACAGGTAGGCCCATTCAATATATTGATTCACGAAATATTCGAGTAATTTATAATATTTAAACATTTATAATCGGTGGTGTTTCAAACGTGCCCCGTTCCGATTCAATTCTAATAATACTTTCTTTTTACAAATACTCAATTTTGTGCACGTTACAAAACCCGGCACGGGGTATTTAGGGGACAGGGAGATAACCCCTGAAAATTATAGGGGTATGCTTACTGTTTGGCAGTTGTGGGTTGGTAGATTATCTTAATAAACAATTCATTAAAAATTCATTAAAAAATACCAGCGATTTAATTGAATCAAGATATCCTCGCTTTTTATTAATAACGAATATTCAGTCTGGGGTCGCAGGGTCGAATTATCCCGATCGTGTGATTGTGAATGGCCCCGGGGGGGTGGAAGGGAAGAGCTCGAAGAACAACGTGTCAATTAGGTTTTACGGTATCGATCTTTACGACCGCGCGTTATCAATCATGGCATTATCGGCGCTATTAGATCGTCGACGAAAGCCACTATAAATGGTATAGCGTGCCTCGCCAAGGCACGTAATTTCGTCGTGTACGATCGCCGGAGTTGAAATTGAAAAATTTCGATTCTTTGTGTAGATTTCCCCGAAAATAATGGTGCAATTTCGGGGTCTGACGCACGGATGCGTCCCAAACGATCTTGAAAATAATAGGAAACTCATAGTGGATAACGTTCCTAGTTCCAGCCGGAGTGTGTGGATTAATAGCACGCCTGCAATTGCTACTCATCCAAAAGAATACTTATAAAGAATATTCCAAAAAATTTAATGAGTTCTCCACCGACTGGTTTAAAGTTCAAAATGTAATTTTGGTACACATTTACTTATTAATAATAAGCTTTTGGGGGGGGGGAAGCCTAAGTAGGGTTACTCTTCTTAACAATCACACGTATAAAATTAAAGTTTGGAAATATAAAATTCAATGTGGTACGAATTTGTCCCGTGGGAAGTCACACGATTTGAACAGTATTTAAGATATTCTTTCTTACTTACAGAATAGCTGAATAACAGAGCAGAAATTCACTGGCTTCCTCCATTATTTTTCAAAAATTTATTTATCCCACATATTTTTAAATCGCATACTTACTTATAACCATTTTTTAAATGTTGTGCAATGTACTTGACAGGAGCATAAGTGGGTGGATTCAAACTCCCTCTTTAAGAGAGTCAGTCAAATTTTACCTTGTATTGAAGTTTGACGCACTCTGTAAATAAATCGAGGTTTGATTGTCGATAATGCGGGGTCGAGCACTGGCGTTCGAAAAATGAATATTGATTGTTGGAGCCCCTTTACGTGAGCAGATTGAGGGACTCCTCCCTGGGCCGCACTAAATGAAATTACCTTTTTCTTTTTTTTTTTTACGTTCCATTATCACGATCATCAATTTCGGATCGTTTACTCGTCTATTCCTAATTTATCTTTTCCATCCGCGTTCACACAATTCAGACCGGAGTTTGGAGGCGCGGAATCGTCGGTTCGGGAAAATATAACAAAAAAAAAAACCACGATTGATACAACAGGAATGAATCGTTATCGGTTAATTTGGAGATATTTTAGCGTTAAATATAATTTATTATTTTATTTAGTTAGCGCTTAAATAGGAGACATAAAGCAGGTCCGTTGTCGAAGATGGCGAGCAGTGATGAAAAACCGGTCTGGAAAAAGATCTGGGCTTGAAAAATATAACGCCTTTCTTATTCATCCCAAGAGATGTTCTTATTGTCGTATAATGGGAAAAAATCTTCGAACAAATTTATATTACAGACTCAGTCTGGCTAATTCTTTTTGTACCTTTTTGCCGTGCTGAATTTTCCTCAGAAGGAAATTTTCGGTACGCCATCGGAAAACGGTCGGGGGTTGTAGGATCGGCCCCCGGGCAGCATTTACCCCGGTTTGATGCACGGCTTCCTCCCTCGACCGAAGATTTATCTGGCCCGTCCCCCGGGGCGGGGGGTGGAATTAGCATAAGACAAAAACACGGGCACACACAGGAGGCGGCCAAAAATGAGAGGAGCTGTCTCGAGTTCTAACGCCATTGCTGGCCGAATTTCTCCGTCGAAAAATAAAATAAAAATCTGTAATCGTAAATCTTCGAAGAGTTGGTCACACAACTCTCGGTTAGCGGGAGGGGAGGGTCTGCTTCTCTCCTGAGGGAGATCTCGGCGCGGTTAGATTTATTCCATTCCGGGAGCAAGATAAATTGGCCGAAGATAGAATACGGGAGCGAAAGGGGAAGAAAAGAAATAGACATTATTCCCGACTCCATCATCGCTCTTTCTTGAAGATAGGTCGTCCCATTAAGATCGCCTTTATTGAAATAAGACGGTGTTTAAATATCGATGGACAAAAACCGTTGGGATTTGTTTCGAAAGGGCGGCTGTAGAAAATTTGTTGGGTAGGAATAGAAGTTTCTTAAATAATTCGATAGGTTTAGAACTTAAGGTAAACATTATCCACGTATCAAAGCGTCAATCTACGCAACTTACAATTGTACATACATGAATGACTCACGTGCAATCCCCACACCCGACTCAAAAGAATCGACTTAAACAGAAAGCCATTCTTAAGGACATTACTAAAACGGACATCGAAATTGACCTTAAGTAACAAACTGACAATATAAAAAGCAATCCTGAAACCGACATGGACATATGTATTGAGCTATGGGGTTCCACCACAAGACATTCAACATCGCTCGCATCCAGAGATTCAATCAAAAGTCCTTCGCACCATCCTTAATGCTCCCCTGGGTATGTTTCTAACCAGACAATCCACCATGACCTCTCAACATACCGACAGTCGACGAAGTCGCAAAATCCCGGTTCCTGAAGTTCAACTCCGCCTTTCTCCTCGTCCTAATCCACTCGTTCAGTCCCTTTCCTCCCTTACTTATCCACTATCCCAGAGATCATCTCGGACAGTAATTAAATCGTGTCAAAAACGCCATCATCGGGTGGTTTCTTTGTCGAGACAAACATGTGAAAAATATACTTGTTGCAATTGCACCTATAACTGTTAAAGTTGATTGTGCAGAATAAAAAAGTTTTAAAAAACATGCATGAATACTGGCCGCGAGGCATGCGAGGGCATTTTTTTTTTAATTCATGCATATTAATCGGGAACTTTACAGTATTAAAAATCCGAGAACAACACTTTGCTATTTGTGCGCTGTTCACTCGAAACATTGTGGAGAATAAAGAACTTGTCGAAAAAATCCGTGTTTTGCCGGTTTACTGGCTGTATATCTAAGCACTTGGCCGATTTATTTAAGCCGTTCCGGATCCCGAATCGGCCGTGTTTTCGCAATTCCGCCCAAACTGTACTTCCACCTATAGCCCTTCATTAACTGCACTTCAGGCGGGGAAACTGGTTCCAGGTCAGTTTTTCCATCGGCGATTTTACGGCCGGAAAAGCGGCGAAAATAAGAGTCCGCCAGCGTCGATAGTCCGCTTCCGGCCGGAATTGCAATCCGGCGGCACTTTTCTCGTTATTAAGTGACTCTTCGCCCACTTTACCCGCCTTGGGGCCTATTATAGTGATCCCGGAGGTGTGAAACGTAACGGCATAACAAGTCGTTATGACGGGGGTTTGGGGGGTGGCGAGGGGGTTGGTTTGGAAGGGAGGAGCGCCGGTTTTCGTGTTTAGACATCATATCTTTATGATGTCGGCCGGCTCCTTTGTTCGTGAATTATTCATAAATATAATGGCCCCCATTCCCTTAACTTGGGGTGAGGGGTGAGAAAATAATTCGTCAAACCCCCTTTCCCCATCCCTTGTCCAACCCCTCGACATTGGCTGTAATTATCTGAGGGGGTGAGGGACTGTTTGAATATTTTTGTTCTTTAATTGTTTCCTTTTCGTCGCATTTCTCTCATCCTCGCCCTCGAAGAGTGTTAAATAAGAAAACCCCCGCAGAGGTTATTAAAAACCCCTCTTTGGTTTTTTTCTTAGCTTCCTTTCAAGTCTAAATATTCCCGATAACATCCTCAGTTTATTTTCAGAAAACCAGAATACATATAGATGAATGATTCAACAATCTACTTGGGGGGGAAGCTTCTGAAAACGAGCCGAAACCGCTCTAGCAATAAATAGACCAAATCGGTCTTTTTTATTTATCCATTATCTTTTGATTGATTACTGTTTCAATGGAATCGATCCGTTATTAATTCATTTATGTCACTGTATTTTAAACCCTCAAAAGCTGTAGGGGAGGTATCAGGACTATGGCCATACTTAAGGTCTATAAAGCTTGAGGTACACACAGAGCCCTAAATTATATATACCTTTTATATATAGAGAATGAAAGAACGAATTTAAAGTCGTCTTGAGTAAATATAATTCGAGGGGGAATAATTTTTAAAACCTGAATTGTGGAATAGATGCGGGGTGAATTAGACGCGGTCCGTTGAGGGCCCCCCCCCCGGTCGTATATCCGGGCGGCAACAATAAGCCAGAGATTCGATGACGCAGTCGCCTGGTCTATTTAGGGGGATGCTGACTCAGCCGACGACCTACCCCCCTTAATATATTTCAATATATTATACCGGGGTTGAGGCGCGTTTATTCAACCCCGGCGATAATAAAATGTATGTAATCTTGCGTGACCGCCCCCTCGCTTTTCCAGTAATGGCCGGGGAGAGATTCGGGAGGACTTAACTGAGCCGGCCGAATAGTCGTCCGTAGAATATTTGTATTTCTTCAGCCGAAGACATTTCTTCAGGACTTCATCAACAGGTGCGAAAATCTAAAGGTTGCTGTCTTCCAACGGGGAGTATAATTTTGAAACTGTACTGAAATGAGCTACTCGGGCACTTTTTATGACATATATATTATCTAAATAACGAATTTAACGCAAGTTTAATTTCGAGGATCGGTGGTACTTTGGCTTGAAAGAAGAAAAACATCAAATCTTTTTGATATTATGAATATCCAAATATTTTATAGTGCCATTGCATAAAATCGCAGAAAATTTGGTCCGACTGAATGCCAAAATAACAGATTTTGGCTCGGACATCGAAACAAACAATTCATTGTAGCTGGAATAAAAATTGTATTGGTTGATAAATAGATAGATTTTTGACGCATCGCCGTAATAATAATACGTTAGTAGTAATTATAAACGAAAGGGATATTCATTGTTTTTCAAGTAATTCTAATAAAAATGTTTCCAAACATTCCAAAAGTTCGAGGACGCCTGAAAATGAAGTGGCCAAATGGAAATAAATTTGAAAAAATAATGAAATTAAAACAAGGGGAAAACCAGCGTGTTTTTCCTCCATTATTGTCCACTCGTTGTTAGTGCTCCTCGAACATCAAGATACAAGATACAAACAAGTTTTATTTCTTTAAATACAAATGATACATCGATAAAACGATATACAAACGTTGATTCCTACCGGTCTATTGGCCTTACTACATATATATACTTAAATATTATGGTACATTGATCGTGAATATTTAACAATATTGTTGCGATAATCGGGAAAATATACAATAAAAACCCGAGCATTTAAGCTATACGCTTGAACATCAATGTTGCTTTCTTGCACAGTGAACAAAAAAAACAAACAAAAACTGGTACGGCAATTCGCGAATTGTTAGATTCATCGAGTATTGGGCGAACGAACGACCGAATCCTCTCGAATGGGCCCATTAATTTCTAACAACGGAACACTTTTCACCCCCCCCGGGTGAAAGATTCACTCAGAAACGTACACACCCTCTCGAAGTTTTCATTGTTTACGCCATAAATGGTCTCGGTGTGCGTTGTGGGCGGCACGTGACGCGTCAAAAGGTGTATGTGGGTGGGGGTGGGGGTATGGGGCCGGCTGGGTATGGGGCCGGCGGGGTATGGGGCGGCGGCACGCGACCCCCCGGACCTTGGCCTCGTGCCATCCCCGGCTCCCCGCTACAGGAAGTACTCCAATGCGACGAAGACGCCGCTCCATTACCGCTCGTTAGACCGCCCCCACCCCCGGTTATCCGTTTACGACGCCCCATTCTCCGTATAAATACAAACACGGACGAATACTGTAATTTTTGTTTTCTTTTTTTGCCCGTACCCCCCTTTCAATTCAAAGAGAACCGCGCGGTAACGAACCTCTCACAGCGTCCTCGTGCTATATTCATGTCAGTCATGGAACATAGGGATAAGTTCTGAAATGAGGAAAAGTGTCCCTAACGCAAGAATGGGCTTGCGACGACGATTCTTATAAATTCGTATAGTTTTATAAATCCTCCGATTCCAGGCTACGACCCTTTGATACGACAGATCGCCTACCTTAAGAGGAAAAGTAGTAGCGGGAGTACCGCCGATGGGTGAAGTACTTTCGTTAAATAAAATTACGTACTACTTGATTTACAATAAAACTAATCATTGGCAGCCTGACTAATTCACTGACAATGTGGAGAAGCGGAAACCGGTCTAGAATAGGGCCGAATCTGAGTCCAAAGCCGGCTTTAAATTACAATCGAATCATATTAAAATATTGCACCATACATTCATTATTAAAATCGTGCACTAGGCATTACAGGACCTATTAGTTCGTGGTGTTTCTGTCTCCTCTCGCCGGTTTGTCTTTCGCTAGACCGGTTTCGGCCGCTCCGCTGACAAACACTACAGTACAAGTGGAAAGTGATAGTGCGCAGTGAGGGATGGCCCCCCCTCGGAAAAAAACATCCAAAGTGCCAACAGTGACTAACAAGCTACTGAAGATGGCGAGCGGCCGAAACCGGTCTAGCAAAAGACCAAACCGGCGAGAGGAGACAGAAACTACTGTATTCCAACCCCTCGCGGACCACAAAACAGGTATATTAAACTCAAAATACAATGTTTTTCCTGCAGAATTTGTTGTTCCTTTGTCCATTCCCTAGTCTGGGATTAGGGATAGCCTAATCGGGGGGTGGAAATCGTCATTATTCGGCTGACAAATCGTGTTCCCGAATTCACTTATAAACAGGTACTGTGGCGTTTGAATTTACCGCCAAAATTCCGCGGAATCCGACTGTAGAGCGCGACACTTGGCGGTTCGGCCGTTGGCGTACAGAGCGCTCTGGGGTGGGCGTCGGGACGCCGGCTCGATAGGCGGGCCGTCGCGGTTTCAGGCGTCTCCGCTAGAAGGCTCTGACGCCTCCGAAATCAACGCATTTCGGCCGAAACGTTCCGCTACGAAACTGCTACCGAATTGGAAAAGAAATTATTTTATAGTTGAGAACCTCCCGAAATTTGAAACACTCTTGCGCTGTACAAATTGGGGAGATATAAAACGTTCAAATGGACCTATTATCCGTATAAAGAAATATACATATATTTATCAAAATAAAATAAACAAATATATGTATATACGGCAATACAACTATATGTACAACACCAGTTGTGGTTCGACTTAAGTAAATTGATTAAACGATGTAAAATGTTTGTGTTCGATACGAAATTTTTAAAGTTAATATAATTTAGTCGTCGGATTAATAAATATGAACGACTAACCCGTAGATCGACCGCCATAAAATATCTCAAATTAATTTGAAGGAAACAAATCAGTGAATCTATCAATTTGAGTACGGCGAATTTGGCGGCAAGACCCGCAACACACAGCAGCCGACCTGGATCGCCTAACCGGCCCCTTACGGTATAAATTTTTCTAAAATTTAAATTTTTCATAATTTTCCACAGTCGCTACCGAAAAAAATGATATTCTTTCAATACAGCTTAATTCTATTGTAGCTACGACCAGTTGTTAATAAAGTTAAGACTATGCATCGCTTATTTAAAGTTTTAAAGCGTTCATGGAAGCTCAAACCTAAAATTCAGTCGGTCCTCTATCCAGTAACAGTGCCGACTGGACGCAGATGAAACACCTCAAAATATTACTGACAGAATGCTACTGACGATGGACTGACGCCTATATTATTAGGACTGAATAGTAAGGAGTGAGGATACCGATATTTTCCACCAAAAATTGACTATTCGTTGTCTGATGGTTCCGTTTCGAGTTCCGTAGTAGCGGACCGAATTTCGCGTCAAAACACAAAATTTCAAATAATTAAAATGGAGTTAATAAACGGGTTTTTCACCAAAATTCAGTTTGGTAGTTTGTTCTTGAGAAACTGTTTCCCCAAGGTAAACTTTACCAAATATAAGCGGCGAGATCTCTCTCCCTCTCTCTTTATATATATATATATATATATATATATATATATATATATATATATATGAAAGAAAGTTATGGGGAAAAGCGTAATTTAAGAGTAATTCCCGGGCTCCTGTATTGATTTGGCACGGTGTTAACTTTCCAATTGGGAACCGCCAATTTTCTTACAATTTCAAAATTTTATCCAACTACACGAGATAGATGAACTCATGACACACGATGTTCCGAAACCCCGTTCAAATAGTTTAACATACCTGTTTTGTGGTCCGCGAGGGGTTGGAATACCGTTGGTTTGTTGTGTTTCTGTCTCCTCTACCGGGCTAGTGAACCAACACCGCTACTGAAGATGGCGAGCAGCCGAAACCGGTCTAGCAGAAGACCGAACCGGCGAGAGGAGACAGGAACACCACAAACCTGGCCTTTGAAATATTTTAAATTTGCCGGTTAATTATTACAGGTCCCAGGTCCGGCTTAGGGGAGGATTTTGGGCTCGGGTCGATTTCGGTTGTTGTGATTGGTGAAGACCGGCGGACAGGATAATGGCCGTCTGGGCCGTCACAACCGGAATGTAATTACGTAAGACGCCGCTCAGTCACCCCTCCGCCCCCGCCACCGGCCTACCCCTCCATCCCTCCTTGCTTTCATTGATTTTCTTTGCATACATTACTCTCAAGTTGTGGAAAGAGGTGGTTGGGAAGGGGGTGGAGGCCGCCGGTGTAATTTAACCTTAGACCTCCGCTTCCCCTCTCGCTCTTCATCTCTCCCTCCCGCCGCGAACGGCCCCTCCACCGGTATTGATCTCTGACGTCACACTGTCTTACCTGAGCCGCCCTCCCACCCCCTCCATCCCTCTCTCTCTCTACACCCTCACACTCTCTCCATCACTATTTCCATCCATCAGTCGTCGCCCTCCACACCGACCACGACCTCGTTCTGAAATACGGGAACGCACGAGCTGTGTGCGTCCCTGGCGCTAAACTGCACTGCACATATGCGTTGTGCTCCATTCAATGAAAATTGCATATTAAACCAGTCATTCGGTCGATTATTTCACCTTCTCTGAAAACTGGGCAAATCCTAACTGTATCACCCGAAGTTTTATGAAGTTTTTCAGTTCTAATTGGCCATTAAGCCGTATAATTTTTTTTTTTAGTTCATCCTCTCTTCTCGTGAGCCTGTTTTCCTCTACATACTGTTTAAGTATCGCGTAATTTACAACAACCCTTATTTCAATAAATCCAGTATTATCAAATCGATTATTTCAGGCTGGAAAACAATCCAGTATAACGTCTTTTATGTACCGGTACTGTCCACGTTTTAAATAATGAACTTTCCGACCTTGTTTCTCTATAGCAAAATAATGTATTTAATCAACAGCTGAATTTGAACCAATACGAAAAAAATGCAGAAAACATACCGAGTTATCCAATACTAAAAAGAAATCGGACAGTGAACAGTCCGAAGTGTGTGCGATGTATATAAATATTATTCTAATTGCCGTATACATTTTACTAAGCCGAATAAAGTTTGATACAGGTCAGTCGAGTTATTGTAAATAGTTGGGAGTTTTCTGTACGAGGCCGAACTGTCTTCAATTAAAAATTTCAACTGATAAAAGAAGTGGAGGTCATAAAATCCAGTATATTTATACTTTTGCTCCTATCTGTTACTTATTCTGTCAGTTGATTTTTTTTTTGTAAGTATATCCCTGATATTTTCAAAACTCGTATCATACATCCAAAGGCATACTGTTAACGGGCCAATAACAGATTTTAAATTCAAATATTAAATGGGGCCGGAGATAGAGTTAATCCCTGAGCAAGTTTCCGGCCGACTGCTCGCCGGTCCCTGTTATCGCCATTATGGTAATTAACAGATGGCTTGTAGTGGCCACCGACCAACGGTCAAACGCCGTACACAGTACCTGCATGTAATAAACAACAACCAGTACAACAACATCACACCTGCATCTGATAAAACAATAAACATTTCAACGATCCGCATTCGGCTCTCATTCGCAGCTGTGTGCAATCTGACGTTGCAATTTCATCGCCGACAATGAACACTTTATAAAACTTAATACATATTTATTCTGCCCGCCTATGCTTCAATCATATATCAGAACGTATGTTGGGGATGTGATATGGGGGTTGTTATTGGATGTTTAGCTCTCAAACCGGCTAATGACCCGTTCTTCGGTAAAAAATTACTGAACTAAATGGTTTGTTTATCGTCGGACTTTTGTGTGCTCAAGAACTCGTCCGAGTTCTAATAAAGTAAATCTGAGCATCTGCTCTATGGAAATCAGTTTAAAACAAATAATATCAGAAATTAACGCAAAATACGAACGATATCAAATCGATAGTTCTCCGAATTTGGATTGTCATATCGTTTGCAATACTTTTTTCAGCTATTTTATTGCAAAACCTGTTAAAGTGCAATAAGCGTCGTTGATGTCTAGTAGTTAAAAGTACGGAAATGAATTTTATGTAGATTTTTTGTGTCTCTGTCTCCTCTCGCCGGTTTGGTCTTTTGCTAGACCGGTTTGTCGGCCGCTCGCCGTCTTCAGTAGCGCTGTGTCAGTCACTACTGGCACAGTACAAGTGACAGTGACGACAGTGCTGTGAAGATGCACCGAAGAACATCCAAAGTGCGAGCGGCCGAAACCGGTCTAGCAAAAGACGAAACCAGCGAGAGGAGACGGAAACACAAAAATTACGGTATTCCGACCCCTCCCAGGCCACAAAACAGGTATGTTAAAATACATTTTATTTATTTACCTGGTATATTCAAATCACCTGTCTGGGATGCAGCAGTAGGTAGGGTTTATTTCGAGACTCCAAAAATATGATTAACCCAGAAGAAGAGTTTATTGTCCGTCATCCATCGCCGGCGGAGGGTTCATCAACGGCCCGTTTTTGAGGGTGGCGAGTATTAAAAAGCGTTTATCTGATTGAAGTGAGGGTCGGTTCGGTCTGAAGTGGGTTCGGCGAACTGTGCAAATCTGTAATTAGGGCCGCCATTGTGCAGCGCGTGTCCCTTCCTCCCTTCGCGGCCCTACGTCTGGAGGCCGGCCAACCCCACGTGACATGCCGAACACCCTTCTAGGGCTTTCGTCGTGTTTCGAAGCCGGCTCTATTCCTAACGGGAAGGAGGAGACGCCGACCGGTCCCTGGAATATAATAGGGGAGAAGTTTCTCACGGGGGAAAGTACAGGGAAAACCTCGAGCGAAACTAATAAATATTTTAGAACTAGTATCCAATATATAACTTTTATTTGTTGGCCTGACAGATCCCCTACTAATAAAGACAGAACCCACAGATGACAAAAAGAGCTACTGGAGATGTCGATCAGCCGAAACCGGTCTAGCGAGAGGAAGATCGAGAAAACTACAACAAACATTGTATTTCTGCTTTCGGTCTCCTCTAAACGACTATTTAAATTTTAAATTAGGCGCCAGATATTTGAGAGAAACATTTGTCTAAAGGGTAAAACGTGAGTCTGTGTGTGTGTCAGCGAAATTATCAATCGCCACTGGCCCCTTGAGGAGAGGATGGTCAACGCTCAATGCGCATGCGCGGAAGAGGAATAACGCGATCACGTAATGAAGCCGAGAGGTACTTTTCGTTTGGAATATTTAGTTCAGTTTTAAGAACCTGTCTGTAATGTAGACACGTCCATTCGTCGTCCGATAACAAAGAACAAATAGACATTATTCGGTTGGGAAAAGAAAATATTATTCCCTCCTTTTCGCCGCGCCGGCCCGAAGGGAAACCGCTGGAGATGGGGCAATTACTTTCCACAATTTGGAAATCGGTTCTGGAGGACGAAAGGGAGAAAGGGGGAAGGGAGGAAAAGCGGCGGTGCCCATTTTATGAGATCAAGGGAAGAAAAGGAAATCGGCCGGTATTCCGATCCTGGAGAAGAAAGCCCCAAAGTGAAAGCGATTTTTATGTTTAGTGCCCGATTTTGGAGATCAGAAATAGGGGATGGGGGGGGGGGAATACTCCTTTGGTTTGGACCATCGCAGCATCCCTCCTGATTCGATCATCCCGTTTACATTTGCCACCACTCCAACGGCGCTTCGCGGAACAAAATCTATTCATATTTGCTCATAACGACCGCAATTATAATCCACGAATCAGCTATTATTGTAAACAGGTTTCGTTCGAAATAGGCTTTGTGTATTCGGGGTGGTGGTGCGGGCTAGATCCTTCGCGTGACGTACAGAAAACAATATTTCCTCAGTTAATAAAAATCCACGAATAGAGAATTCTTCGATAACCGATTCTGCCTTGATATCAGATGATTCAATGTCGTCCCAGACGTCTGAAGTAAACGCGATGCATAAAATATTGACCGAATTAAACAGAAAGACATAAAAAAGGAGGCCCATGGAACATATTAGGGAATTCATTTTATTTTGCTAAAAAAGAAACTTTAATTATTAATCTACTATATATTCACCGATATTATAGACAACTCTCTGCTACTTTTCCGGCAAATTTTCGATTCCCCTCTCGAAGAACTCCTCGAGACTCCTCAAATTGTTGATTACTTTTGAGTACACCTAATATATCGATAAGATTCTTGTCTGTTGCTTTTTCCTCAATTTCTTTTTTATTCTCCCTTTTATTTATCTTTATAAGCAATATGAACAACAATGGAAGAGAAACCCACTTGTTTCCCCTTTGACTCTTTGGATGTTTTTTTGGCATCCTCACTGCACTGTCACTGTCACTTGTACTGTTGTGGTTGTCTTTAGTTGAGTACACTTCCGCACCACCCTCAGGGGGCGCTAGTTTATCGGTGCAAGTGCACCCAACGAACTTTAGTTGAGTACATTTCCGCACCACACTCAGGGGGCGCTAGTTTATCGGTGCAAGTGCACCCAACGAACTTTAGTTGAGTACATTTCCGCACCACCCTCAGGGGGCGCTAGTTTATCGGTGCAAGTGCACCCAACGAACTTTAGTTGAGTACATTTCCGCACCACACTCAGGGGGCGCTAGTTTATCGGTGCAAGTGCTGGACCCAACGAACTTTAGTTAGTACATTTCCGCACCACCCTCAGGGGCGCTAGTTTATCGGCAAGTGACCCAACGAACTTTAGTTAAGTACATTTCCGCACCACCCTCAGGGGCGCTAGTTTATCGGTGCAAGTGCACCCAACGAACTTTAGTTGAGTACATTTCCGCACCACACTCAGGGGCGCTAGTTTATCGGTGCAAGTGCACCCAACGAACTTTAGTTGAGTACATTTCCGCACCACCCTCAGGGGGCGCTAGTTTATCGGTGCAAGTGCACCCAACGAACTTTAGTTGAGTACATTTCCGCACCACACTCAGGGGCGCTAGTTTATCGGCAAGTGCACCCAACGAACTTTAGTTGAGTACATTTCCGCACCACCCTCAGGGGGCGCTAGTTTATCGGTGCAAGTGCACCCAACGAACTTTAGTTGAGTACATTTCCGCACCACCCTCAGGGGGCGCTAGTTTATCGGTGCAAGTGGACCCAACGAACTTTAGTTAAGTACATTTCCGCACCACCTCAGGGGGCGCTAGTTTATCGGTGCAAGTGCACCCAACGAACTTTAGTTGAGTACATTTCCGCACCACCCTCAGGGGGCGCTAGTTTATCGGTGCAATTGCACCGGTCTACCGGGAGCTCGATGAGCCGGTTATGTACTGCGTACAGATTGGGAGGAATAAAGAGAAAATGGCGGTAGAGGCCTAATCCGGTCGTGGATGGAGGCCGCGGGGGTTTTTTCCCGAACGGAATTATTGAAAACGCGTTAAGGGCTGCATTTATCGGGGGTGGTCGATGTCGGCAGTTAGGCGAGTGGAAGGATCGACCAACCGCCCCCCAAGGTGGCCGATAATGTAGGTGTGGCCTAATGCTCCTCCATCCATCCATCCATCCATCCACCCACCCACCCAGCCAGTACTTAGCCAACCGCTAAGTTGGGCCCCGGACTTTAAGTGATTGCCACCCCGAACCGTAACCGGCTTCTTGGATTCCATCACCGACATTGATACTCACACAACGATAACACTCACCTGCACACGAACGCTATTCTACTCTGATTAAATAGGGGAAATTATGTTCACCTACCACTTTACTACACGGCTAATGATAGCCAGTTGAATTACAAATCCGTACCCACTTATGTAGTTCATTCCCTCGTGTAGCTAACTAGACTGAATGTTTTGCTTTCGTACTACTAAAGTAACTGAAGTTGTTGACATTAACTATTGGTATCATAACGTCTAAGTTTCTATACCACTAGTTACTTTCAGCTTCTAATATTTAGATAATAAAGCATAGAGTCATTATTTTTACATTAGGTTGAGAGGATACGGCACCTATTTCAACTGATTATTGTAAATTTAAACTCACTAAGTATCGAAAATTTAAATCAAAAGACATGTACAATAGTTTAGTGTTTCTGTCTCCTCTCGCTGGTTTGATCTTTTGCTAGACCGGAATCGGCCGCTCGCCATCTTCAGTAGCGGTGTTAGTCACTTTGGCACTTTGGATATTTTTTTGGCATCCCCATTGCACTGTACAAGTGAAAGTGACAGGAGACAGTACCATACGAAATCTACACGTATAAGAGTTCACCAAATGCCGAGGAATTGAAAAATCATAAGAATTTCATTACCGATTTAAAATTCCTAGAGGAGGGTCAAAATAGTGTTGTTAAGCCGTTAGGATAGATCCGGAATGTCCAAGACACACTGTGCAATTAATGGGGAAAATATTCAACCCCTACCCCCACCGATATTACGTCATAGGCAGAACAATAGATATTCCTCATTAGGCAATTAGCTCTAGTTGTAAGGGTAGTTGTCTAGGGGGTTGGTAGCAGTGAAGATGGTATCGTCCCGCGTCGGTCAGTACAAAAGAGTAACAAGCCCCTACAGCTTCCAACACAGTAGCGGGCTTTATCGAGTGGAAAAAATCCCGCCGGGGGATTTCCACCCTCCCGGTGGCCGCCACTCGACACCAGCCCCCATTATCAACCTATATATTCACCCCCTCCACGCCCAGGAGGAGGACGTCTTCGATTTTTTTTTCCTTCCCTTCGCCTCCAGTATTTCCCACTCGACGGAAAATTCGATTTTCTCCGGTCTTGGGCCGGCGCCAGACAAACCCCTCTTACAGTCAGGCCTTAAACATTTCAGTTGTCCGCACTGTAACTGTACGATTTCCAATAATTTTCCAATCCGAATCCAAGCGTTTCTACCGAATAAATATTTGATAAAAACAATGAATGCAAAAAAATTCGAGGATGGTCTTCTCTTGCTCAATTCTGTTTTGGCTGTAGGTGAAGCATCCTGTCGGCACAGTCCCAGCTTAGGAGAAACCACATAAAATTAAAAAAAATATCAATTTGAATACGGCGCACCCGACGGCAAAGCCCGCAACACTCGGCATCTGATCACTGAAATTCACCATTCTCAAGTATTTAAGGCCTTGAGTGGTGCTAAGAAGGTCTTTGCTCAGGATGTGGCGGCCCCACTACAATCCAAAAAAATCCTAAAATCTTGACAGAGGACACTCAGAATTAAATCATAAAAAACAAACAAATCTCTCGATGTATTAACTACTAAATATCCGTTCCTCCATCTATACCAGTTCTAGGTCAGTGGTTAGGGGATGGTAAGCGCGTTCGAACCTAAATTCAATTCTCCTACGAAATTTCAACCTACAATTATAAAGTGGTGGTTCGAGCACTTTTTTTCGATGGAATGAAGTGAAGGGTGGGGGAGGGCTTAATAATCGCCCGGGGCGGGCGATAATTGGTGGGGAAAATTCCTCACAAAAATTCTCGATTTCATCGTAAATTTAAACCGGCCGTACCTCAGAATTATCTTTAAAGTATATGCGATTATAAAAAAAAAAACTGGGAGGGAAAAAGAAAGGGAGGTATAAATATCAGGGAACGAAATGAAACGTCGGGGCTTTTTCCCTAATTGGGAAGACAATTAAGAATTTATTCCGGTTCTTTCCCCCCCCCCCGCCGGCGGCCAACGGAATGGGTTCGAATCTCTCCCTACTCGATTAGCGGCCGGGACTTTGTATTAAGTCCCGGGGCTTTCGGTGGCGGTGGCGGTCGACCATCAGGAATTCGGCTCATTTAAATAAACCGAGGCACGAACCGATAGGTCGGTCTTTAAACGGGGTGGCTTTTTCCACCCCCCCCACCCACTCCGCCCAACCCTTTCCGACATTTTTCACCTCTTACTTCCCTTTAAGTTTCTGATCCGTGATCCGATTTCAAGAGCCCTTTAACCGGGATTCCAGAAAGTCCTCACTTCGGCCCATTGATAGATCTCGGCTCTTTGGGGCGCATACCGTCCGACCAATTTTCCACCCGGCGGCATTAAAGGACAATAACAATTTTAACCGAGGGGGGGGTGGGGTGAAAAGTGGGAGAAAATTAAGTCATTTCGTGAAACCTGATTACATTTTCGGGCTTCGTCGAGGCGATGGGGGTATCGTTCTAGTTTGAACGCTCCCTTATGCCATTTAGAAACCCGATTAAGACCGAATAAAATATCAGTATTTTAGAATAGTATATTCTCCTTTAGTACAGTTAAATCTATTATCACTTAGAATATCACAGTAATATCAGTAGAACCATCAGTTTCATTTTATTCGGGGAGAGAATATCTCACGGGTGACGATATTCCAAACCTTCAACGGTCCTACAGCGTATGTTGAACAATGTTTACGTACGGTAGATCGGACGATTTTCACGGTCGGTCGGGCTTTAGTAGCGAGATAAGAAAAAAAAAACGTTCCCGTCCGAAAATAGGCGCGCACTTTCGGCGGACGACTATTTGATATTGACTGTAGGCGGTGGCGACAGTTAGCCTAATGTTTCGGAAAGTGATTCGGCGCCAATTATCGATATCGAAGGGTCTGCAGGGGTGGCAGGGGATGAGGGCGGAGGGCGGAGGGATGAGGGCGGTATAGGTAGCAGGGGGTGAGGAGGTCACGTGGCCGCCAGATGATTCATGTGATTATCGCATTATTTACCTTTTGTAGGGGTTGTGGGGGTGGGGGTGGGGGTCGGGTGTGGATGGGACGGTTGGGGTTCGAACCCCATATACCAGTCAATGCCCTAATCTACTGGTACTACCCCTCCGAGCACTTTTAACACCCCCTGCCACCCCGGTTATTGTTAATTGACTGCGAATGATTAATGCACCCAATACCGGTCTTCCAACGTGAATGGAAGTAAAATGGCGTGTTTATATTTACGGCGTGTTGCCGCTGTATGTTGTATATGGCACCCTCATCAAACGTGAGAAAAAGTGATTTCCCCGTTTTCGCGCGGACTTTTACAATACGATTGGGCCCGTAAAGGGCGGCACTTTCCCGCATGCAAAACTATAAAACTGCAACACTCGGCTGCAGAATGATTAATGTTGTAGCCACTTCCATAACTACCCCCCACGAGCCCCACCACACCGTCCTAGTTTTGTCCTCAACGATTATCGCCTTCACGAGAGACTTTTCCCCGAGATCGATTTATTTATCCTCCGTCCAAGAAGAAGAAGGGAATATCCGACGAAAGTTGGAAAATTGGAGCATGGACTATTCATTCAAAACCCTAGCGCCCAACAACAATCTTAAATTATTCTGAGGCATTCGCCTACGATGTTTAAATTTATTTACGGCTAGTTTATTTAAATTTAAATATAGAAATAGTCCATTGCACTCTGATATTTTGCAACCTAAGAACGGGCCATTTTATCCTGTTCAACTTAGGATGGATTATTGGTGAAAACTGACACAGTCAAGTACACGAATGTTAGTCATTAAGTTCGTCTATTGTAATATTTTCGTCTAAACATTATCCTTAATATTGCGTTACATTAATTCTAAGGTAATTATAGGTTCAAATCTCAGAATAACTGAGAACAACCGCCTGTTGTGTGTATTACATTCGAGCCGGTTCGTACGCCTGTGGGGAAAATAAAATATTTATTTTATTGTATCGTGCCGGCAGAAGATTACCGCTCGTGATCTTGTACGGCGAGAAACAAGAACAGAAAAGAAAAATGTAAAACTGCGGAACGTGGACACGGTATTTTCGTGAATATTGTTGGAATACTCAAACAACGGCTGTCAACATTGCGGCATTGCGGCGTCCCTTCGTGACCGTCGCCCTTTCCCAATCCCCGCTCGCCCTTCACTTCCATCCCTCCCTCCTCCCTCCCTCCCTCGCCTTTTCTCTCGGCCCGGCCCTAATTAAAATAATAAAGCAATTGAGAGAGACTACCCCCCTTTCTCCGGGGCCGAGATAATATTCGCTCGTTGTTCTTGGCGTTGTACTACAAGTACTCGGAAAATGAGTACACCGGCCCCGTCTGAATACATTAAAGTGCTCGAGGAACGCTCCTGGACTTGCATGCTTCCATTCAAGAAAATCGGTAAAAAAAACAGATAAAATCATTAAACTTGATGTGACCATCAAAATACTGACGTAGCTGCCAGAAAAAAACTACGAATTTATTTTTTACGCGCGGTACCGTTTTAATTGATGTTAATCACAATTTCTGAGGTATTGAAATCGTAAATGTATGGGTGAAAATTGCAAAATTGATGAAATAGTGTAAAACTATTGAAATTGATATTAAACGTAGACACCATCAAATATTGATGACATTAAAATTGTAAAACATTGATGCAATATCTGGAAATTCTGACTCGTTAAAATTGTATAAATATTGATGCATAATATTACTAAAACCGGTATAATTCGTAAATCCCAGAATGTATCGCATTATGGTTGGTGACCATTAACAGTGTTTGTCCAAGCTTGAATTACACTAAAAGGTCAAAATTGAATGATATTACTGACCCCTATGGGGAATTTAAAATTGAGTTTACCGAATATGCCTCAATAAGATAAATTAACGGCAATTTGAAAGCGAAAAAGAAATATTTATGATTGGGAATTACGAGCCTTGACCCAGATGAAGAAATTGGGCATTCTGCCTCGCCGCCGCCGTTAATTCGCCCTAACCGCGTAATGAACCCTAATCGCTTTCTGAGATTGTTGCCTATCGATCCGACGTTGTGGGGGTGGGGGGGTGGTGGGTTAGGGGTTGGTTTGTGGCAACGATCACGTATTTACCGATTGCGATAGTTGGCCGCCCGGGGCCGGTAAGCGGCCGAATTGCCTTTTTCGGGTATAGAAATGAGATTAGGGCCGGGTTGGGGGGCGGTGGGTAACACGCTGGGCGGATCGAAAGGAGCACACAACCCCCAACCGGGCAGGAGGCCTCAGTCCCTTACCGGCGGATTGAAAGAAACCGACAGAAATCCGATTAGAACCGCCAATCAGAACTTCTACAGCCGAGAAACTAATCCCAACTCTTTTCCACAGTTCCGGCTGGGAACTCCCAACTGGGAAAAACTTCAGTTTGATAGGCCCGATAATGAGCGGTTGGCGAAAGCCTGTAGTAGCGCTACGAAAACGGACGATTCTGGAAATATTGAAATATGAGGTGAACTGTTTTATAAAAACTGAGAGATTCGTTAATAAAGAAAATAATTATTAATGTAGCAGGTACAGGATACTCCTGTAGAGGATACAGAATGTAATGTGTATGAACTAGTCGCCGAGGTAGTCCTGAGAATTCTGGTTTCACACATGCCAACCAGATGAGAGAATCAACTCAAAAATAATGTATTCTATTGTAGTATTAGAATTAAACCTCTATCCGTCCTATCAATCCGGTGTAGTCTGATAAGCGTACAATTTTTAAAGCCCCTATCAGTTGACAGATAATAATCTAGATATTCTATAATATAGAACAAAGAAATAACAAAAATATGATGTTACTGCACACTAGGTGTATATGGCCTTCCGTAACGATACATTGTTTGCCTTCAATAGGGTGTCCCGAAATTAACGCAAGATTTGAATTTGCCACCATTCTTGCAATAAAGTTGGCAACCCTATTAAAAAAAAAAAATCATTTGACAGCTCACAGTTTAGGGTCGGTACAGATGGGGCGTTACACGATAGAACAACGTGTTTTCATTGTTGAACAATATTTGAAAAATGATGAAAGTTCGGCTGCCACAGCTTCGATGAAGCACATTTCCACCTTTGTGATGGCTTTGTTAATCGTCGAAATTGGCGCGTTTGGTGCAAACCCGCGTGTGATTAACGAAAACAATGCATCCTCAACTTGTCACTATTTGTGCGGATTTTGGTGCTCGATATCGCGACATGGAGATAACACAGTTCTTTCTGCCATTTGCCCAAACAATACACAACCTTATCCTGTGTACTTTACGATTCAATAAAAAATAACAATTTAAAGAAAAAACTGCGTTTTTATTCAATTCAAATCTTGCGCTAATTTTGGGACACCCCTATATTATTGAAGGGTAAGCCCACCGTCGTCTTGTTTTGGGGTGCCGTTGCCGGGAATCTGAAACAGAAACGATTTTTTAATTTGAATGCGGCGCTTTGAATCCGATTCACTGAGGGGGTTGGTTTGTGGGGGTTGAACTGGTCATTGTTTCGACTATTAGGCGTGGGCTCTGGGCTCGGGGTTGTGTGGGCAAAGGGCGGCGGGGTGTGTCACGGCTACGAACCCCTTTTAATTGAAGCCCCTTTGTCTTTGGGGTGGTTTGGGGCGGGGGGGGAGGGGTAGGGGGTAGGCCGCCCCATTAGCATTTAGCCGCGCCATACTGCCACTTCAATCACAGTTTAGTTTCATTATATTCACGGGCCGAACACACGAGTTGCTTATAAATGTGTCCACCGCGGTCCCGCCACTAGAGTCCCTCAACAATGGACGTCCTAGTATTAGCGGCGTTTAATCCTTTTATGCCCTATTTTTAATTATACGAGTGGTATCGGGGTTCGATACAATAGTTTTAAATGGAAAGGGCTTCGTTGTTCCAGTTGGCCACTCGAGGAACGTGAAAACTTCAACCGTAGTTCGGATTTCGGCTTTTCCCCATTGTCAGTTGTATTACGTCTGTGACGTACCGGCGAGGCGTAAATGACACAATTCGACACAAATATGAAAAGATCTTCAGTCAATCGATACATATAGTGTCGCTGTATTGTTTGCTTAAACCGTGTATACAGAAGCAGTGGCAGGATGTCAACTACTGAAGACCAAAAGGAGAATGAAAGAAGAACGATTTTTCAAATCGTCGACACAAAAAAATTAAATTTTTATTTCATGAAAACTGTGATTCTCAACTGAATGGACGAGCAATGAAAAACCAGACTACCAAAGGCATTTTGCTTGATCCTCTCCTGGTCGTATTGACACGAGATCACAATTTTTGTATTCTCCCAAGTATGTCAATAGTTCGGAAAAATGTCGAATTTTACTTGGAAAAACTTGATGGTATCGAAATGGTAATATGTCATGTAGTATGTAAATTCTTGTATGTATTTCAACTGCATGACGTACGGCTCGAGAAGAAAATTGAGCGTAGACATGAAACTGTCGCATTGAATCTCTACACGATTTATACAATATACAGTAGACAGTAGATACATATATTAGATATGTTTTTTGGCAAGGTGGTTATTAATTTTTTTACTACTTTATCGCTATGTTTTTAAAAACAGTCCTAAATGGATCCTAAATCACGGTTTTTTCGACACCAGAATATTCATTCTTGTTCTTGCACCATTGATATAATATTTCGCAACAATCCTTTTTTTAAACAGGGAAACGTAGAAAGACCTTGTCACGTGACTCACTTGAACAGTGTTAAACTATAAACCCCGTCTGGTTGCTGTGTCACTAACGAGCTAATGTCCGAAATAAATAATCAATAAATGATAGACTAGATTGACTTATTTTGGCGTGATATCTATGCATCGTATATTTATGTTATGAGTAGGTTCGATCGACGAATAGGATTTGTGATACAAATATGAGTCGTCGGATTTATCTATTACAGAAATGACGTTGTTGAGGGGGATTTGCCCCCTAAAATATATATGTATGAATAGAGATAAATAGTGGGAGGGGCTATATATATATATATATTGAGGGAATTGAGGAAAGTGAGTGTTGGTAGGAGGATGAGGATGAGGTGGAGGAGGAGTAGGAAGGGAGCGATGATTGTGGGGGGCCGGGCAGACACCGCAACGGGAAATCTGCCTGTTCCGTTTTCCGACCTCCGCCCTTTCCACAGCCCTTTCCTTCCCTTTTCCCGTCCCCGTCCCCCATCCCCACCACACCGCCCGACGGCCCTTCAAACCCCTTCAGCCCCCCCCCCGGTAACCCGTCATCATCAACACCTGAATCCCCAGCCACCCGTCGTACCCATTTATACCGACGATTTGTCCGTAAATAACGAGATCTGGAAAATGGATCTGGGTATAATTATTTAATATTTAACCCTTTATATAAAAGAAGCCCTAGCATACGAAATAGATATGATTTTCCTTTAGGTACAGAAACATTCTTGATTATCATTTACGTCATGCGAGCTTCCATCTCTACCCCTCCAATTGTTCCTAAGCTACACCTGTTTCACCAGTAAAGTTAGTAGCTTGACACTTTCAATAATGTAGCGTCGACTTAAGGGTAGGTGTCGCCCCTTTCGACGCGCCTATTGGGTTATTATGTACGGATGTGAATATCTTCTCGGAAATTTTAGCTTTCTAAACTGTTTCACGATTGAACGGAATATTCTATGTATTAATTGTATAATCTGATTCCTATACGTTGACAGCGGGCCTAATGTACTCCTATCAATGTATCTGATAGATGTCTCCGGATTATATTCCAAGGCTTGTGCCTAGGATGGCCGTGTTGCTACTAATCGGGGCCCGCCACGTCTCCCGCTTCGGCTGTCCCTTTTCCTCCACCATGGCCCTCTCTCTGTCTCTCTCTCTCTCTCTCTCTCTCTCTCTCTCTCTCTCTCTCTCTCTCTCTCTCTCTCTCTCTCTCGGGGGCGGCTGGCTGTGAATCGATGGGTCTCCAAGGCAACACTTCCGCTCCTCCTTTCCTCACCCCCTACCCTCCTCCACCCTCTTCAGTTCTCCTGGTTCCTGGCTCCTCTTCCCCCCAATCGCCCGAAACTCCCAAACCCAGCACTCCCCGTCGCTACCATCACTACCACGTAAGAGTTCCTTATCTCCTCCTTCCTCTGCCACCCCTCCTCCTCCTCCTCCTCCTCCTTCTCGCGCTGTCTTCCTCTAGTCCCTTTTCACTGTCTCTTTCTATCCAGGAGTGTTAGGAGTTGGCGGGTGGGAGGGTGGCGGGCGGGGGGGGGGAAGTCTCATTAAATTCCAATAAAGGATAACGAGCTGTCTCTCTCTCTCCCTCTCGTCTTTCCCTCCTATAACTTCCCTCCTCCGCCTCCTCCTTACACACTACCCCTCCCCCGCCTCCCCGTAACACCGACACCTCAGAAACTCAGAAGGTGCAATTAGTGCGTGCAGACCGACCGGAGTAATCACCGTCCGGGAACCGTATTAATGAGATGGAGCTGTTGACGATGTAACGTATAAGGGTCCCCCCCCTATCCATCCTACGCATCCGACCGGCCCTTTGGTATTCGGCTTTACGGGTTCGGGTGTTTCGCCGTCCTCAGTAGTCAGTAACAATTCGAAGAACAACCCTGTCAGATGGTCGTGAGTGAATATAAAACCGCCGCAGTAAAAGAGCGTGAAAAATTTAAATGGCATGAACTCTCAACTGTACACGTTTATGATGTTAATTGTCTGTCTAAATAAAAATCCTAATCCTAAATTTCGTAATATATATTTTATAAGCGCCATGAACTGACTGAGTAACAAAATAGTGCTTATTAATTAGAACTTATTAATTAGAGTAACAGCGGTCACAACACTGTTATACCTGCCATACCTCACTATATTTAGGATGGAGTACTATGCATTTAAATTATTATTTAATTGTAAATAGGGCTTAGAACATAATAATAAACTTGCGAAATGAATTACTTTCTGTTTGATATCGATTGGAACTTTTGCAAATTTGTGTTGGGAAGAGATTTTCTCATATTTGATGGCGGTAGCGAAAAATCAGAAATCGGCCTTGCTCAGATGAAATTGGAGACTGGAAATTTTGAAATCGGGCCACTTAAACGCGAAACAACTTTAATACTAATCAGAGTTAATTTGTGAGGTGGGAGGCGAAATTGGGCCGTTTACAGACTACCGCCGAATGTAATACTGTTGCAACTGAGCGGGCTAGAAGCAGCAGATAGGCCCGAATTGTATGCTTAAATGCTCCAGAGATACGGAATTTTGTTTACGAGGGGTTGGTAATTACGCGGCTAGAAAAGGGGTGGCGCGGTTCCACTCGAGATACGCACGGTGGACTCGTGAACCAAGCACGTGCATAAATAAGTAAAATTTGCATGACATTTCTGGATATAAATTTAAATATATAATTTAACTAATTTTGACCCAGCGATAGATCTGGTTATCAATAATGTGTGTAGGCACCGGTAAGATGAAGAGTAAGATGTAAGGAATTCCGATTGAGATTTTCGACATTGCTTAATGGTTAAAGAGGAATATATCTTCAATTTAAAATTTCAATGCGGTAATATTTATCGCTAATTGAGACAGCAGATAAATGTTTTAACAGAACTGTATTAAAACTAGATGCTTAAACGATAAATGAATCTGGACAATTAATTGTCAAATTCATCCTTTACGAAAACTACTAAATACATAGTATATTGTTTCAATTTTTCTTCAATTCTGATTCAGTATTCTCGCGTATTTTGGCGGGCCGCCGTACCCTACGCAAATCACAACGCTGGTCGCCCAAATGAATTTGTATCCCGCGTTACAATTGCTACACGGGACTTATTCCGGAACAATATTTGTGTACGGGACCGAGGGTTGTTTCCTCTAAGGGTTGTGGCGGAGAGGAAGTCACGTAGTTGGGGGTTGGGGGGGGGTTGTTGGGGGTGAGGACGTCCGCTTATCGAATTCCACCCCCTCCCAGGAGGAGTTCGCATAATGCGAATACGTTGTACGGCGAATAAGCCCAACGAAGAAGTGGTAACGAAGCATATTCCACTTGGGGAAAGTTTGATGTTCGATAAAACATCTCTCTTTATTCACTTCCGAAAACTTTATACGCGACGGACTCAGTCTCCGAAAGAGAAGTTCGGAGTGCTTAAGTTCTTTGCAGGGAGGACTTTTTACATCGACCGGCTAAGGGTTATGTAACGCCCTAATACTGGCATAGAGTCGTGCTTCACATAAATTAAAAATTAAATTTCAGATACATTGATTGGGTATACCAGTTTCTTGCTTAGTAACACTGCATTACCGAAGTCCTCATACTTTATTTTTTTGGGAAGCAGTTCTCGCTTCAGTCGCCTTTTTGGAATATTATGTTTTTTTTATTTGATTACTTCGTTTGGATAAATGCAATGACAAAATGAAGTTCAAACGAGAATATATTGTCCGTGAAAATCCTGGGCCATATAAATTCAGTCCACCAACGGGTTGACGCCTTTTTCGATTACACAATATTATAATACGAACACGTTCTGTAATTTAAATAATTTATTTTTCACGATAAGAATTAAGAGTCAAATTTCGGTAGGGGGGAGGGAACATCTAATCAACCGTGTGGGGGAAATCGCGTCATATCCTGCCGAAGACGAATCAATCTTCCGTAAAGGATTTACGAAATTAATCAATTATCCTGGATGTCGTTGTATTATATTATCAGGGCGGTGATAAGGAGGAACGGTGCTTTAAAGTGGGTGAGAGAGTTGGGGGGGGGGTGGATGGCGGGGCCCTACCTACACAAGTTCCATGGCAACTGAACCCCCCATCATCCCCTTTTAGTCGAGCGATAAAGCGTGTTTAATTAAGATTTAACCCGGCAACGGGGGGGGGGGCGGCGGAGGCGGCATAACCACCCCCGACCCCCGACACAGCTCCCCCCGGCCCGGGTAGCCGGGGGCGGTTTGTGGCAGAGAGCGTCTCGGCGCTAACCCCCCCTCCGGTGCCACCCCCGCCCCTTACCTTATCCTTTAATTTAGAATTAATATCGCATCTGGCGTCGGCGGCACAGGAAATGAGTAGAGGGGGGTTGGTAACCCCGGCCCGGGCAATACCAGAAAGTTCAGCGGGCGAAGGGGATGGGGATGGGGATGGCGACGGGGAAGGGGGTTAAAATCCACCCCCGGGCTAAACCCAGAGAGACAGAGAAAGAGAGGGGGCGGCAAAGAGAGGGCGAGGGGGGAAATATTTTTTTTATATTAATTCCTTTCTGTTTTACGTTTCCTTGGTTCCAGCCTATATCCGCTCTTCAATTCCTGTCTCCTTTAAAAATTGTCTATATTCATAAATATATAATAAATGTACACAACAAAATAATTATCTATAGATCTACTACTATGTTGCCGTTGAGTACTTAAATAGAGGATATCGTAATTAGACTGTATTTTTGCTGTTATAAGTATACACAATAGTACACGATAACTATTACATAACACTAAAAAAATACTTAATTATCGAGAGCACTCATTGTTTTGCAATCTCCTTGTAAACATGTCCTAAAAATATCATTTTGGAAACTGTATTTGATCATTTAGTCACCGGAAAATGGCCAAAATGGAAATATAATTGTCCCAACATTTATTACCTTATCCTATTTTCGAAATAACTAAATAAATAGTATTTTTATAATAAGCATTAAACACATTTATTGCCTCAATTTGGCAAGAGCGCCTGACGTAGAACGGAACAGGCTATAAAAAGCGACGACTGTAGGATCAATCGAAATTGCCTCAATATTTAGTCCGACAATAAATTACTAATATATTCGTACTTTGAGCTAGGGGTAAGTATTAATAATTGTATCAATTGTAATACGGTTATCAGATTTTCGCTTTAGGGAAAAATTAGGAAAAACCAATTTTTTTTTTTTTTTGGTTCGTAATTGTCCTGGTAAAGTAAAACAATATTTTTATTGGAATATATTTCAGTGTAACGCTAGTGGGGGAAATAAGGAATAGTTGAGTTTTTAAAACTGGGATCGATTTGTAAGGAGTTGTGGGGCTTATCTGGGAACGGTGGGCAATTCGTCCCCTCCCCATTGAGTTATTCTGCCCAATTGTTCGTCGGTATTTCTGTCGGGATACTTTTCGGAATTTTCCTTTTATTCCGCCGTCCCTTTCTTTCGTTTATTGTTTCAGATCTGGCTTTTACGCCGCTGGCGATAAGTCCCTGGGGGGGGGGGGGCTGGCTCGGTATCGGCCGGGGAATTCTCTCATTTTGTTTTTCAAGTCTTAATACTCTCCTGTATTCACGCTCGCCGGCTTTACTACTTTCCCTACCCCTAATTTCTTAATTCAAAGCCACGACAGCGCATTTATTCCCTAAATGAGACCTCATAATTTCATTTTCTTATTTTTCTGCCAAGGAAAACTATTCCTCGGCGAAAACGAAGAAGGAATTTGTATTAACGACATTATACGTAAATAATTTAATCCGCGTGGATAAATTACTGCCGTTCTTTGTTGAGAATTGTAGTGTATAGGTTTTCTTGTTACTTACTTTTCTTGAAACCTATGAAATATAACGATCAGCGATAATTTGTCTATCGATTTTTAGCCCTAATTTTGCAGTGAAAAATAGCTTCGAAAAATTCTCCTCGTAATCAGTTCATTAAGAATTATTATTGAGGCATTAAAGGGCGAAAATTTTGCTTTTTGGATTCTTGATGTCCTCGTTTTTAATGGAAATCGGTGCTTACAACGGGAAAACTGTTGCCGCGCTTATAAACGCTAGGTGTTCGAACATTTCAACGTCCGGTCGACCCTTCGCCCACTTTCACCGGGGGTGGGGGATGGGGGTGAGGTGTCGGAGGGTGGGGCGGCAGGGTGCGGGGGTTACATTGTATTTATTCTAATTGAAGCTTTCATGTTCGCTAGCAATAAAACGGGCATGATAACGCCGGAGGGCGGGTGGTGCGGTTGGAGCGGGGGTTGTACACAACTGAAAAAAATCTGTCGCTACCCCAACAACCTGCCTGATTTTTATTTAGAATTTTTATTGCTTTGTTTCTCGGGGTAGCTAGGAGGGGGGTGGCTGCTGGGGGACAAGATCGCAGACCGGATAGCCGCCGTCTCGGGACCACTCTGGGGGTTGTTCAGCCATATTCAACAGCCCCCCAAAAACTCGCAATCAAACAGGTCCGTTACAGTTTTTTAATTGTCCCATTTTTTAACTGTTTCCCCCGTTTCAAAAACAAGAATCGGCACGAATTTTTATCAAAAATGCCGCCTGTACGCGAGATGTACGCTATTTTCACAATGGGAGCTTTCCCCGGATTAGCCCGACAATTTAATTCCCGGAAACGGCTTTATCGCTCGCGATTTCCCCCCTTCCTCACAGCCCCCTAACTACGTCCGATATTTTGACGGAGTGAATTGACGGAATCATATTTTCAAGCCGTCGGAAATCGGATTTTTCAGCCGACGGAATCGAATCAGAAACGTATTACGGAATCATCCCCCTTATTTGATGATTGTGGTCGCATGAGCTCGTGCGATATTTTTTTTTTTACTCAATGTAAAGACGCAAAATACCGGTTCCACTCCCGCCTAATCCTAATCAACTCGTTCAGTCCATTTCCTCTCTTACCCATACGTTATCCCCCCCCGAGATCTTCTCAGCCCTTAGACCATAATTGTTCTCGTGTCAAAAGTGCCATCATTTCGGGTGGTCTCTTTTATCGCGACATACATGTGAAAAAAAAATACGTACAGCATTTGCACATATAGCATTCAATGTTGATTGTTCAAAATAAAAAAATGTTAAAAAAACACTCAATGTTACGTATTAGAAGATTGGGTCGTCATTCGAAAGTTCAAGGCGGACTGCATAACACACTATGCATAGTCTATAGCACCATAAATAAACCGGCAATAATAAAGCTGCCATAACGATTAATTAGGTAAAGTAAGAAAAAATCCATTAGAGTGAATAGAAAAATATAATAATAAAAGTAGAATGTGCAGAATATATGCTCCATTATATGAAAGTTGTCGTAGAACTTAATCGCCGAATGATGATCCGAACCTGGATTTACAGTAAATAGGTACGTGGGGATTTCGCCACTGTCGTTGATTTTTATTTAACATTTTTTTTATTTTGTACAATCAACATTGAATGTTATAAGTGTAAATGCTGTATGTATTTTTTGTTTCCACGTGTATTTCGTGACAGAAAGAACCGTCCAAAGAGTGGATTAGGATGGGGAGAAAGGCGGGAGTGGAACTTCGGGAATCGGGAATTTTGCGACTTCGGTCGACTGTCGGTATGTTGAGAGGTCATGGTGGATTGTCTGGTTAGAAACATACCCGGGGAGCACGAAGGACTTTCGTCTGTAATCTCTGGATGCGAGCGAACCCCATAGCTCTATACCGTATGTACGTGTCGGTTTAAGTATCTGTATATTGTCAGTTTGTTACTTGAGGTCAATTTCGATGTCCGTTTTAGTCTTAAAACTCCAAATTTTCAGCTTAAGGCTATTCTTTTGAGTCGGGTGTGGGGATTCCTCGTGAATCGTTCGTCGAGGCGGAGCCCAAGATAGCGAATCTGCTGTTGGGTGTTGGATTTTTGTACAATAAAAATATTACAGTAAGCTGTCGAATGCCGCGATTTCGCATAGAACTGGGCTATGGGAAATAAAATAGAGGGCGGGCGTTCGGATTATAAATCAGGCCACTCACAAGTAAATAGGAGCCAATTATATAGACTGGGGGTCTATCTGGCTTACCAGTTAAGGGTAGTCGGGAGTGTGTGGGGGTTGGGAAGAGATAATAAAACGTATAACAGATTTAGCGAGCGGTTCTCACGTCCCGCGAGGGTGTTCAAGAGGGGTGGCCGGGTACAAACAACCCCCAGGACGCGCTGGATGCCGACAACAATGGGATCCGCTCCGGCGGTCAACCCCCACCCCCAACCCTCTCAACCAGTTGACTCCGCGCAAAGTCATTATCTGTACGGGCCCCGCACTGTAAACATTCCCACCGTCTCTCCAGACTTGCTATTATACACACCCAACCATATTGACACCGTCGAGGACCCCCCCCCAGACGGGGGTGGTGGCCCCGAATATCCATCCATTCTGCTAAAGTGGCGTCCGTTCAGCGGTGACAGCACGACAAAAGCCCGACCGGCACGTCTGAATTATCCGTTTAAAGTGCGAGCTCTATATTTCGGATATGACAATAACGATAGGTTTGATTTTAATTCAACACCGAAGTACAGAAAAATGGGCAAAAGCCGAAACGGGCTTAGCTTAAGAACGGTCACAAAATTTCGGATACCTCGTGTTTATAAATATTTCAAGTTCTAAAAGATTAATCGGCGAAAAGTGCGTTTGTATAAATTTAATAATTATATATGTTCTACACTTTTCGGTTTGTTTTCGTGTTTGGTATAGAATATTAGAAAATTTTGTAAGGAAAATTCGATAACAAATTTTCAATGACTAACCGAGAGGAGCATTCTTTAAATATACGTAGGATACTATAACAGGACAATATAGAAATGTTCGATACGTGCGTGCAAAGGACTTTATTTATGTACATGAATAATAGGACTAAATATACATTGTTTTGTACCAATGAGGCGGTATGAAAGTTGTAGAATCCTGTATACCCACTATATTTCACATTTATAAAGCCTTCGAGGCAGGTTATGTCTCTAAATGCTACTGCTAAGTGGTACAAAATCTACTTTAGTTAAATTTTAGACGTTCTATGAATTGAATTGCATGCAGGCCAACATGTTTCGCTGGCTTTGCCGCCGCTGTGCGCCTTAGAAAAACTTTTTTCCCGGGCTGTGTTACCCTTTTAACATCAGTCAAATTCGTACCGGGGACAATATGCAGCGATTCGGTATTCATGGAACTGAAAACATATTCTTCCGAAGGGCCAATTAGATCCGTAGGGCCCCAGTTATCTCGGGTCATTTGGCGTGGGGATTTCAGACTGGGCAAATATCAACAAAACTGTTATAATTGTTAAATAATACGACTTCGGGCGTTGGAGCCCACTGGCGCGTAGGTCGCCCTAGTTGCATATTCATAGGGGCACGTGTCTGCATAATCGGCCCTTGGGGCACGAGGGTCGGGGGCCCCGACATATGGTCCCTGGGGCCCTTGCTCACTCTGAAAAAAGGAGTAGCAATTTTCAATATACGGCCGGGTTTTAACTGTTGCAACTGCTACTGACCTGTGCTCCCATTACTAAGCCCTGATCCAGCATTGAGGCCGGAAGAATGATCACTCTTGAGAAGTTATCTTTGTGCCTATTTTCTCTCAAGTCCTGGTTGTATAAGTGTCAAGAATGTTGGGGAGCAATCTAAGATTTGGCGCAGAAGGTGCTTATTGACTATTGACAGTGACAGCGTAGAGACACTGTAGTAACAGGGAAATTACAGTGACAGTTTAGCGACACAGCAGCAACAGTCAAGTGACAGGTGTAAGTATCTAACTCGAGAAATTCTCAACGGATAATTGTCCGGTTCGATAAAATGCTGAAATAAACATATCCAGAGGGATGAATTTAATCCAAAAGGGCGGCGTTTAGCAGCAATAACGACAAACAACAACTGGAGATGGCGTTATTGGGGCGGCCGGGGTTTGGGGCGAAGACTGGAAACAGTCGGGGGTAAGTTTTGTCGGGCCCGAGCTCCTCGGTCTGAACTTAGCGTTTTGGGGGAGAAAACAATGGGGTGCGCCGGCCCCCCCCCCTCCATACATAAAGGGCTGTCAGTTGAGGAACAGGGCCAAACTCACTCACTGAGACCTTTTTGTCGGCCTCAAACCGCCCCATTATTCGCGGCCGAGGCACAATGAGGACCTTCCAGCGGGATTCGGTTCCAGTCTTCGAGGCGACAGCCCTCTATTATTATTATTATTTATGGGGCTGTTAAGATATTTCGCGGTAATCTACAATTTTGACAACAGAAATGTTTCTTATTCAACGCAGATGGTATCTAAGGTACACTTACCTTAGATGTTAACTGTACACAACCAACGTGTAATACCGGCGTAATAATATATGTAGTACGTGCAATAATAGGCATTAACAGTACGCACATCGGGGGGGGTACAGCAAGTTCCATATACTTTATTCTGCAAAAATGTGTCTTCGGATTCATCATATAAATAGAAATTAATGGTCTGTCAGAAACGGGAGTCTAGGGGGACTTCAAGGGAAATGGAATGAAGGAAAAAAACGAAAATTAACACTTCCATCCTTTCTGATTCCTCCAAATGCAATGTCGATTACTCAATTGGAGCAGGGGCTTGTGTAGGCAGACAGGCGAGCGGCCGCGTATTGCGGGTCTAGTCGCCGCTTGCGCCGTACTCAAATTATTAGATTCAACCGCATCCTTCCTCCGTTCGGCGCCTTCGCTCACGCGATTTTACCTGCCCACGTCCTCTGGTTTTCGGGTTTACCCCACAGCCGGTAGAAGAAATTCACGGCCGAAAAACAATATTCCACGGTCTCGCTGACTTTCTAGAAACGGCTACAAAAATTGTGGCAAACCCAAAGGGGACATAAAATACTTCCATTCCATTAACAAAACAGATTCGTGTTCTCATCATTGACAGTAGCATTTAATCATTAGTATAGTGTGGCAATATACTGTTATGTTTAGAGTAATAAATAAACTCATTCAGTTGAAATTTGACTGATTTTTTTAACTTTATTTATTGTACAATCAACTATGTGCGATAAAGACGCCATCCAGTGATGGTACTTTTGACCTTTATCACGGCCTACGGAAAGTCTCTAGGGCCGGTGGCGTTTAAGGGGATAATGGATGGGTAGAGAAGAGGAAAGGGACTGAACAGGAGTGGATTTGGGCGTGGAGAGAGGCGGGAATGGAATTTGAGGAAGCGTGATTTTGCGACTTCGTCGACTGTCCGGATATGTTGAGAGGTCATTATGGAGTGTTCGGTTAGAAACATACCCCGGGGAGCATTAGGGATGGTAAGAAGGACTTTTGACTGGAATGTTTGGATGCGAGCGATGTCCCAAGAGAGGAGTTTACGACCTCCTCTAGTTTAATCGGTCGAATTCACTGCGTATGCATGACGCTTTGTCCTCGTTATTTAGTCTCAACACCACAGTGGTCTTGCGGTCTTAACGATTAATTTTTTTTACCAGTTTTATTACAGAATTTTCAATAACAATTTATTATTAATTAATTGGGCTACTGGATTAGCTATCGGGGAAAGCTCGAGTGGTGACGGGGCGTGCATATTATTGAATTTTGCGAGGAAGCAATTCGCCCAAAGGGGGGGGGAATTGAATTTCATACGGTAGCGTATCCGAGTTGGCCGAGATCCACTCAAACCGGCGATATAATTTGTTTGCGGGTGGGCAAATGCCAACTGGAGTCTGTTGATGCGGTGGGAAGTTCCGGTTATTGGGAGAGGGTGTGCGGGGGCGTGGCCGGGTGGGGGGGCGGTGGGCGGGCCCAAGACGGTTTCGAGGCCACGCCCCCGCCGGCGCCTGCGCCCCAAGCCCCGCCCCCACCACCCGCCGCCGCCGCACAGACGGCCCGCGCTCCCTGTCCCTACTGCACACCAGGCGATAGTGTCCTACCAACAGTGTCTCCCCTGCCATGAACTGTGGATCGTCATCGCCGGCGGTCGTCCGCCAATCCTAAAAGTACCGCGCGCTTATCACTCTCTGTTATCACTCTAAGGGAGGCTGACACCAGACTCTGAGACATGTTGTGCCGTTGACGCGTTGACGCCGAGACCCCCGACCGACGTTAGCAGGAGAGGAATTTGGCCGATATTAGGGAAGACAGGGACGAAGGGGCAGAGCTCGTTTCGAGAATCATGTTGGATATCAAGACCTCGGCCGACTACCTCAGCAGGACAGGGACGTTGACCAACTTCTCGATGCTATTTGCCGGTAAAACATATTCAGTTTTCATTCTTCGAATACTGTGTATAAACATACCTGTTGTGTGTCGTCTCTGAGGGGTTGGAATACCGTAGGTTTGTGGTGTTTCTGTCTCCTCTCGCTGGTTTCGGCCGCTCGCCATCTTCAGTAGCGGTAGAAGAAGCTACTGCGTACAAGATTTCAGGACATGTACTAGTCACAATCAACCATTATCCGACCATTATTAAACGATGATATGTACCATCCTGTTTTTGTCGGCTGCAAAGAATACTTGTTTTCTAGTGTCATATACCATTGAGGAACAAGGATTTTACCAATGCTACTGATAGTACGTGTTATGCACTTATGTTAACCATACATATGACATAACATATCGTTTATTTGACCTCGGTTGGGAGGTGTACTTCTCCTTAGTACGGTTTTAACAGAACAGTTTGTTTGAAATATTAACACTGGATTAAAGCTACAGACAATCAGCCATCGAGAAATCAAATTAAAACTAGGATACTGAGCTTTGGAATATACCTGTCTATAATATTGGGTGAATAATTTATTTCACGCAATTACCGCACTAATAATATACCCTCTTCTGACTACTGAAGATTGTTGGACGCAAGCTAAAACCGCGACATAACAATACAGATAATCTACTGTACAGAAACTAAAATTAAGATGAGTGATTCTAGAATGCTCCTGTCATCAAAGGATTCTCACTATCTTCAATCAAAAGTTAATTGTCAAGAGTGGCGATGTCTTTACCAACCCTGATGGCAAATCGAAACTTTATATAAGTAGCTAATATTCAAAGAAAGCACCAGATTTAAGCATATTTCACAGCCCCTATCTTGAAGACAATCGGTACAGTTATTATGATTTCCTGGATGAATTTCTCCAGCGGAAAACCGCCTCACGATAGTTTCTAATAGTTTTTTCCAATCGAATGTTTAAACAACACTGACATTAAGATTCATGAATGGACGTCATTAGTGTCCAGCCGTTCGTGTATTATTCATGCCGGCGTCGTTGGAAATTAATCTGACGCCGCCATTTCCGTTTCGTTCTGATTGTTCCTGCCACCATTTTACAATCAATGCCAGTCAATGCCAGATATGAAATCGTGTTATATTATTAATCGTAACGTTAGGTTTTTACTCGTTAGACCACTCTGGTCTGATGCTAGACCGGTTTCTTTTTCCGGCACCGACGGCTAACATAGTCTGTTTTCGTTGATGTTTGGATATCCGATGTTAGCTCAAGATAATCACATTCTTATTTTTGGATCTTCTCCCGATATTCTAGACCACCAAACATGTATCTTAAATTACGAACCTATTTATATATTATGATAACTTTTCCTTATCTTTCCCATTGATCGTATGACTCGATAGCTCAATCCGTATAGTTTTTTGCCGCATATAAAATGTAATTATTTAAATTTTAATTGCGTAATGGTCTCTCTACAATAAACGGGAATTAAAAGCAAATTAACTGAAACTCAGACAAAACAAAAAATGAAATTTTAGTTTCCTTTAAATCATTATTTAAACGGGGAATATAACGCTTGTTGGTGATATTTGAATGGTCTAAATTCAATGACATTGGCTCATTGAATGATTTCTATTGCAAATTACTGCCGTAATGCTTAAACTTTATAAAAAATATAAAGACATATATTCCATTCGTGTAGGCCCGTTTATCATTATTAGGCTTATATCCATTATGCATGATTATTATACCGCACACCCGGCCGCCGAATATGAATATTCATTAGCAATCGGACAAAAACGTGTTAGCAAGTTGAGTCGTTTGTTTGACCTTTTTATTTTTTAAATTTCATTGTTGAAAAATACGGGGCGGTCATTTAGAAGATATATATTTTAATTACGGGCGTCGATTATAAACATTTACTGATATAATATTAGTATAACAAATAAAATAGACAACGCAGTAATAATAATTGTTGTATTTCATCGCCTACTAAATACAAAATGCACAAGTAGCAAAAATACGAATTCTAAGACCCGTTCGTAGCAAAATCTTAATTTGAAATTGGCTTGCATTTATAAAATATGTTTCTTTGGAAACCTATTAACAGTGCTGGTTTAAATGTTAAGTATAGTTATTTAAAGTCATCCAGTCTCAGTTAGGTCATCATAGTATGTAAAACAGTTATCAATGAAGCGATATAAGTAGCATAATATATTATTATATCATATATAAGAGCGATAAAAACGCTATTGAATGAACATTTTTTCCATGTTCCTATTCAAGATCTGTAACGGATTAGGGCAGTTGTCAAATAGGAACAAAGAATTCTATTGGGAATATTCGTTCATAATATACTTTTGTATGTCTGGAATTACAGACTGTACAGTCTGTGCAGAGGTGAAAACACAACTGGACGAACGTCCGCAATTGCGAAGGCTCAACAAGTGTTTATGTTTGGGCCATGTTTACGGTGTTGTTTATGCTGTACGACATGCGCTATCGGGTTCAATCACCCGAGCTGCGGCCACACGGACTTATAAAATGAGCTCCACCACTTAATATATAGCATAATTATGTGTTTACGAGAATATCTAATATTCTCTACACATATCTCAGAGTCAAGATTGAAACGAATTTCATTCCCGGCATCCAGAACGTCACTTCTGGACGCCCTAGCGAAAAACGAGGTGGGAAAATAAAATTTTTAAAAACGGTTTTCTCCCGCCTCATTCTCAACTCGTTAACACTGCTACTCGAACATCAACGTCGCTTATTGTATTTTACAGTCGTGGCAATAAAACTAAATAAATATTCTTTATATATGCGTTACGATAGCCATCTTGTACGTGGCTGGTTAGAACATTGATCGGCCGATGTAGATAACATCTACACTCTGGTCAATGATTATTCATGAACTGCCAACAGTATGTAGATTTGTTTTTTTTTTTAACTGAACAGCTATTATGTTTTATAATGTTCTTATTTTATTCCACCTGTAATACGTTTCGATTTAATGCCCGATCATTAAACATAAAGCTGCGAATTTGACGGAATAGTTTTGGGCCGTTTTCTTTAAATATTGTCAGATTGGAAATGAATTATATTTTAGAGGTATTACAGTAATCAAAAACATTGCCAAAATGTAGTGGAATAGGGATTGTATTTACGCAGGACCCGAATGAATTATGCAGATATACAAAGTATTGAACAGTGTTGTTTAACTATTGATTGAGGAACTCAAATCTTGTAGTAATTCCATTAAAACGAGTATTTACGATAATTCCTGGAACAGTTTCCTTTTTGCTTCGGAAATTCGGAATACAGAAGTCCCACTTTCACATCCTTTGTAAACTGCTTTCACCCCAATCACTCAGTGGCTTACCGTTAATTTGATTAGGTGTTTTAATACTGGAATCAAATTGTCGAACCCCTCCAATATTTCAGTAGTAGAGTGAGGACAGAATTTGAATTATTGCAGAATGCCCTTAAAGTAAATTTCAATAATTTTAATGGTCCTCATTGAGTGAAACGTATTTTCTTAAACGGCGCGTCGCGCGGGGAAATTATTCCGAATGGAAATCTCTCATGAATAAACCGAATCCGTAAAATATATATGTCCGTGTATTCTACACGGAGGGGAAGTAATACAGGCGGGGACATTTTGGAATAGATAACGGAATTGTCAACTTGGAACGGATTGGAGTGTCGCGTGAACGAATCCCATTGCCCTCTGACCTATAGTGGGGCAAAATCTTATGTTTAAAATGCAGTCTTGTATTACTGTTTTTCCGTTATTAATTGAATTGTTGAATTTTTACAGATACATCCTACAAGGGATCATGGAGTTCGCACACTACGCCGCCGTCGCAAGGTCAGTTCACGGAGTTCTCACTATTTGAATCAAACGTACAATTAATAAATGTTCCGCTGTCGGGGATTTCCACCATTTTATAATATCATAAAAGTGGACACGATTACCAGTTAGGGTTGGGTGGCAAAACGATCTTGAACTGCCGACCTTTAAACAATTGTTAGCACAAAAAAAAATCCACTGGAACGGGCAAATTGTGTTGTAGAGTAACTATAGAAAACCCGGGAGCGTGCCACGCTGGGTTTTTATCGTGGCCTAATCTGACGGCTGAGTACGATGGGGGGGGGGGAGTTAGTAGTTAGTTTGGGTTTAATCACCTTGACCAAAGGTTAATATATTTGAATTGCAGGAGGACCTCCCAGCCTTACTCACCCAATATCCAACGTCCCGGAGTTAACCAAACCGACGAAACCGCAATCTGAGTTCTTTATTCTTCTGCAGGATATAAAATACGACTATATTACTAGTTAAATAATTAATTTCTATCGCGGCCCCCGAAGATGACCGACCGGCTAACTGTTTATTTTATTTTTATTCCTAAACTCCCCCGAGAGTGTACAAACAGTTCAACCCCAAATTTGAGCGATACGAGCATCCTGTTGGCACAGTTGGAGGCATTACATACGTTAGAAATATCTGCGAACACCGGTTTAGCTTGAAACTAAAGAGGCGTGTGGAGGCTGTCTACAGAATATATTAATTTATTGAAAATTTGCGGGCCCCCCGTTGAATCTAACAATTGGAGTACGGCGCACCGGCAGGCAAAACCCGCAACACTCAGCGGCCTCCCTGGATCGTCTAACCCGCCCCTTTTAATCTAAATTTCTTTAAGTATAAATGCATCTTGTAATGTTATTAAGTTTGTTTATTTAATTTATAGTATTTTCGACAATCTAAAATTGCACTACTGCTGGTTTCGGCCATGTTCACTATCAGAGCTCTGGAATACAATACACATTATTGATGCTTCTTACAACGGAATGCTGCGTTTAATTTAGTTTTGTGATTACATTTTGTCGCTCTTATAGACACTATTGTGAATGAATCTCTCACTACTTCTCAACCTGACCATTTATTCTTATTCGGCGCCAGAGAAGCCCCACCTATAAAACAATCTAATATGACTAAAATAATTCCATTTCGGCCGTTTGGTAGCTTCGGAGATGAAAAAAATTGATAGATTCGTAAGATTCTAAATATCGTAAGATTCGTGGTGCTAAAATCGTAAACCTGTACATCGCACGAACGTTTCAGGGTTGAAACGGTCGAGTACGACGGGCAAACACGAGCGAAAATAGAACTGCAATCACGGGGGGGGGGGAAGAAAAAGTGGCGAAAAAAGTGCATCGGCCGGTTCTGTTGGGGTGTGACTGGAGGGGGCCAAACGAAGGAAGGGGGAGGCGAAGAAGGCTTAGGGTCGAAGGGAGGGAGAGGGGTCCGAGGGCCGTGGACAATGGGATTACCGGCGGGCGGCCAAATGAGACATCAAAAGGCAACAATCACACCATCGGCCCCCCAATACTGATCACTCTAGATCATACGTGACGCTGATGTCTCTCTCCACTCTGGCTGGAAAGCCTGGAAAACTTCATATTGGCCTCCCCCCAATTAAGTAGTCCATATTCAGAACTGTTGCTGGAAAAATTTCAAAGTGTGTGGAAGAAGATAGTGCTGTATTAATGCCAAGCTATTAAATCAATAAATAAACAAATAGGTTTATGCAGTAATGCTGGCGCTTGCTTTGGGGTCCTTCAATTGAAAATCAATTGCAATATTTTTCTGATAATTTCATAATAGTTCCAGTTGATTCGACAATCAAAACCGGAATATTATTACCACTACGGCATTATTACTGTTGCTGGAAAAATTTCAAATTTCAAAGTGTGTGGAAGAAGATAGTGCTGTATTAATGCCAAGCTATTAAATCAATAAATAAACAAATAGGTTTATGCAGTAATGCTGGCGCTTGCTTTGGGGTCCTTCAATTGAAAATCAATTGCAATATTTTTCTGATAATTTCATAATAGTTCCAGTTGATTCGACAATCAAAACCGGAATATTATTACCACTACGGCATTATTACTGTTGCTGGAAAAATTTCAAATTTCAAAGTGTGTGGAAGAAGATAGTTGTATTAATGCCAAGCTATTAAATCAATAAATGAAGAAATAGGTTGATGCAGTAATGCTGGCGCTAGCTTTGGAGTCCTTCAATTGAAAATCAATTGCAATATTTTTCTGATAATTTCATAATAGTTCCAGTTGATTCGACAATCAAAACCGGAATATTATTACCACTACGGCATTATTACTGTTGCTGGAAAAATTTCAAATTTCAAAGTGTGTGGAAGAAGATATTAATGCCAAGATATTAAATCAATAAATAAAGAAATAGGTTGATGCACAATTGAAAATACAATTGATTCGACAATCAAAACCGCTATACTATAATTATTACTGTAATGAGTATACTATATGTTACTGGATTCTCTAGTTTAATAAGTTGAAATTCACGACTGTCCATCAAAAAGTTCAGTTATAAGGCACCAGAATTTGAATAAAAAGCGGTCTAATGTTTAACAAAATATCTAATTGTTCTTGTGATCTTCAGTCTCCGTTCGCAAGGTTTGGCCATCCGCCAGAAGAGAAACGACTCTGTGTATATACAACATATAGAAAGATCGCAAGAGGCTTTCAATAAGATATTGTATTCCGTCGAACACACTTCGGTTTGCATTCGGCCGAAGCTTAATTGAATTGCACGCCGTCAAATATTAATAAATCATATTCCGGCCCGTCCATTTCGCATTCAAATTCGGGACCGGGTCGTTGCTTAGAGGGCTTGATTTATTGCGGCCTGATATTAAAAAGAAACGAAAACGACCGAAAAAAAATTAGGAGAAAGAAAAGGAGGAAGGAAAAACCAATAATAAATAATTCCGGCAACATGAAACTCAATTAAGATCGGGAGAGATATATAGCCCGGGGCCGAGATTACCGTTAAACTCACGCCAATTACCGGTCGAACCAATTATAACTCGGTCAATTATTTTTATTCTATTAATTCGGTAATTAGGGCTAATTTATTGGGCCATTCCTATAAAACCGTCGCCAACCCCCGAGGTGAAATCAAATAATGGTAGGGGGGGGAAATGTAAATAGAATGACAGAAAAAAAATGTGTCGGCCCAATGTATATATTAAGTCCTCTTATTCCATCCGCCGGTCAACTTCGCCTCTTTCGTTGCCGAATCGAGTTGTAATTTATGCGACGTAGGCACGAAAACGCGCCCCCACCCCCCGCCACCCAGTCAGTTTCAAATTCAAATGTTAATCGCGACGCTTTTAATGTAAATTCCACGGGGGGGGGCGCAAATAAATCAGATTTCACGGGGTGGCGTCAAAAGACCAGTTATTTCGGTTAGAACCAGCGCGAAATAAGATCTCTTCTGTTTTGGGTGTTTGGTCTTGAGTTATATATTTCTGATCAGCAGAATCAATATATATTAAGTGTACCCGAAAGTAATCAACAATTTGATAAGATGTATTTTGGTCTTGAGGATTTTTTCAAGAGGGAATCGAAAATTCGCCGGAAAAGTGGCAGAGAGTTGTCGATAATATTGGTGAATTAATAGTAGATTAATAATTAAAGTTTCTTTTTTTGGAAAATAAAATGAATTCCAAAGTCGAAATGTAGATTACTTTTGGGTACCACCAATTTCGGAATTTATCCGTAGATCTTAAAGTTGTATTTGCAGTGTCGATAGGATGTTTCATACGCACCACAGTTTCGGGAATGAAAAAACGAATTTTCCAAACTTTAAATCGCGTTGGATCCATATTATTTGTACTGTTCCTCTTTTCTTAAACCTCGAGGAAACCATACTGACTCCCCACTTGATCAACCATGGAAATACCAGATATATAAATTTTCGTATTTCTGGTGAGCACAACGCAGATAAATCCCCAGTGATAGTGACTTTTTAAAAACGGACGTCTTAAAATCTCTATGGGCGTATTGAATGAACAAGAAGAAGAAGAAGAAGAAGGTCTATTAGAAAGGGTGGTTTAGGACGGTATAAAGAGTCGGCGGGGTTGACGTTGCGGGATGTAGGGGTTGAAGAGGGTGCAATCTCCGGACCCACTTCCTTCTCCAATCAAATTGCCGGTTCCAACTCCCGCCGCCACAACCACCAATTCCTCCCTACAATATATATATATATATATATATATATATATATATATATATATATATATATATATATATAACACAACTCGGTGTTGAATTCAACTATACAGACTTCCAAGTCAACTGAAAGATTGAAACATTTTTCGAACAGTGAAGCTATCATCACTGTTTCAGAACAGTTCATTATTTCTATCCATATAATTTCCACTAATGGCCAAAATTATTTGTAATTCGGTAACATCTTAAACTTGAAAGGAATTGAAGGTATTGAAATCGCGATTTGCAATTATAATCAATAATCTTGCAGAAGAACCCCTACCCAAAGCCGCCTATTTGGCCCTACAATGCTTTCCGCCATCGTCAATTGTATTCCGCTATAGTTACAGTAGGGTAAATCCATTCAACAGATTACGGGCTTAGGGTAAAAAATTAATTGTGTTCTCCTTCAAACTGGACAATATTGTGAATAATGCAGATTTTGAAGAGAAAAAATTTTAAATCTACGATAACTCAAAAGAGTTACAATTTGAGAAATACAGTAGTTTAAAATCGTTCCGTAGCTGGTGTATTTAACGAGGCCGATATCAATCCATCGTAAGAATAAATAATATTACGCCACTCCAGTGATTATACCACTTATATCATCTTTCTGTACGGATGATTGGAATGAAATGTACCGATTAGGGTATCATTAACTTTAAATAGACCCGCTCTTTTCTCTCGGCTTTTCCCTTTTATTCTGCGGCGGGGGGAAAACCTATTTGTAAAAGGCTACTTGCTATCTCGAATTCATATTCGGTGTTTGTCTGTGTGTGTGTGTGTGTGTGAATTCCGTCTGTTGAATTGTGCGAGGGTTGACAAGAGGGCGAAGGGGGAGGAGGAGGAGGCTTATTTGTTGGCATGATAAGAACGTCCTCTACGTGTCACCCTCGCTCTAAGGGATGACTGGTTTTGATTCTTTTTTCGCAACCCCCCCGCCGACGTCGGTCTGTCGAGGGGATGCGGCCCCTTCCTATGCGGGGGCGGCAGACCGTCCCCACCGCCCCCGCCACTGAAACCGAAAACCTCCAGGAAGTGATTCCGAATGATATATTATCAGTCTGCCGGTCGCTTTGGTTCTGGCTCCAACTGATAACGACTTTAACATTAACATTGTACGCTTATCAAGACATACCGAAAGGATTAATCGGACGCATAGATAACTTTTATAATACTATAAGGAAATTTTTTCCAGTTTTTTGGACGGGGATATTTTTATTTTTATGCTAACTGAAAATTAAAACCTACCTATTTCGTCTTGTTTTCTCTTCTTTAAATGAATTCAAATTTGATCCATTGAATCAGACAAATTTTATTATATATTTGGTACTCACCGTATATTTCAATATTCGGACATTAGCTCGCCCATACCAGTACAGAACCGGTCCACCTTATCACCGGATATAAGCTCAATAATGATAATTTTATTTAAATTCTCCCAACGATGTTGGCCAAAACAAGGTTGGAGAAAAATCATGCTCGAAGAATTTAAATCACGATTCTTGTGATCTGTTTTGCACTGTCCGGTCTTTCGGCTCGTCTCCGTCTTCAGTAGATTTATGCCAGTGGACCGTTTAATCACCGAGGCCTTGGTTTTTAAAGGGCATCAATGCACGTATTAATATTCGGGACTGGCTTACGCTTCCGAATCGGGAAACATTAGTCATCGAATATAAACACTGATATGAAGAAATCCGAATGGAAACGGGGTTAATTTCTGCTGAGGGTGCATAAATATCACGGATCGCCGGCGACGGGCCCCCGACGGTTCTTTTCACGAAAAATCCGCCCCAATTTCCCCCGCAACGCGGTAATTCGTGAAAACAGGAGCGTGAGTTTTCCTGCGCCTAAACCCCCCCCCCAACAGAGAGGGGCAGGCGGCCGCTAGCCCTTATTATATTGCTTTAACATTATTAAAAAAAGGGAGAGAGAGAGAAAAGGCCGAAATAATCGGTATAGTGAAGGGAGCGGAGGCGGCGGTGTTCACGCTCTGGTTTACTTATGATTGACGTGGCACGCGCCACCTCCACGATATTAACTACACATTCAGATAAGCCTCCCTTAAGCCAGTCCCACCCCGCACACTCTACTACAAGGGTCTATATATATATATATATACATACTATATTTGGTGGGGTATCCAACTCCGCCCCCAATCTTTTTCACCGATACAGTGACGCGATACGAGGGTTCCAATTTATTCCAGATACGAAACGAGATTGAAACCATTAAAGGAATACTGAAGAGGATAACCGACTTAAATTGTTAATATAGAGGGCGTTGAACGTTGAAATTCACACTTTTTTCCTTATTCACAATTGAAGTAAAGTAGCCTATTTATTTATTATTATTGTTACTTCTCCACAATGGAATTTATATACTGTGGTTTTTAGGCCGATTACTGATTCCAGATACAGTCGGTAGCAAGTTAGTACAAAATACAAATTTTATTTCTTTAAATACAAATGATATATCGATAAAACTATATACAAATGGTGATTCCTACATGCATACCGGCCTATTGGCCTTACTACATATATATACTTAAATATTATAGTACATTGATCATGAATTTTTAACAATACTCTTGTGATAATCGGAACTTAAACCACAAGGCAATGTTTGTAATCTCTTCTCAGCGGTTATTTAATTTCCGTTCAAATACGTTGTAAAATCATACCACGAGTTTGCATAATTCACAAAAATTACTGATATCGAATGTAAACGGGTATTTGATGATGCTTAATTCCCCGTGTATTGCATGTCGGCCAATGTCGCTTCTTGGAATTCAGGTCGATAATCTATTCCAAGACGTGTTTCTTCCGTAAAAGTTAGACCGGTTTTTTATCATAATAATGGTGGAGCCCCAATTCTAGGATCATATAATCGGTTAAGGGAAGAAGTCGGCAACATTGGCGATATTATCCCAGACCCTAGTGATTATTCAACTGTTGGGACTAAATGCTTCAATAAATTGTGGACGTACGTTTTCTTCAAGATTATTTTGAAATATATTAAAACCAGTAGATTAATTGAATTAATTTGTTATGTATATAAGCTTTGATTAAAGTATATGTACACTTATATAAAATAGTGTTAATTCGTTTGATTGTCAGGATGCATCCCCCTTCTCCAGCATCCGGCCCTAGTTCTAATTATTCTGCGCACTAGCGGCGTTTAGCGCGTTTAATTTAATTTGTTCAAGTACAAGGCTGAAACGTACAATAACATAGATCCCCCCCACCCCCTTAGCTAGGCCACAAAGGGATAGGGCCCAACCACTCGTGGCCACAAAGGGTGTTAATATCGCTGCCGCTCCGGTTGTTTGTACTCGATCCTGCGTGTGTGCGTGTGCGTCAACGCGTCCGTGTGCGTGTAGAACGTGGCGGGCTTTATGAAGTTGACACTGTCGCAATAAGAGGAGCACACAGTGGTGTGCTCCCCCCCCCCTATACCGCCTTCCGGTAGCTCTGGGGTACAAACACTGACAGTGTGTGTGCGCGCGTGTGTGTGTGTAGCGCACGCCCCCTGTAAATTACCCGTCGGGGCGCCGGGTATTGCACCGGGCCCCAAATAAGGCCTACCCTAGCGAGGCCCCACGCAAACAGAAGCCGCCGAAATAAACCCCCCCCCCCGGGGTACAATTCCGAACAGCCCTTTAGCCCTTTACAGACAAAGTTACAGACGGAAGCGTCCCACTACTGGCGTCGGACAAACAGTGTCTACAATGTCTTGTTATTTCCACCGGCGGAATTACATTACTTATAAGCCAGTACACGGGGCCGCCAGCGGATAAAGTGGAGGTACCAATTCGCTTAAATTCATTCAGGAGAGCTCCTGGAAATCAGTTTGGTAGTTTATTCCTGAATACCTTCATATTATACACACCCAATTCCATTATCTTATTCTCAATAACTTTGTTTCATTTTCAATTAACGATGTCCCGATATGCTTATCGATAGTGTCTCTACGATATTTCCAATGTTCTTGTTATTCCTACGAGCGCAACGATATTAATTCTATTCAGTACACAGGAATGTTAGTGGCTAAAGTGGAGGTCCCAATTTGGCCAAATTCATTCAGGAGAGCTCCTGGAATTCAGTTTGGTAGTTTATTCCTGAATACCTTCATATTATATACACAGTGTTGCCAATTCCATTATACTATTATCAATAATTTTGTTTCATTTCCAATTAACGATGTCCCGATCGATAGTGTTTCTTCTACGATATTTCCAATGCTCTTCTTATTTCAATGAGCATAAAATGACATTAATTCTATTCAGTACACAGGAATGTTAGTGGCTAAAGTGGAGGTCCCAATTTGGTTCAATTCATTCAGAAGAGTTCATGGAATTCAGTTTATTCCTGAATGTCTTCACATTATATAAAGTGTAACCAATTCCTTTTTTTGTTTTCCAGCACAACTCTTGATATGCATATTGACAGCGTTTCTACGATATTTTCAATGCTCTTGTTTCTTCCATGAACGCAATGACATTAGAATTAATGTCAGTACACAGGTAATGTTAGTGGAGGTGCCTTAAATCATTCAGAAGATCTCCTGTAATTCAGTTCGGTAGTACTGAACATTTTCATATTATATACAGTCTTGTAGTGGTCCCTTAGGGACTCCTGAAAAGGGAGTTCTCTGACAAGTAACATACTAAGTTCTATACCGTACGTCGACATCGGTTTCAATACGGCTTTGTACATTGCTAGTTAACTGGTTAGTAAAGGCGTTGTTGGGTCCTAATTTACGGTTTAAGTCGATTCTTGTGAGCCGAGATATTTTTAACATTATCAATTTCGCAGTAAATAGGGGAGGGTGGGGGCGGGCTTCGTCGTGTGTTATTGCATTCTTTTTCGAATAACCCCTGGCATCGGGCCAACCAGAAACGTTCGCCCCCAAGCCCCCAAACTCCCCCCCCCACCCATCACCATTTTTCTTTTCCCATTTTATTTTATTTCCCCGCCCCCCCCCATTCCGCTCCTTCTTATTTTCTTTTTACTTAGTCGTACTTTTATACTATACGAGGGGGCATCATAAAGAAAGCAGTTTGTCCGAATATAGTGGAAGCGAAATATTTTTTTTTTTTCGTCTTCCCAACATAAAAGTTGCGGCTTGGAAAATAATCGCTCGGCGCGATTAAGCAGCCCCCGGCCTCTACGGGACGCAGTAAACTTATCGGAGATTCTTTCTCTCGGGTAAAACTGATTTTACGTCGCAGCCGACCTCCTCCGATATTTATTCGGTGTTTTTTCCCTTTCGACTCCTTCGGGAACTCTATATTCGACCGAAATTTGAGTCAACCGGGAGAAAATACAATTTGGTCAAAGAAAAAAATCAGAATCCTAGATAATATAATAGCCAATATAGTCTCCTAAGCAAGTGAATTTCCTAAAATATCCCAAAATAACATTTATTTATTACATTAAAGCGGTGAAATATATTACAAACCAGCAGTATCGCTATATTAGGAGGTCATGCATGATTAACCCATTAAGTACCAAATTTTTTTCTGAATATTTTGCATAAAATTTACTTGTTATGATGCATTATTATCGAATAGTACCTCCAAATATGTTTTTAAAAACCAATTTGTCAAATATTTTGTTTATGCCATTTGGGGATTAGGGCACTACAGAGTTGAACCAACACACGAGACCGATAATCTTTTATTTTGAATAATAATCATAATTACAAGTATTTTAACACGATGTAGTATTTATAATGTGAAATTACTGAAAGTAATAATAAAAAAAAACTTCCTGTAAACACATATGTCATATCAGAAAAAATTAACTGATCCCCATTTGGGGCCTACAGTACTTAATGGGTTAATAGGGGTAATAAACAAAAAATAAGTGTTATTATGTCGCCCAGCCATAGACAAAAGATCTCAAGAATCATACTCTTGGTTAACATCTTTCCAACTGAATTTAAATTTCGGTCAACCACCGGAATTCCAACCCGGAGTGAATTCTGAATACCGCTTCAATTACAGTGGTGTAACAGAGTTCGATTGAAAATTTTAACACAATATTCTTACAGAATTTTTCAACAGAATGTTAATTTGTAATACCTGTTGTGGTTCCAGAGAGGAGCTGATTTTATGTTCAAATTATAAATATAGATTCACTTTGTAAGTGTTAGAAATAAATGTTTCGTTCAGTCGGATGTTGGGCAACATCTTCTGTTTCGAGCGAGGATGGCATGGGGGTCGGTTCGGTTTGTCGTCCTGAGCGTGGGGGCGGTATATTACCAACCGCCGCCCACACCCCCACCGACTGTTTGTGCAGATTTATTCGACCGAAAGCCGGACAAGATATTCCTTTCGCGGCCGGGACGCCCCTCGCCCTTAAACACTCCTCCGTTCGCACCCTCCCCTTACCACTTTTCGACCCCCACCCCCCCCTAATATCGACCTTAGTAACAGCCCCAGACCTTGCCCGGCCTACAGTCGTCAAAAATTACCCCGCGGATTCTTCAGCTACATGAAAAATCGAAAATATGTCTTGCTTTAGGCACACTATGTCACTCTTAGGCTTAGGCTCCACTCGCCTATCTCAAGTGTTGGGACGCGATGAAGCATCCTGTTGGCACAGTTGAGACGATACGAGGACGATATTTTTTTTATGTTAGAATGTATAGAATTTCAGACAAATTGTTTTCAATCGCTTCAACTTAAGAAACCTAACATTTAATTGTTCACCAACACTATTCGCTAATATCGGTTTCCGCCATCTCCGGTAAGAGGAGTAAAGTAATGTATCTGATTAATTATCTGTTACAATTTGTTTCAATGCAAACGCAATTATAAATTAAATAAATTCCTCCTAAATGATTTTTCTTTGTATTGCAGGTTACGGAAATTCGCTAAGCGGAATGGCCAAATCGTCGTTAGAGGCTCACAATCATCTCAGGCAACCAGGTAAGAGACATTTTTTTTTATTATCTCAATATTCTGTATAGTTTTCGTCGAATAATTTCTAATAACATCGACTGTAGGATAGACACGATGATTTAGAGTCCAATTGTGCCCTTCAGTTTGTTTGGGAAATAAATATAAGACCGCTTTTATAGAACACAATTTATGCTCATTATGCGAAAGTATGCGGAAAGTAGACATTTTAAGTTCAGTATTGTCAGGAAAAGTTTCAAGTAGGTTTTTGCATGCACAGCGACGCAGGTTACTTCCAAGTATGTGAGAACAGAGTATGGTACTGCAGATAAGCGATATAGAGGAATTTTTCCCTTTATTTTCAATCAGTCGTTCGGTCAAGAAAATATGTCTAACAGTAGATTTCGTGTATTTCTGTCTCTTCTTGCCGATAAACTAGCGCCCCCGAGAGTGGTGCGGAAATGTACTTAACTAAAGTTCGTTGAATGCACTTGCACCTGGATTACTAAAAATAAAATACTTTTTTCAATAAATTTTGGATCAACAGGAAAACTTTTATGATCGTAAATACACGATACCAGATAGGTTTCCTGTCGTATGTTTGGAAGTCAGAACCTAATAGTTGCGACCGGTTGTGTGATCAAATATATATTTGACCGATAATTCGACAAAGACTTAAACCGATTAACGAAATCCCTCCCAACCAAAATAAGACAAACAACATTCCCCAAAAACACAATAACAACATATATATATATATATATATATATATATATATATATATATATACGACAAACAGAAAACCACCACAGTGCAAGTGACAGTGTAGTCAGGATGCCAAAGTGATTAACACCGCTACTGAAGATGGCGAGCAGCCGAAACCGGGCTAGCAAAAGACCAAACCAGCGAGAGGAGACAGAAACACACGAAATCTACGGTAAAATATGTCTCTTGTGCAACGTTCTGCGTTCCGTACCAGTATTTTACCATCGGAATTGTACTGACAACGGCGAAAATCCCAGTACCGAAGGAATAAGTTTGTATCGATTTGGCGACCGGAGACAAACTGTTGTAGGAATCGTGAAAATTGTATTGGGCGAATTTCTAGAAGAGAAAGGAGGAGGAGGAGGAGGAGGAGGAGGCTCCCCCGTGTAGGGTTGAAACGGACATGAGGTAAGGGGGAGTTGACAAGCCGAGGGAGGAGGTGTTTCAGGAGTCAATAGTGGCGATGACCCCCAGCCCCTAGCCCCCAGCCCCTAGCCCTCCCCAATAATAATACCTACATCAATCTCGGTTATCGCCTAACCCTACAACTCGACCTTCACCCTCCCGATTTTCCCTTGGCTTATACGAAAATTATAGCCACAATATTTTATTGATATCTCTGCCAATACGTTCGTGAAATATTCTTTTAGAATGGGTCGAATCGTACCCCTTGAGGTACAATTAGCGAAATCGGTATATCGTCTTATTTGCTACAAGATATTAATATTTGTATTCTATAAGCGATATTCACAATCAATAGGACGATCAGCCCGTCAAATTTTAGACCGGTTTTGATTTTTCTTCCAATTTCAGTAGCCTCAGTATTTTGGCCGAAAATAAATACAGCCTATAAAAAAAGAAAGCGGGGAGACACGATCACTTTATACACTATATTCGGAATATCGAACTATTTGAGTGAATTCTACCGCTGCGTATCAATTAAACAACAGGTCGTTAGCGTAAATAAGTTTAATGGCTTGAGGATAAAAAATTACGAACGGAGAATGGAGAGGGAAGAAACAATGAGAGGAAAACTCATGCGAACCAGACGAGTGGATGGAAACTATTTAAATGTGAAGTGTTTGAAATTTCAAACTGAATATTTCAATACGTTTAATTGTCGTTCTTATGTATTCAGTTGGGGCTAGAGATTTTCCTCCGTTATATTATTTTTTTTACAATTGCGGTTTGTTCGATTAGTTTCACGACAATATTCCATTGTTTCGCTGAATTTCTAGAAACGGCTACAGAAATTGTGGCAAACCCAAAGGGGACATAAAATACTTCCATTCCATTAACAAAACAGATTCGTGTTCTCATCATTGACGGTAGCATTTAATCATTAGTATAGTGTGGCAATATACTGTTATGTTTAGAGTAATAAATAAACTCATTCAGTTGAAATTTGACTGATTTTTTTTTAACTTTATTTCTTGTACAATCAACTATGTGCCAGTTATAGGTATACAATTGAGGTTTATTTGATTAGTTTCACTTGTTTCACTCGATAAAGACGCCATCTCCAGTGATGGTACTTTTGGCCTACAGAAGGTCTCTAGGCCGGTGGCGTTTAAGCCGACGTTTAAAAGAGGAAAGGGACTGAACAGGAGTGGATTTGGATGTGGAGAGAGGCGGGAATGGATATTAAGAAGCGTGATTTTGCGACTTGGTCCACTGTCCGGGTATGTTGAGGTCATTATGGATTGTTCTGTTAGAAACATACCCGGGGGGGGAGCATTAAGGATGGTCTGGAAGGACTTTTGACCGGAATGTTTGGATTGGAGCGATGTCGGATTTCTTGGCGGAACCCAGCATAGTTCTGTTCCGTATGTCCGTGTCGGTTTCAGTATGGCTTTATTGTCAGTTTCAAAAGAGGTCTCAACAGTCCAAATTTACGATTCAGTTCAGTTCTTTTCAGTCGGGTGTGGGGGACTCTCGGTCATATCGCTATTATAGTTAGTTGTGGGCGTGTGGGCCGCCCTCTAATAGGTATTAGTCACTGGTCAATCGTTCAGTCCGGCAAGCCGCGGGTAGTGTGATGAGGGGTGGTTGGGGGTGGGTTGGGGGTGGGTTGGGGGTGTTGGGGGTCGGGATTGTGTGCTATGACTGACCATCGTGGGGGGCTAGTGCCCATTAATGGTGGATGAGGGGGCGGGGGCGGGTGGAAACCTCTAATGTGTGTGCTCATCCCCCCGACGCTGCAGTGCACGGGACAGAACACACAACACCAACCCCCAACCGCCCCTACACCAATCCCCGCCTATATTTGACTTCTACGGCCGCACTAAAGACAACAGACAACAAATTACAATGCCACTGAATCACTACCGACGATATTCACCCGTTAGAAGACGGGCAGTTTTCTACTTTTCTCATAGCGGAACCGAATCATTTTATTTTGACGAATGTTTCCGCGAGCAGAATCACTAACTTAGATCATTGCAATAATACTGCAACAAGAAAGTCATAATCCCGACAGTATTAACGATACCCTTCAGGCATATATATATTAGGTGTACCCAAAGGTAATCGACAATTCGATAAGATGTATTTCGGTCTTGAGGAGTTCATCAAGAGGGGGGAATCGAAAATTTGCCGGAAAACCGGCTTAATCAGTTAGTTTCTTCTCCGTGATGGTAACAAACTTCCCGAAAAGTCACATAATCCCGACAGTATTAATGATACCCTTCAGGCATATATATATATATATATATATATATATATATATATATATATATATTAGGTGTACCCAAAAGTAATCGACAATTCGATAAGATGTATTTCGGTCTTGAGGAGTTCATCAAGAGGGGGGAATCGAAAATTTGCCGGAAAACCGACTTAATCAGTTAGTTTCTTCTCCGTGATGGTAACGAACTTTCCGAAAAGTCAAGTGGGCTTATACCCCACATAACTTACTGTATATATATATATATATATACATACACAGTATACAGTATATGTATATAGTAGCTCGACTACCGAATTTCATTCCGATTGTCGATTGGAATTTCTTGTCTATTTTTCTTTTAATCATTTAAGCTTCAAGACTGAGAACCGCAACTTATTCTCGGAACTTTCGAAATTTTTAAATCCTTTCAAGCCAAATTTAGCGGTCACGTGCTAGTGAGAAAATTGAACGGAACATTCAAACAGTATTTAACAGGTAACCGTACGAAACCCGTAATTTACCTTGGAGAGACGGGTGAACACTCCAAATCGAGATCGGACCTATGATCATAATTTTAATGGTAGGCTAACTTACCTGAGCGGTCCGATTTAAACGTCCGCCGCCGAGGGCCTCGATTATTTATTCAACGAATTCCCACGCAAATTAGAGTCGGGGGCCGTGTGCGTAACCGGGCAGGGGATGCCGTGTACACCGAATTACCATACCGACCGGCTCCACCCCTCGACACCCCCGCAACTCGCCCGCAACCCCTCTCTCACATATCTCACGTCAAATAGCAATTACGCCGATTGCGCTTCGGGAATAAAAAGAAAAATGTAAAAAGCGATATCCGTAGAGTTAACCGGGGTCGCACGGTCAATGGGACGAGGGCCAACCCCTCGACAGCGGGGGCTGGAACTGCCCCAATTCATTGTGCGTTTCGCCGTTCGACTTCAACTACCGCCGTTCGGGTACACTGATTATACCTACGCCGTTTAGCGAAATCGATTCGCGTTACCAATCGATCGAATGTTAATAAGCCGCTTGTAATAAGGCACAGCGCAGCTCAGAAGTAGACCAACGTTTTCTGCGCGGACCGGTTGAAAATTTGAATCTATTTTCCAGCAATAAATCCAGACCAGTCCGCACGGTCTATCAAATATTAAGAGTCAGGTTTAAATTAAGATATTACATTTATTCACTCGCCATTTCGGCATTACGCTAAACCGGATACGGATTCCGACGAAGCATCGTGTCGGCACTGTCGCCGGCACCACTTCCGGTGGACTTAGGACCGACCACATGAACGAATACCTCGAATTAATTTCTAGAAATTTGTGGCCGTAATGGACCCATCAATTTGAGTACGGCGTAGCCGGCGGCAAAGCCCGCAACACTCAACAGCCGACCTGGATAATCTACCTCGCCCCTTTCAATATAGATTTTTTATATTATAATGGATTGTTATTACATTTGTAGAATTTCTTTAATTCTATTGTAGAACCAGTTAATCTGGTTCTTATAATCGGTCCAAGGGTCATATTAACTACGCCTCACGAGAACTAAGCCGTTAACAGTATACCACCCCTGTGAAGGCTCCTACAACTTTCTTTGAATTATAGCTGGGCACTATAATGTCCCCCACAATGTTTCAGCCCTAATAAGAATCTAATGACCTCCTCCCCCCACGCTCCGATCCTCAGGATTATTGTTTTATTGTCCGACCCCGTCGAGTTCATACGAGGGTTGTAGGATAACACACCATTTAACTCGTCTATTAGTGTTGAGCTAATCCGACAGTGTGGGGGAGGGGGTGGAGCCGACATCAATAAAGCGAGACCGTCCAGAAGAAAGATGACGTTCATTGCACCGTAAAGGGATATTGTTTACGGATTGTGGGGGCGGATTGTGCAAGTAATTACCCGACAACGGCCGACTTCATTAGCGCCCTTCTGCAATCTAATTTGCATTTTTGTGCCCGGGGCCGACCCAATAAACCGGCGACGTTCGACCCCTCGCGCTTCTTCATCAACCCTCCTCCGATAATTAATTATCGAGTTTGTTTTCTCTCCCGGGGGCTCATCTCACAATGAGAGAGTATTGGGGTCAAAAAAAAAAAAAAAGAACTCAGAAACCCCCGATAACGGACTTTTGTCCTGAAACTTAATTAAAAAACAACACAAGGGCCAATCTGCTCCTAGTTTGACGCCGAGATAATAAGTTAGGGGTGGAAAACCAATCTGAAAAACAGGTAATTGTTTCAACACAAACAGTAAATAATAAGAATTTGTGTATTTAATTATTTGTCTTCCTTAGGTTCGCGTCAAACAAATACCTTATAATTATGAAAGCGTACACGACATTAAATAAATACGTATATATTGGTCTGGCAACTAAGTCATTGCGGATGGATTGTATGTATTTTTAGACATGATTACATCTTCGAATTGATAAGGTCTTCCGATATGTTATGATCCATTTCTGCTTTTCCTTCATCAGTAACATTTATGAATGTTGTTTCACTGTCACTAGTGTATTGGGAAAATTCCGTGCAAAACATAAAAATGGTATACGTCGACAAGGGGTTTTACATTGTACGTTGTAAATCATCGGTCTACGCTTACAGCTGAACTTTTGAGCAATGCGTTGCCGGCGACCAGCTAATTGCAGAGTTCGTTATCGCAATCGAGAAGTGTTTTAATTAAAAGTATGATTTACGACGCCAGATTTGCCCACCGCCGAAGGCCGTCGGGTATAGCTGGGTTTCTCCCAGCTCCCCAATCTCCAATTACAGGTAAAATTCTCCGTTATTTAATTTAATTAACGGATTAAAATCGCCGCAGTAAGAAAACCACACGTTACACAATAGAGAGTTGTCGCTAGTAATATTTCTGTACGAAGTGTTATTGGATTTTAAAGTTTTGGCAACCGTAATGAAAAATCGTGGGTACAGTCAGCACAGGACATGATCCTTAAATCATATTCGGAGGATAAAACCTTCACGTGCTGCAGTAAAATGGCAGTTTTACTCGGTTCTTAACAATAGGATAGTTTTAATTTCCCCCCCTCGCCCCTTCCCGCCGCCCCTTATGGAACTGAATTATTAGTGGCCGGGGTAGTCACGTAGGCCACGTGTCCTTCGCGTGTCACATAACTATTCGGCTTAGATCATTTGCGTCAAGAGATAAAGTCAACTCGAGGAGTGGCCTGTCTCCGCTAAAGTCAACTCAACTATAGTTCGCCAAAAAGGAATCGAATACGTTACGCAAAATGAATACACTTGAATGTAACGAATTTTTATTTCGCACTAATATTATTCACCAATTCTTTTTCTGACCGTTTTATTGCGACGACCGTAAAATACAATAAGCGAAATCTATGTTCGAGTATCACCAAATGACGGTAATACGGTTTGGACAATAGTATAAGGATGATGTTTAATATCGGGATGAAATTAGTTATATTTTTCTATACGTAGGATTTTCCTTAATATTCTAAATATTTTAATACGATACTCTTGCTATTATTATGTTATTAATTATTCATTTTTAATGCCCTTATTCTGTTTCAGACCCCTACCAGATGTTCGGACCGACAAGCAGCAGGTTGGCCAGTTCGGGTGAGTTTGTTAGACATTAATTATCAATTATCAGTCAATATATAAATATAATGAAGGTATTTACTAGTCTGCTATTAGTAAAAATTAAAAATATTTTTAATTCAAAACTGAGTTACGCGATAATATCGAAATGGAGATGGACGAAAACACCGTTTTTTCTACGTTTTTCATTTTTCTCAGAAACTGCATATATCCCAGTGACCCAGTGAATAATTTGAACTAATATTATTGGGGAAATTAAATCTTCCTTTTTGATTTTTCTGGTCCCAAGGTTGTTAGTGGCCCGATATCTATGCTAATTAACCGGCGTGCTGTGGTCACACGTGTGTGTCGGGTGACGTGTCATGTGTGCGACCTGACCTCGTCGTCGTGTGATAGATACTGCGCGCAGGTGCCAGCCGCCCCGTCCCCGTTCCAAACTGCCCAAACACTAACACTAATTAGCGCGTGCTAGACACAGCCCTGAACTGCCCCAACCAAGAGATCTAATCCAAAACAGACCACCCCTCCCCCCCTTCATTACCAGTTAGAGCCCTTGTCGTGTTACTGTTTTTTTTTGTAACTTACACCGCACCGAGTTTTGTGCCACGGAGTTGAGCCCCAAAAAATGGAACGAGTAATGAATTATTGCGTGAGTTATTCGAGTGGGAAAATTTAGCCTTAAAATTTTCCTCACCTGTCAGGAACCAAAATTCTGGAAAATATTACCAGAATCATTGCATTTCAATGGTATTTTAAACCTGGTATCCTAATTGAGGACCGAGTGTTTTTTTTATTAAAAATTGAATACACGTTATTGTAAAGTTTACTGAAGTTGTGAACTGTTACATAGAACTGAAATAACGGTCATAAAAGAGGGTTAGTTTTGGAGGTTGAAGATTGCTTATGGAATCTACTGTTTCCTGTCAGAATTACCACTATCTCTCTTCCTCCCTCGCTATAGCCCCTCATTCTCTCCCTCACTCTCCAGCAAATGGATGTCATGTGTGGAAAGTTTTGCTCTCGACACTTCCTCGTGACTGGTTTCTGCAACGACTGAATATGTCGAAATACGACAGTATTTCTAATCATACTCTCTTCTGGATGTGGTGACAGTAAATTTGTTTTTATGGCCTAAACGGCGACTGGTTCTCTTTAACCTTAACTTGCGGACTAATCTCTTCATCGTGAATCGGTCTCATTCGACCCCCGCGAATTTTCCTGGATTCCGTGCAAAACCGCCCCGTGAGTGAAGGTCGTCAGCAGTGCTAATCTCCTGGTTAAAATCAAATAGATATGAAATATGGTCAAACTAGAAGCTACTAATTTGGATCTGATTATTGGGGCAGAAGATATTAGATAAATGAACGGTATATCTGCGTTTTTTTTCTAAATTGTGATGTTTGTATTTCATTTTCAACCCGAAATAAAATCGTACGATTTATTGTCGGCGTTTTAAAATAAAAAAAAACGGATTAAATATCGTGGGACGAAAATTTGAAATATTGTAACGGGAGAGGGACGAGAGATAGGCGACACTAAGCCGAGTGTGATAAGAGCGGGCAGAATTATTGAGAATTGTTTTACAACGCTGTTATTTATAAACCGGTGCTGTACGTTTCGTACAGATTACATTTCAAGGGGGAGGGGGCGTGGTTTTAAAAATATATATATATATATTTTTTGGCGGTGGCCGGGCTCGAACAATAAATAACAGGTTTCTCTGTAGGGTGGAGTGGGCGGAGCGTCTATCTGATGGCTGCTTCCCCCCATCGTGTCACTCCCCCGATCTCTCTCTCTCTCTCTCTCTCTCTCTCTCTCTCCACCGTTAATTCTGTTTCTTCCTCTTTGTCTGTCTCTATTCCTCTGATAAATGCTGGCACATTTTACGGGCTAATAAATGTGAAAAGGTTTTTTTTTCGGTGGGGTTTGGGGGGGGGGTGGGCGGCGGTGGAGAGCAAAAACAAAAATGAGGACGGCGGGGCGGAACGAGAGGAATGAGGAATGAGAGCGGATAATGAAGTTTTCTCTGTTTTTTTTTTTTTATGTCGCTCGTGTGTTCATAGCGTGGGGCAATATGAGCCGGGTTTAATTCCCAGGTCATCATCACAGGACCGTTTATGAGCTCGCGACGATAACGTTCGGCAATTCATCATTCTCGCGGTTTTTTTTAGACATTTTCGGTTCACTTGAAATTTGTAATTGAACGGGAAATTCCGTCCTCAATAACCCTCTCATTGTATATGGCCATCTGGCAACGTGTAATCGGCAACAGAATAAAGTTGAATTAAAAGAATTCGAAAGGGATAGGGGTGGGTTAGATTGACCAGGTAGGCTGCCCTGTATTGCGGGCTTTGTCAGGGGCATGTTTGTAGTATTACCACTTTTATATTATACTTGTCATACTACAGTAAAATATGCTGAATATGACTAAAGACGGATATCAGTCGCTTTCGAGTGGATTTATCTAATAGATTGCCCTAATTTTTCTGCGATATTTTCCAAAACGAGCAAATATCCAATGGAATCGGGCCTATGTGGCCTGTCTAGTGAAACTATTTCCTAATAAACCTTTTCTCCTTCTTTCTTCGCAAGGACTCGATATATTGCAGAACTTTTCCTAACAGTGTATTATCGGCTGTATTTCAGGGTCCGGCCAAATCCAGTTGTGGCAGTTCCTCTTGGAGTTGTTGAGCGACTCGAGCAACGCGAACTGCATCACCTGGGAGGGCACCAACGGAGAGTTCAAGCTGACGGATCCGGACGAGGTCGCCAGGAGGTGGGGCGAGCGAAAATCAAAACCGAACATGAACTACGACAAACTCAGCAGGGCGCTCAGGTAAACTATATTTATATCGTTCAACTGTATCCGAACACTATGAATACACTGTAAAATTAGGATTCGGATGTTTTAATGAACCGAAAAAATCGATGCCAACCGATATATGCTGGGTGTGGCCTAAATGGCGAACGCATTTAGTATGTGATCTCTTTTGCACAGAACAATTTATAAAATACTTAGTATCCCGTAGGTACGGTCTTAAAGGTGGCAACCGTTAACCCCACCCCACCCCACCAGTCGTGTGTCCGGGGTTAGGCGATTGGTGTTGCATTGGATTAGGGGGTGGCTCTGATTGTTGGTTTATTGGAGGGGAGGGTTGGGAAGGGATGCAAATCCCCGGCACAGCCCCTACCACCTTAAACGCATTAGCACGCGTTTCAATTGTGTCAGTCTTTAATATACTTTGAGTTTTTTCTTCTTCCTCCCCCCTCCATGCGCCAATTTCACGGGGTTAATTCTTAAGAACGGTATTGGATCTCTAATTGTATTGGGACTAAAACCGACCAATGATGAATAGATTAAGTTTCGCTTAATGTTATTTAATTTTCGTACTGCAATATACGAGAAAATTACAGTCATTGAATGTAATAATCGGACATTTTTGGAATTTTTTTTTGACCGATAGAATATCCCGAAATTTGGGCATCAGATTCTGGCCACTTGGTAAAATAAATTACGTAGCTTAATCTTGACTTGAGAACACGCATCTCCACAAACAAGGTTAATATTTCTCTGAATATGGAAAGTGAAAATATGTGAAAATGACGCGGTATAAATGATGAAACCGTCGAAGAAAAACAAATAACGCTTTAATGCCAACAGGGAAAAAAAGGAAAATACGTAATATTCAATCATTATTCTGAAAATGATGGCCTATGCTCGGAGTAATGCCGGTGGACGGTCCCTGTGCAATTACTGAAATTTAATTCCGATTTAATTCGAGAGCTATAATAATACCAGAAATAACTGGGTAATCACGCGACCCAACCGGAATATGATCCTAATCGAAATCAACTGCGATTAACGAAACGTTCGAAACGATTACTGAGTCGCAGTGCGCGCATTAACGGACTAATACTCCTCTCAGAGTATACGCTGATTAGTAAAATTCAAATTGAAGTAACAGTTCGTGGGATGAGTTTTCGTACAAATTGATTATTCTGAAATTCCTTCATTAGATTGTTTTATTTGTTGCTTATTTGTGGAAATTAAAGAATTTCATGCAATAATGTAGACTTGCAGGTCAGTGCTCCACTATCTGAGCCTTACATTCTTATTTACAAATTTTTTATAAGCGATGTCTTTTAATTATGAACAGAATTATGGGGAAGTCGCCGTTTCCAAAGATGGACAGGAAGAGAGCTAGTAAAGTTCAGTAAAAGTTTCTAATGTCAAAGTTCTCTCCTGGATAATTTAAATTCTAATCTTATGAGAACAGTAGTCATTACTTCATTCGTATCAACGTGAGTCATTTATTTCTACCTCTAAGCGAACATTATTGTACTTACAGCGCTACATTTTGTCCACTTGTCCAGATAAACTTTTTTCGGTACGAAATTTCATCCCAACAGACCCTGTCTCGCGATAACGCGAATGAAACCAGTTATTTAACAAACTCCGGGCCGGCATTTCAGAACGTGACAGTTCAACGCCGCGCCGTTTAACATCTGTAAACACAATTAAGTGCTTAATGAGCGGGCGGGACTTTGCTTTTTCGTTTTTAATTTCGACAAAACAATAACTTCCAAAGCTGGCGGCCGGGATTTCGGCGACCTCAAAAATGCCGGCCCCGGCTCCCGATTTTCTCGTGCATCACGCGAACCGCAGATGCCGCCCCCGAGATAAGGTAACGGCCCCCTTCTGGTTAGCCGGCCCCCGGGGCACCGAGTATTAACCCCTTTGGTCGGACCGCCTCCACCGCCACCGCCCCCAATTAGGATTTAACTTTGTTTCGTACGGCGAATTGGGGGGGCGTCGAAAAGTCTACAGTCCCCCCAATAGTCCCGCACCTTGTTTGTAGATTGATAGAAATGTGTGAATTGCGATTGAAGGAATATCGACAGCGGGGCCATATATTGAGGGTTTTTGAGGATTTTTTTTTAGTTCCCCCGATTCGTCCGGTTTAGACAAATCTCAACTCTGTCTTTCCAAATGAACGTCCCAAATAATCTATTATTGACTCCCCGAAAATCATCGTTAGAGATACTTTTCCGAATAAAACTGCCATTACACAGAGGTTATAATTGGTATATATGGACTGGAATAAAAATTCTGGCATAATTTATGTATTGCGTATTTGTCCCGTCAGAATGGTGGAAATTTCAGCGCTCTAAACGGATTGAGGAGTAGAAAACCCGAGATTTTAAATTTGTAATTTTGATTGACTAAATTTTCTTCATCCTAATAACAAGTCTTTCTTCTTTTTCGTTTCCCGGCCAACTGTGAGATATTTTATCTCAGCGTCCAACTATTCAACTTGAACTATTACTTCATCACTATTAAAAAAACATTGAAAGTACAACAATAGATAGAATATTACTTACCGTAACGTAGGTCCATGACAATCCTCTCGCAAATAGGTACTTGGGAACGAGGAATATAGGTTCCGTTAATATTAAAATCTAAGAACAATAAATTTCAGAATCAGTCAACGCTTTGTATTGTGAAGAAATCTGTGCCAGGTTTCTTTAAAAAAGAGACATGTGGTCAAAACTATGTTAGGGCGCGATTCCCCACTGCGCGCCCGTCCATTGTTCGGCCCCCTACAATTCAGTTTTCGTAAAAACACTAAATCCCGTTTGATACCACCCGCCGGCAGGGGCCAGGGGTCGGGGGCGGCATTCGGCCGGGGATCAACAGTTGTTAAACGCTTTCAATTTAAAACAAATTCGGCCTCGGCTCCGAGGGGGCGCCCGCCCCGGCTGATTGGACATTAACGATGACGAGTGTCGGGGGTCGGTGCATTAGATTTAGCAGTCTCGGGAGGACCCCCGTGGGGGCGGTGGCGGGGCGGGGCTCAATTAGGGGGAGGGGCCGCCCCCCGACCGCCCCCAATCACTCTACTTACCCTCGCCAAGGCGAACCTGCCGACATATGCTCCTCAGCATTGTAGACGCGCACTTGATTTTCCGAAGCCCGTACAGACCGCCGAGCTTGAGGACCCGAACGATACGGTCCCCGTAAGTGGAGAGGTTTCAACCCTCCGTACAAATATTCCGAACCCTTTAGAACTATAAATCCAGTTATGAACACAATCCATAAATGCGCTAAACATTATTACATTAAATCATAATTAATATAACCTAAAGTGTAACCATATTCAAGAATGTAATACACAAAATACTGGGGAAAGAAATGTACACAATATTGACGCCCAAAAACATAAAACATAGGACTCTAAACTCTAAATTCTATCTGGGTTAATTGAATCTTATATTTTGAATTTAACGTGAAACAACCATTTTTCAGACAGTTATGCCGTATCAAGATCTATTTAGTGGGAAATTTGAAATATAAGAGAGTTTTCACTTCTTAGTAGTAGTTGGTCCTGTTCAAAGTTAGGGTGAGGGCATCTCTAATGGTAAAATTCAAATAGAATTAATTATTCGTCAATCTATTTTAGAGCACCCGTTTTGTGGTCCGCTAGGGGTTGGAATACCGTAGGTTTCGTGTGTATCTGTCTCCTCTCGCTGGTTTGATCTTTTGCTAGACCGGTTTCGGCTATCTGGCCTATCTGGTATTATGTATTTACGATCGTAAAAGTTTTCCTGTTGATACAAAAAAAGTTTATCTCTAGTATAATCCAGGTAATCGGTGCACCCAACGAACTTTGGTTAAGTGCATTTCCGCACCACACTCAGGGGGGCGCTAGTTAACCGGTGCATGTGCACTCAACTAACTATTTTTGTGAAACTGGCGCCCCCCAGAGTGTGGTGCGGAGATGTACTCAACTGAAGGCAACCGCCACAGTACAAATGGCAGTGTAGTCAGGCTGCCAAAGTGATTAACACCGCTACTGAAGATGGCGAGCGGCCGAAATCGGTCTAGCAAAAGACCAAACAAGCGAGGGGAGACAGAAACACACGAAACCTACGCGGTATTCCAACCCCTAGCGGACCACAAAACAGGTGCTCTAAAATAGATTGACGAATAATTAATTCTATTTGAATTTTACCATTAGAGATGCCCTCACCCTAACTTTGAACAGGACCAACTACTACTAAGAAGTGAAAACTCTCTTATATTTCAAATTTCCCACTAAATAGATCTTGATACGGCATAACTGTCTGAAAAATGGTTGTTTCACGTTAAATTCAAAATATAAGGTTCAATTAACCCGGGTAGAATTCAATTAGTAGTTTAGAGTCCTATGTTTTATGTTTTTGGGCGTCAATATTGTGTACATTTCTTTCCCCAGTACACGCAATCTACGGTCATCAATCTATATTTTACGGTCACTTAATTAATTGAGTAATCTGATGCCTGAACATAATTATTTTTATATCTCGTGTACGGTATATTGTGGATAAATTTTCTCCTCCAGTATAGAAGTCCCGTTTGAAGGGCCGTTCGCCATCTTCAGTAGTTTTCCTTCACCTATTCGGAGAATATCTTTTCGTAGTCGCCTTTAAAATGCCTCTAGAGTGTTTTGCGACGTGTTCGGCAGGTACTACTACGACAAGAACATAATGACGAAGGTGCACGGGAAGAGGTACGCCTACAAGTTCGACTTCCAGGGTCTGGCGGCGGCGACCCAACCGGCGGCCGCCACCGACCCTACAACCGCCTACAAGTACCAGTCGGACTTCTTCATGTCCAGCTACCATCATTCGGCGGCCAAGCTCAACTTCATGAGCCCCCATCCGATACCGTCGTCTTCAGGTAAGCACCAAACAACCTACTCTTCCAAGTAGATGATCTACTTGCATGCAATAGCCCGTACAGAGAGTCGCATGCGCCACAACACATCTACATATACTTGCTAATGAATGAAAATGAAAAACTATATTCGAACAAAAATCACACAGATTGCGGGAAATTAAAGAAAAATGGTTCCAATCCTTTATCAACGTCCTGGGATCGAGCCAATAAATCAAACTCTTTTACTTCCGACCAAATAGTATTTGATAAAGATACTTGTCCTATCATTAAAAACATATTAAACATTACAACAATCCTAGAATGGCCGAAACCTGGTTGGTAATAAAACAAATCAGGGGGCGCAGATATTATCACACTACAACATTCTATAACCCATTAACATTTTTATTGAGATAAAATAATTATTAGTTACCGGGAAACTCCACTTTTACAAACATGAAAGAAATGTATCGCGGGTGGAAAGCGTATATTTGTATTTACTCCGTTTCAACATTATCAAGACGGGGCTTTCGATCGGCAGCGCCAATAGCTTCGCGCATCGGTGATATTTTGAGCCCCTCTTTCGGTTTATTTATAAACGCGAGGGTTGTGAATTCCGTTCCAGGGAGAGTGAGTGAGAGAGGGTGGGAGGGAGGGAGGAGGAGAGAGAGAGAGCCGCCGCCGCCGCCGCCCCGGCACCGTGGCCGACCACAAACGGGGCCGCAAATTGAAAAGCTAACCGCGTAAAGTTGATCAAAAGCTGCCGCCTCCAGCCAGACAACGCGGGGCGCTCACAAAGGGCGACAATTTCCTGGGTACAACAGGCGGAGGCGGAGGGCGGGGTCGGAGGCGGGGGCGGGATTAAACAGTGATCCCTGAGCCGACCTACGGCTCGTGAACACGGTCGTGGTGAACAACCGCCTCACCAGAAACTCCCCCGTTAACTCAATAAATAAACTCCTCCGGGCGAATTTCTACAGCATCTAAACCCGTTTGAACCGGGGACAGACAAGTTAGACGCCTGCGTTTTAAGGGCGACATAATAATAGATGGGAACACCAACGGAATAGGTTCCAACACGCTGAAGTAATTTAATTAAATTGTAGTTTAAATATTTTTATTGATTTTTCCTCATGAAAATACGATCTGTAGGGATATCTGTACGATCTCAGACTCAAAGATAGGGTGTATTAGTTATTTTCCTTAATATTTGGATGGTTTGGCCCTATGATGGTAAATATATTGCCGTAGGAATTCGCGATAATTTGTAGCTTAAACTTCTGTAATTAGTAGACGTGTCAAGAGACGGAGTGAATGATTATAAAAATGTAATGTTTCATCGAAGGACGATTTAATAAATTGTATCGATTATATAAAAAGCGAGGCGGAATTGAAAAGAATCACGATCCGCGAATATTGGTCCAGAGGTGAGATGAGATGAGATGATGGGGGCGGGGCGGGGAGGACTCGACCGGAACTAGACTTGACTGGAGTGCGAATCAAAAAAGAGGAAATTGAAATTAAAACTTCAATTATGAAAGCCAATCTGCGCCCCAATAACAAGCGCGATTCTTTATACACGGCAGGGAGTCGGCACACTCTGATGGGGCTCGGTTCGGTTCACCTAAAGTCCACGATTAAATGCCACGAAAGCTTGAACCGTCGAATTTTAAAATGAAACAAAATTTCTATATAAAATCGTCGTTGCCACCTTAGGGTTATTACAATATTCAGTAGCTTCCAGACCTGGAAATTAGATCTGTTATTCGACAATGATTCCCGATCACCGGTCGTATGCTAAATCTGTTTCAGTGCATTCCATTAGCAATACATGGGCGATAAGCATTCATACTAATTCGAATTTAGTGTACAAAAAGTAACAGAGTTTGATGGGCCCATTTTACGCCTAATGACCGCATTTCCTGGCCAATTTTTAAACTTTTGCCTAAGAAACGCTTTTTGGTTCTATTTTAGACCTAAATATGCATTTTTCTGTGCCTATATTGTGCCCGAGAACCACTTTGTTCGGTCTATTTTACGCCCAATAAGGGGTTTTTGGGCCTATTTTACGTATAAAAACATCATTTCTAGGCTCACTTCGCACCTAATTTAGGGCCATTTTGCCTTAAAAAACGGTTCTTAGGCCCAAAATCGGCTCTAAAATGCTGTTTCTAGGCCCATAAATGGGGTTTAGAGGCCCAAATATGGGGATTTTTGAGCAAAATCAACCTAAAAAAGTGGGTTTTCAGGCGCAAAATCAGCTCTAAAATGCCCTTTTCAGGACAAAAATGATGTGTTTAGGCGCAAATCGGCCCAAATTTGTGGTTTTTACGCACAAAATCGGTCTCAAAATGACATTTGTAGGCGGAAAATCGGCTCTAGAATACGGTTTTTCGGTTTTAAGGCACAAAATGGGGTTTTTAGGTACAAAATCGGCCCAAAAATGGTGTTTTTGGGAACGAAACAGTCTAGAATGGGGTTTTTAGGCAAAAATGGGGTTATAGGTGCAAAATCGGCCCAAAATGCCGTTTATAGGCACAAAATTGGAGAAAAATATGCTGCATTTAGGTTACGAAATTAGGTTTTCAGGCACAAACTCTGCTTTAAAAAGGCCTTTTTAGGCCAAAAATGCCGTTTTTAGATGAAAAATCGGGTCTAAAATACGGTATTTCGGTCCAAAAATGGAGTTAATAGGCACAAAATCAGCCCAAAAATGCCGTTTTCAGGCGACAATTGGCTCTAGAATGGGGTTTTTAGGCCCAAAAATGAGCTTTTTAAGCCCAAACATGCGGTTTTTAGGTGCAAAATTTGCTCGAAAATGCGGTTATTAGGTGCAAATTCGGCTATAAAATCGCGTGTTTAGGCCCAAAAATGCGGTTTTTAGGACCTCATATAGGCTTTTTAGGTGCAAAAAGGGCCAAAAATTAGGGTTTTTAGGCGCAAAAAGGCCCAAGAATGCAGTTTTTAGGCGCAAAATCGGAACAAAAATGCGGTTTTTAGGCCCAAGAATGGACGAGTTAGGTGCAAACTCGGCTGTAAAATCGGGTGTTTAGGCCCAAAAATGCGGTATTTAGGCCCTAAAATAGGCTTTTTAGGCGCAAAAGGGCCAAAATTAGGTTTTAGGCGCAAAAAGGCCCTAAAATAGGGTTTTAGGCCTAAAATGGTTTTTTGCGTGAAAAAGGCCCAAAATGGGTTTTTAGGCGTAAATTGGCCCTAAATGCGGTTTTAGGTGCAAAATCGGCTATAAAATCGGGTTTTAGGCCCAAAATGCGGTTTTAGGCCCTAAAATAGGCTTTTAGGCGCACAAAAGGCCCTAAAATGGGGTTTTTAGGCCATAAAAATGGGGTTTTTAGGCGCAAAATCGGCTCAAAATACGGTTTTTAGGCGCAAAATTGGCTAATAAATGTGGTTTTTAACCTAAAATTCGGTTTTAGGCCCTAAAATGGGGTTTTTAGGCGCAAAATTGGCTAATAAATAAATGCGGTTTTTAACCCAAAAATTCGGTTTTAGGCCCAAAATCGGCTGTAAAATCGGGTGTTTAGGCCCAAATATGCGGTTTTTAGGTGCCAAATCGGCTATAAAATAGCGTGTTTAGGCCCAAAAATGCGCTTTTTACGCCTATTTTAGGGCTTTTTAGGCGCAAAAAGGACCAAAAATTGGGGTTTTTAGGCGCAAAAAGGGCCAAAAATAGGGTTTTAGGACCTAAAATGGGTTTTTAGGCGCAAAAAGGCCCTAAAATGCGGTTTTTAGGCCCAAAATGCGGTTTTAGACCTTAAAATAGGCTTTTTAGGCGCAAAAGGGCCAAAAATAGGCTTTTAGGCGCAAAAGGGCCAAAAATAGGCTTTTTAGGCGCAAAGGGCCAAAAAAATAAATTTTCGATTTCAGCTTTTATCGGCACAAAAGGGTCAATATGGGATCGATCTGTGAAAATTTTCGAAAAACCTTAATTTTCGATTTTCGACCCGCCGTTTCAGGGGCAAGTGTAACTCACTTTAGGACACTTGTGGGTGCAATATGGGATCGATCTGTGAAAATTTTCGAAAAACCTTAATTTTCGATTTTCGACCCGCCGTTTCAGGGGCAAGTGTAACTCACTTTTGGACACTTGTGGGTGCAATATGGGATCGATCTGTGAAAATTTTCGAAAAACCTTAATTTTCGATTTTCGACCCGCCGTTTCAGGGGCAAGTGTAACTCACTTTAGGACACTTGTGGGTGCAATATGGGATCGATCTGTGAAAATTTTCGAAAAACCTTAATTTTCGATTTTCGACCCGCCGTTTCAGGGGCAAGTGTAACTCACTTTAGGACACTTGTGGGTGCAATATGGGATCGATCTGTGAAAATTTTCGAAAAACCTTAATTTTCGATTTTCGACCCGCCGTTTCAGGGGCAAGTGTAACTCACTTTAGGACACTTGTGGGTGCAATATGGGATCGATCTGTGAAAATTTTCGAAAAACCTTAATTTTCGATTTTCGACCCGCCGTTTCAAAGTGTAACTCACTCGACTGTGAAAATTTGCGAAAACCTTAATTTTCGATTTTCGACCCGCCGTTTCAGGGGCAAGTGTAACTCACTTTAGGACACTTGTGGGTGCAATATGGGATCGATCTGTGAAAATTTTCGAAAAACCTTAATTTTCGATTTTCGACCCGCCGTTTCAGGGGCAAGTGTAACTCACTTTAGGACACTTGTGGGTGCAATATGGGATCGATCTGTGAAAATTTTCGAAAAACCTTAATTTTCGATTTTCGACCCGCCGTTTCAGGGGCAAGTGTAACTCATTTAGGGACACTTGTGGGTGAAATATGGGATCGATCTGTGAAAATTTTCGAAAAACCTTAATTTTCGATTTTCGACCCGCCGTTTCAGGGGCAAGTGTAACTCACTTTAGGACACTTGTGGGTGCAATATGGGATCGATCTGTGAAAATTTTCGAAAAACCTTAATTTTCGATTTTCGACCCGCCGTTTCAGGGGCAAGTGTAACTCACTTTAGGACACTTGTGGGTGCAATATGGGATCGATCTGTGAAAATTTTCGAAAAACCTTAATTTTCGATTTTCGACCCGCCGTTTCAGGGGCAAGTGTAACTCACTTTAGGACACTTGTGGGTGCAATATGGGATCGATCTGTGAAAATTTTCGAAAAACCTTAATTTTCGATTTTCGACCCGCCGTTTCAGGGGCAAGTGTAACTCACTTTAGGACACTTGTGGGTGCAATATGGGATCGATCTGTGAAAATTTTCGAAAAACCTTAATTTTCGATTTTCGACCCGCCGTTTCAGGGGCAAGTGTAACTCACTTTAGGACACTTGTGGGTGCAATATGGGATCGATCTGTGAAAATTTTCGAAAAACCTTAATTTTCGATTTTCGACCCGCCGTTTCAGGGGCAAGTGTAACTCACTTTAGGACACTTGTGGGTGCAATATGGGATCGATCTGTGAAAATTTTCGAAAAACCTTAATTTTCGATTTTCGACCCGCCGTTTCAGGGGCAAGTGTAACTCACTTTAGGACACTTGTGGGTGCAATATGGGATCGATCTGTGAAAATTTTCGAAAAACCTTAATTTTCGATTTTCGACCCGCCGTTTCAGGGGCAAGTGTAACTCACTTTAGGACACTTGTGGGTGCAATATGGGATCGATCTGTGAAAATTTTCGAAAAACCTTAATTTTCGATTTTCGACCCGCCGTTTCAGGGGCAAGTGTAACTCACTTTAGGACACTTGTGGGTGCAAATATGGGATCGATCTGTGAAAATTTTCGAAAAACCTTAATTTTCGATTTTCGACCCGCCGTTTCAGGGGCAAGTGTAACTCACTTTAGGACACTTGTGGGTGCAATATGGGATCGATCTGTGAAAATTTTCGAAAAACCTTAATTTTCGATTTTCGACCCGCCGTTTCAGGGGCAAGTGTAACTCACTTTAGGACACTTGTGGGTGGAATATGGGATCGATCTGTGAAAATTTTCGAAAACCTTAATTTTCGATTTTCGACCCGCCGTTTCAGGGCAAGTGTAACTCACTTTAGGACACTTGTGGGTGGAATATGGGATCGATCTGTGAAAATTTTCGAAAAACCTTAATTTTCGATTTTCGACCCGCCGTTTCAGGGGCAAGTGTAACTCACTTTAGGACACTTGTGGGTGCAATATGGGATCGATCTGTGAAAATTTTCGAAAAACCTTAATTTTCGATTTTCGACCCGCCGTTTCAGGGGCAAGTGTAACTCACTTTAGGACACTTGTGGGTGCAATATGGGATCGATCTGTGAAAATTTTCGAAAAACCTTAATTTTCGATTTTCGACCCGCCGTTTCAGGGGCAAGTGTAACTCACTTTAGGACACTTGTGGGTGAATATGGGATCGATCTGTGAAAATTTTCGAAAACCTTAATTTTCGATTTTCGACCCGCCGTTTCAGGGGCAAGTGTAACTCACTTTAGGACACTTGTGGGTGAAATATGGGATCGATCTGTGAAAATTTTCGAAAAACCTTAATTTTCGATTTTCGACCCGCCGTTTCAGGGGCAAGTGTAACTCACTTTAGGACACTTGTGGGTGAAATATGGGATCGATCTGTGAAAATTTTCGAAAAACCTTAATTTTCGATTTTCGACCCGCCGTTTCAGGGGCAAGTGTAACTCACTTTAGGACACTTGTGGGTGAAATATGGGATCAATATGGGATCGATCTGTGAAAATTTTCGAAAACCTTAATTTTCGATTTTCGACCCGCCGTTTCAGGGGCAAGTGTAACTCACTTTAGGACACTTGTGGGTGCAATATGGGATCGATCTGTGAAAATTTTCGAAAAACCTTAATTTTCGATTTTCGACCCGCCGTTTCAGGGGCAAGTGTAACTCATTTAGGACACTTCAATATGGGATCTAAAAGATTTTTTTCGAAAACCTTAATTTTCGATTTTCCATATTGCGCCTAAAAACGATCATTTCCGCTATTTTAGGACACTTGTTTTGTTGCGCCAAAACTTGAGTGCCTAAAGACCGCATTTTTGGGCCGATTTTGCGCCTAAAACCCCATTTTAGGTCCTATAAAACCCTATTTTTGGCCCTTCTTTGCGCCTAAGAAGCCTACTTTAGGGTCTAAAACCGCATTTTGGGCCTAAAGACCTGATTTTTGAGCCGATTTTGGCTGTAATAACGACATTTTTGCACCTCAAAAACCGCATTTTGCGCCCTAAAAGCCCATTTTGGGCCTAAAACGCATTTTTGTGTCTATTTTGCGCCTTAAAACCTCTTATTTGTGACGATTTTGGGCTCTAAAAACGGCACTTTTGGGCTGATTTGCGCCTAAAATCCCACTTTTTGGGCCAAAACCGCATTTTAGGGCCTAACCGTATTTTGCCCAGAAACAGCATTTTTGGGCCTATAAAGTTCCCCATATTTGTGCCTTTTTGCGCCTAAAACCCCATTTCGTGGTTTAAAAACCGCATTTTATAGCCGATTTTACGCCTAAAAACGGCGTTTTTGGGCCGATTTTGCGCCTAAAATCCCCTTTTTTGGGCCTAAAAACCCCCTTTCTAGAGCTAATTTTTCGCCTAAAAACGGCATTTTTGGGCTGATTTTGTTCCCAAGAACCCCATTTTTGGGGCGATTTTGTGAGTAAAAACCTCATCTTTGTGCGTAAAAACAGCATTTACGGGGCGATTTAGCCTCTAAAAACCGCATTTTTGCTCCTAAAAACTGCATTTTTGGCCCGATTTTGCGGTTAAAAACTGCATTTTTACACCGATATTGCCTCTGAAAACAGCATTTCCGGGGCGAATTTTGCCTCTAAAACCGAATTTCTTAGGCACATCGCGTATTTATATTACAAAATATTCCTAAATTACAACCTTAAGATATACATTAAGGATCGTTTCTTTCAATAATTTCAAAATCTTTTAGTATAGTTTTTTCCGTATTTTATTATTGTTTTATCGTATGGGGCGTCTTGTAATGACTACAGGGCCGGGTACAAGAGGAGGAGGGACTTGTAGGCCTGCTAATACCCTACCGAGTCAATATAATCGCAATGCTAGGGAGGAGCGGGGCCCCCGTAGGATTATTAGCGGCATTAGGGGTCCTGGTATTATGTTAGGGGTGGTCCTAATGGACAAACGCAGATTTACCGCCCGGGGGCGCCGGCCCCGGCCGTGTCAAAACACAAAGCCCTTAATGAAGGGCCGACTTGACACACAGCCCACTAATGAATTGCCCGGGGGGTGGCGGCCCGCCCCCGACAATGTCTTCCCCCAGTCTTATGCCCAGCCTCCCCCGCAACTTCCAGCTTTACGCCCTTTTGCCTTTTACAACAGACCCTTTATTGTTTTCATTTTCTTCTCTTTTTTTTTACGAAACGATATGAGCCAACAACATTCTGTGCGGGGGAGCCATGGAATTTCCCCGAAATTCGTAGTTTTCGCATAAAATGTCACACCAGCTTATGTGACACTTAGGTTTGACGCATACCGAATTGTCACGGTAGTAACATTAAGTTTCGTCCACTATTACCACTTCTGCCAAAGGGCAATAATTGAAAATTATGTCTAATATCAACGGCGAGAGGTCGAAAGCGGTCTAAGAAAAGACCAAATCGGCGATACTTTTAATCCTCAATACTTCGTATATTAATTCGAATTCGTATATTAAATATTAATTATAGTATATTAATTAAAGTAGTTTCGAATCCCTGTTGTGTCAGGGGCAAGTGTAACTCACTTTGGGACACTTGTGGGTGCAATATGGGATCGATCTGGGAAAATTTTCGAATAATCTAAATTTTCGATTTTCGACCCGCCGTTTCAGGGGCAAGTGTAACTCACTTTAAAATTTACAATCGAATGCAAATTTTAGCTTATTTTCTACGCTTGTTAAGAGCAATGCATGTGGGATGGTATCGGTCCGTATCGAATTTCACGCTCGCCGCCCGGCTTATGCTCGGTACGACGTCGTCGTCGTACGCGGGTTTGGGATTAATACGAGTGGGGGGGGGGTGTTCTGGTTTTGTGTGAGAGGGTTGGTCCTGTCGGGGGTTGTGTTCATCGTCAGATTGCCGGCCGGAGAGGTCCCCGCCTACAGTGAGACAACTGTCACCTACAGCCGGCCTTTCGGCCACGGTTTTTGCATCTGGCATATTTGCACTCAACTCTCAACGACACGGCATAAACTACTCGGGCTATTCGTAGCGAAAGAATGTGTCGGTTAATGCGTACAAAGCGGTTGGTTCGCGGTAACTGTTGGATGGGGGGGATATACGGGGAGTCTTAACTTAAAATGGAAAATTTAATTTTTTTTTCAATTTCGAAAATCTGTCCACGGCATATCCTGTAACGGCATATTTTTTTTGCCAGGTCGTTTGAATTTCGAGTTGAATTTCCGCCCACAAGAAATAATGTGACTGGAATTAATCAGATTTATTCCGAGTGATCGTATCGGTAACACTTATATATAAATATTTCTATTTCTAATGGCACGTTCATAAGTAATATTCTATAATAATTGATGTTCACTGAAAGGTAATTGCCGAAGGTATTAGGCGGAATATCTTTTCGCTCGTCCTTTCTAGCGCTAGATTGTTTCCGGTTTCTGGAAAATTTTCAAATTAAAAATTCAGCTAATTGCAGTACTGTGCCGAGGCTTGGATAGAGAGATTCTGTTATCGAATTTCGAACTGATATATGTACGACTAAAAGGGGGAGAGCTCTAATGCAGCCAGCTTTCTCGTTTCTGAAGTAGTTATGTTTCATACTCCCTTCGTCGGAATTTCCCCCCCCCATCGCCAGATTCCCCGTTATAAGCGCAAAGCAATAAATACAATGCCAAAGAGAGGGAGGCCGCGGCGTGTTTCACGGCCGTTGAACACTCTAAGTGCCGTCGCTACGTCTCCTCTTCGACAGTGGGCCCGAAGACGGAGGGTGCGGGGTATGAATCAGTGGAAGCTTCCAGGGGATGGGAGCCGGGGCGGGACAATACCGAAGGGTGGATGGGACACCGCTAACGCAATAAATACAATAAATAAGAAATATCCGAGGAGATGGGCACAATGGACCGTAAGTGGCTCTTACCGCCGAAGTGGGTCTCAGTGCGGCGAATCGTCCTCGTGGGGAGGACGATTGTAGTTAACAGGGAAATTTCAAGCTTGACAGACTCCCCTACCCCCTGCACCATCTTTTCCACTGATCGAGAAAAAGCCTAAGTGATAAGTGAGCTGTGGAAAATTTTTTTATCCTTTGGGACAGAATGAAAGTTACACGACTCAGCCTGCACTCCAGCACTGTCGTTTGATCAGTTTTAATAGTCATAATTTAAAACATATTGGGTGATAAGAAGGATTGTGACTATATGCAACAATGTTTTATGACTCTATGACTAAATTGGACGGAAGGAGGAGGACCGCACTTCAGCGTCCAGCTAATATCACTACGAGGTTTCTGTTATTGCGCTTTGGGGTTTTTTTTTATTTCAGTGCAGAAAAAACGAATCTAGCTTTTGCAAGATAGTAACAGAGTAGAGAATTCGGTGAAAAATGATAAAAGAAGGCTTCGAGTGATGGCGGTAGGAATGCTGAAAGGGGTTTTCGGAAAACGTCGATAGCGTCTCGTTGCTAACGTACGGAAAAACTCGGCCGGTGAATTTTCAATCGAGGACGGTTAAAAAAACAGGATATAATTTGATTCGGCTTTTAATCGCCGTTTCTCCCCCACCCGATGGACCTCCCTCCGTGAACGGGACCGAGAGAGAGAGATAGAGAGAGCCGATAGGGGATGGGGGAAAAATCGGGCGAAGAGACGGAGAATTGGGGAGAAAAACAATCATCGGGCCTAATCCGTGCCCGGCAGTTTGTCCATTTATATGGTAAAAACAGAAACAAAGAGAAAATCCAATCTTGTAAAGAGAGGAGAGAGAGAGAGAGAGAGAGGGAGAGGGAGGAGAGAGTGAACGAGGGGAAGAGGGATGGAGGGAGAGAAAGTGCAGCTAGCTGATTGACCTCTTGGAGGGGGGAAGTCACAGTGTTGACACTGCAGGTTACCATTCCCTCCCCCTTACCGTCCATCGGCCTTTCGTCCGTCTGTAAAACTGCACTAAATCCAATTTGAAGATGACATGTTTTCCTTCCGGACACGCTGTTCCGCCATCGCCCTTCTCCTCCTTTGGGTTCGCCCAAGAACGCGGAATTATTAAATTATCGGGAGAGCGGGCGATGTTCATCGTGTGTACCGTTCGCTGTAAAGGACAGTTTCCGGTGATCAGGATAGGGCGAGCTACGAGAAAAAAATAGTCTTCTCTCGAGTAACGAAGGGTAAATTTCTGAAGCAAGGGAGAATTCAGCCGCATACATTCCCAACATTTTCAGAAGTGGTAATTACTTTCCAGCATAACACCTCCTACAATTCAACCTATTAGTGGTCTGATCGAGTTAAATGTAATTATTTTATTATGCTCTATTATGATTCAGTGACAGTGTAGACAAGATTCAACCGACGTTCCTACGTGATGACCAAGCCGAAATACAAGAAAAAACCTAGCTCCAATCCTTATAGACCTTATAGACAACGGCTACAGACCTGGGTTTCTGCCGGTTTAGCCGGACACGTTAATATTGAACATCTTAATATTCTACACTGTTAGGACACGAAAAACTGAACACACTTGCGTTCAAAATAAATTATATTCATGATTTTAACAATGATATCAATTATAGGGGTGAAAACACGTCGGTGTAGTTGTTTAAAGAGGCGGAGCACTTATCGGTCTAGGCGCGGATAGCGCGTATCAAGATGTGTTGTGCGCGATCTCCACCCTCCAGATTTAGGGGGCGAACAAGTCATTGGCGGTGGGGAAGTCGAAGTAAGTGACTGTAAAAAAGGGGTTGTTTTTATTGTGTCGGTCCTGTGCACGTAGTGTGTAGAGGGACGCGCAGCCCTCCGCCGTATCGATTTCACTTTAAGTCCTCTTACTGTTGGGAATTTCCTACTCGACCGAGCGTGACTCCTCCTCCTCCTCCCCAACAGTCACACCCCCTTCAAACCACGTCCCGCAATATGGGCGCGCTATAATGAACTACCCCCCTGCCCCCTGCCACTCGTTGTTCAACTATTATCGTAAGGGAGGGAACTAAACAATATCTACCATCTACACGACTGGAAAACGGACAATATCCAAAGAATTCAGTGTCTGTGCTGGGGTATCGTTTAAGCAATTTGATATATGAAGGTGTGGAAGAAAGAAATTTACTCGCGGAATAATAAAACAGAAAATGGCTCGGTCTGCTCATTTATTCCCTTGTATTTTTCTGGCTTCAATATAAGGGTCGATTAAATTTCTTGTGCAGGTCGATTCGCGTGAGAAAAACGAAAATAGAAACGTGCCCAACAGGGGGAATTATTAATGGAGCAACCGAAGAAGTTTTTTTTAAACTTTATTTATTGTACAATCAACTGTATGCCAGTTATAGGTACAATTGCGGTTTGTTTGATTAATTTCACTCGATAAAGACGCCATCCAGTGATGGTACTTTTGACCTGTATCCGACCTACAGAAAGTCTCTGGGCCAGTGGCGTTTAAGAGGATAATGGATGGGTAGAAGAGGAAAGGGATTGAACGAGTGGATTTGGACGTGGAGAGAGGCGGGAATGGAATTTAAGGAAGGTTAGAAACATACCCCGGGGGGGGGCATTAAGAATGAATATATTATGTGGCGAAAATCAGAAAGTCAGTTGTCCGTAGTTGTGATGCTGCTAGAAACGCCTGTATTGGTGAAAAAGTTATGTCGGACACAGGGTGGAATTCAGTAGGGGTGGATAACGGACGGCGTTTTCTTTGACCGTCGTGTAGATAGAGGGGGATGGGGATGGGGGAGGGTGAGCCGGGGTCAGATCGCGGCGTGAATATAAACGAGTCCGAGTCACGCAGAGGCCACCCCCGCCCCAATATACGTTATATACTCTGGGCGTATAACGCCCGCCACCCACCCCGCCCCCGCACAGCCAAAAATTATGCCACTTGTTAATAGCCGGGCCCTTCTTCTTATCGCCCCCGTAGGAGAAAATCCGACCGGCGGGGTTTATCTCGGGGTAACAAATCGAGGCCTACCATTTTTGTTTCCGCCCCTACTGGGAGTTCCGCGCTCGATTTATGTTCCGAAACGGTCTCTTTCCGTCCGAAAAGTGTAATCGGAGGTGGATTCCTTAATTATCGGTCATTGGGGTCCGTTTTACTTGCTGAGCAGGGTGTTTTATCGACGACAGCTTAACGATTGAGGAAAAAGATCGCAGGTGTGATATTGGTTAAATAATTAATCAATAAAATGCGTACAATATAAATATGGAATACACTGACCTCCTATATCCCGGATATATGATGTCCCGGTATCTTTCTACTTCTGCGCAATTTACATTATTGTCGGGAGATTGATGAACATAATAATCACGCGGTTGTAAATACCGGGACTCCGGTACTGGAATACTGGTAGGTAGTATTTTCCTACTACCTGGAGCTCACCAAATTAATATTATTTTGCCGGGAGGATAATTTCATTATCCGAGGATTTGATAATCATTATCAACCCCCCCACCGACGACCAGAACCATTCCTCCATCCGAAATCCATTGACGAAAAAAATTTCCTGATCGGGGAATTAATTTCCTCGTTTGTTTCCTCCCCGGCACTACAAGTACCAAGTATGATTTATCTACGCGTGTCATTTTCTAATAACAAGGAATTATTAACTACCAAACTATAACTCGGTTGGCCATGCCGCTAATCCGGGATTTTTTTCTGCAATTTGAAACCACCCCGAGCTCCCTCCATCGGAAGGGTTTTCCGCGGTCAGCTTCCTCTCTCAAATCTCGTAGAGGTGAAGGGAAACTCGCAGAGGAAATACCCCCCATTCATCCGTCCGGAGGCAGTGGAACGCTGGGAAAAATCTCTTCCCAGCAAATAATCTCAATTGATCAAAGTGATGTTGTCCTTTGTGTTGCAGGGAGCATCTTCCCGTCGGCGGGCTCCTACTGGAGCAACCCGAGCGCCAACCTCTACTCGAACATCGGTGCCCACGGGATGGCCCACCCCGGGGCGTTGAGCAGTTACCCGCACTACGCATGACGGAGCAACAGTCACGAGGGCCAGGAGGCGGGCGCCGGCAGTTCCTCGGCCCCGGGGACGGCGGGGGCGGCGGGGGCGGCGGCCAACGCGGGCCTCTCCTCCTCTTCGGCGTCCTCCGGCTCTTCGGCGGCGCGCCACCCGCCCAGGTACATCCTCCCCGATCTGCCGGACGACTAGGAGGACTCCGCCCTCCCCGACCGGCCCGAGACAATCTTCCAATATCAATCTTCGGATATCTCTATCTCTCTATCTGTGCAATCTAAACCGAAACCAAAAAAAAAAAAAATGGAAAATTTTTGTCCCCGACCCTTTTGTACATACCTGTGTTGTATATTTACGGGCGGTGTACGAAGACGCGTGAAGAAATCGGAACGTGAAAGCCGCCGATATTGGACGGGCTCTAGTCAGTATTTATATAAAACACGATTTGTAAATAGACTTACATTAAACCGTACATAAGAGTAATATGAATGATTTAATAAAAATTTTAAAAAACCGAAAAATACCGATACCGAATAACAGAAACCAAAAAAAAAAAATGAAAAAAAATAATAAACAGATGTGATTTTATTTTCTACCGCTTACTTTTAGATACGTGTTACCTGGTTTTTTGTACATAACTGACTAATAGTGTCGCTAGTGTTGCAGTATTATTCTAGTCGTAAGGTCTCTATGTTGTAATTGTTAATGCGACCCAACGTTTCGGCCGCTCATCGCCCACCAAAAAAAATATATATTTATAAATTTATTTCCTCTATTTTATAGAATTTTGCCCCCTTCGAAACCGGTCTGGGATTTTGGCGGGGTCGCGAAAAATATTCGGAAAGACTGATCTTTTATCTTCGAATAACTGGTCTCGATAAGAAGAATGTTTTTTCAATTAATACGGTTATGTATATTTGAATTGTACCATTCGGTAAAATATAAATTCGGTAAAACTTTTTAGGCGCTTTCCCTCGTGTATTTATTATTGGTCATTTCTACTCTTACCGATCGGTACATTTTATTCGTTTTATACGATATAATGAATAGCTTGAGAAAATATTATAAGACAAAAAAAAAATATCCGTTCGCCCTTTACGGCAAATAAATATGTACATAGTTTCACAATAAAGAAAACGGCTGAGCGGCCGAACCGGTCATGTTAATTGTTTAATATTTACTTTGTAATGTACTGTATAAATGTTATGTAGTTGCAAATATAACCAGACGGAAAATTCATACTGGCTCCGTTTTTATTTCAACCCCCCGCACTTGAATATATAAATGCCGAAAACGTCCGAATGTATTGGACAGCTTACATCGGAAGGTTTTTTAGACGGATATTGATGCGTTGTTATATACTTTCTGGGTAATCTGAGTACTATAGGAAACAACCCTGGGACGGACTTGAAAGAGGAAAAAGCCGCTGCTACGATTGTTTCCTGTGGTACTCGGATTAACGGAAAAATAGATACTAACCAAAATGAATTTCAGAATTTCTTTAGTAATATCAGTGTTTTACTTCTTATTCCAGGTATTGATAAAAAATGACGTTTCACGTAAGTATATTTGTTGCCGAATTGACATCTGCGAAGCGTGTCGGGATCGGGGTTGGCAAATCCGGTGTAGGGCCGGGGTAAGGCAAGACGAGAAATAATCTCCGCCCGTTCTGGAAGGAAACATTTATCGGCGATTCAATAGCCAGGCGACGCCGGGAGAGCCGGGAAAGAGCTGATAGAGTGAGCGACGAAAGAGGGGAAAGAGAAAAACGCGAGAGGGTGGATGAGAGAGAATGGGGGTGGGGTGGGGTAGGGAGGCGCTAAGTGGGCGGGGTGGTTTCCTCCATCTTGGTGTACCGGAAGTCGTGGTTGGCTACGTGAGAGAGAGAGAGAGACAGAGGGGGTTCGGCCGATGAGAGAAGGTGGGCGAGGATGAGAGAGAGAGTTAGAGAGAGGGGTGGAAGAGTGCGAGAGTACTATAGGGAGGGGTGGTTAAGGGGCCGAGAGTGAGATCAATACGACCTCCCACCCCTAGAGCTAGGGCCAAACAACCCGCCACACTACCCCCAAACCCCCGGCTCATCATCAACCCCCGCCTCCCCAACCGACCAGAACCATTCCTCCATCCGAAATCCATTGACGAAAAAAAAATTTCCTGATCGGGGAATTAATTTCCTCGTTTGTTTCCTCCCCCCCCCCCCCCCCCCCCCCCCCGGACACTACAAGTACCAAGTATGATTTATCTACGCGTGTCATTTTCTAATAACAAGGAATTATAACTGCCAAACTATAAGTCGGTTGGCCGTGCCGCTATTCCGGGAATTGTTTTCTGCAATTTGAAACCACCCCGAGCTCCCTCCATCGGAAGGGTTTCGCCCTCCAGTTTCCTTCCACTATTGAGTAACCGATTAATAAACCTCGAGGAATATCGTTACGTGTGCAAACAAACGAACCCACTGTGAGAATTAATTATATTGTAATTCATAACTTAGGCACTTCAGGAATACAAGACTTTTGAAGATGCGCATGTTATATAGTAGTGTATTTGTTACTATCCACCTCAGTACCGTTGGACCAAATACAATCCTATGTTGAATCTGACTTCAGATGCTGGTGAAAAAAAGGTTTTTTTTTTCCCGACTATTCCCAAACTGATTATTTCATTACGCCCTACCCAAAGAACTATTTACAACTGGGCGGTAAAAAAATTAATTATTCGAAACGGGCACTGTTACAAAATAATTAATACAAATATAAATTTCACCAATTAAACGGAGGTGATAAATAAAGGCGCGACGGTGGCGCTCCCGTCAGAAGGCGACGGCAACACGCGATTTACACATTTGCCATTGCGAGCCCAACCAACTCGGTACAATAATCGTTTCTTGTTTTTCTGTTCTTGTTCGGTTTTTTCTTTTAGTTTTCGTTCGTTTCGTTTTTTTCCCGTTAATTGGCGCGGCCATAAATTTAGTTAACGGCCGTTCCGAATTATTGAGAGTCGAGAGAAGCAACAGTGCCGAAGCTGTTAGTTCTTTTCAGAAACTGTATAGTACTTATAATTTATTATAAGTATTTCTCGTCTCAATTCTTCAGCCTTTAATCTGGTATATTTAAATATACCGGCTTACATGAGCGTAGAAACATTCTATCCCAAAGTCGCATTTATTTGAAAATGTAATAAATTATTTTATGATTTCACGGACGCAAAGAATTAATCAGAAGATTGTGAATTGTTAGATTTGACTCAATCCTATGAGATTTATAATTAAGGTTGTGCGGAGGACATCGAATTTGAAAAATTCAGATTTTTGTGAATTATTGGACATAAATATACTCGGAGAAAAATTTGAAAATATTTTTCAGGATTGTACGTTTATCAGTTAAGATTTTTCTAGCCATAACGTTTAGGCTGCTTATGCGAAACTCAGGCTATTATTTCTATCCTCTTTCATGGCCTAGTGAGAGTCGTCTAATTTGACCGATAATAGATCTAATCGGGTCTAAAACTTTCATTTTTTTTTTTAATATACCTGTTTTGTGGTCTGCTAGGGTTGGAATACTGTAGGTTCGTGATGTTTCTGTCTCCTCTCGCCGGTCTGGTCTTTCGCTAGACCGGTTTCGGCCGCTCGCCGTCTTCAGTAGCGCTGTGTCAGTCGCTGCCTCAAACAGTGAACCACCACAGTACATGTGAAAGTGACAGTGGGCAGTGAGGATGCCCAAAAAACATCCAAAGTGCCAACAGTGACTACTGAAGATGGCGAGCAGCCGGAACCGGTCTAGCAAAAGACCAGACCGGCTAGAGGAGACAGAAACATCACGAACCTACAGTTTTCATTTTTTTTCTTTAATTGAAAAGTTTAATATTAGATTTCGTGCAGACTTTCACAGTAATGAGTTCTCTCTCTCTCCCTCGGGAAAGCTCCCGCCTTAGGGTTGAGACACGCATTGGCGATTATCGAGGAATTCGCGGCTTTCTGCGGTCTGAACTCCTGGACCGGGGGTGAACTTTAAAGTTGAAACTCCCTTCCGACTATTTATAGGGCCCCAATCTTTTCATCAGAATCCCCTTTTTTCTGGTCTGAGAAAAAATTATCTTAAAATTCCTTAAAGATATTCGTCGTTAGATCCGCGAAGGTTCCGCCCATTTTCTCCCTCCCCCAGCAGTTTAATTAATATATAAAAGCAATAAAATCACGAGAGAACATTCCATTGAAAAATACCCCGGAAAGGTACTGAGATGTGGCTGAGGAGGTGAAAGTCTCACAGCCTTATCTGTGTCTACATTAAAACTCGTATTAAAATATATGAGATATTACAATATCTGTTAATCTCATGCTAGGAATTAAAGGAAACTAATTGAGGCAATGCTACGGATACTTCATTGCAGGTAAGAATAAAACAGCCTGTACAAAATATTAAACACGAATGATCTCCATTTTGGGCCTATGGCACTTAACGGCTTAAGAAGAAATAAATTTTGATAGTACAAATATAATTAACCATAATAATAATTATTATTATTATTAAAATAATAATGATAAAAATGAATATTTTGTATTTACGTGTTCCACCTGGTAAAGTCCCTAGATATTCATAGTAATAAATAAACCTTTAGGGATATAAAATAACCCTTTTCTGCTCTTGAGCAAATTTTTCATTGTAAAATTATGAGTATTTTTAAAGAATGTTGGTTGCAAAGAAACATAGAACAGAGGTAATGAAACTAGCTGCTGACCATTAATCACCAACCGTTCAAAACTATATGCTTCAAAGTTAAAGACGAATAACATTAGTTGCCTATTAAAGTTTAGCAATTTTAGAAAGTTTCTTTATCTTTCTCATGGACTGAAAAATTAGTGAGGTCCAATTAATGAACCATTTCAAGCAAATGGTCTTAACCTGGGGTTACCCCTAAATGTTATGGTCTTGTGTGTGCATAACATCCTCAATGAATATAAATAAATATAATATATATATATATATATATATATATATATATATAATATTTCAATATAAATGACGGTTTAAAATTCCAAGTAATAAGTGTAGAATAAATGGATATCTTTGCATCTAACGACATCTTTTGATATCTATTAATTGACAATTTTTATTTTTTTAAATGTTATAACACTGTAAAACTATGTTATAGCTATAGCGAAGAGAAAAAATTAATACAAATAAGGGAATAATAAATTGAAAACTCACAGATGCGGATTTGTTATCATATTATATTTTAAAATTTGTATTTTAAAGGTAAAATGAAGTGCATCCTGCCATCTACCGGATAACATTTGAACTATTTAATTGATATGAGCAGTTGGATTTAACTCACTGTGCTTTTAGGTTTTTAAAATTTGTTTTTAATTATATATATATATATATATATATATATATATATATATATATATATATATATATATATATATATATATATATGTGTGTGTGTGTCAATGAAAAAATATTTTAACGGTTAGCATTTTTGGAATATGCATATGTACATAATAACAGTTGGAGATAAAATACAGAGAGAGCAAGTATTATAGTTCATCTTTATGCTATACTAATAATGAAATATTATGATGCGATTCAATAACATAAATCGTGAACTATAATTTTAGCCCAACCACATGTGGGATTTCGTTGGTGACATAAAAAATATTCATATTAAATTAATGACTAAAGAAACTAAAAAATAGGAAACAGAATATGATATACCATCCTAGACATGTAACAATAATAAAATTATTGGAAACTCAATGCAAAATATATTAAAAGAAAATGTATGAAATGAAATATTTTTGCAGAAACATAACAGTAGGAGTAATGAGACTAAACTGTAAAAAAAAGTAAAATTCTATCACCCAAGTTGAAGTGAAAATAATTAGATTTCTTTGTTTCTTTATTGAGATTGAGAGATTAGTAAATTAAAATTAATCATTTATTATTCCTCCAAATGGGTGGAAATTCAAGGATATATATTAATCAATCAGGGTAGATATAGAGGGGCCACTATCATATAAAATATCATATATAAATATTGGTAAACCCTAACAGCTACTCAGTGTGAATTGTCTTTGATATTAAACATTTTTGTCACTGGAACAGCTAATTTAATGTAATGTTCTCTCTTTAGAAGTTTTCAGTTTCTGCTGATTGCAATCTATAAAAAAGTTAAATATATTGATGAAGCATAAATATGGTTTTCATTTTTTGAACTGCGAGGGTACATATGAATCATTTACAGAATAAAATGTTTATTTTTAAAAAAATATTACAAACTTATTAAATAAATAAATTCCCAGTAAAAAAAAAATATTCATAATTACAAACAATTTTTTTTCTGATACATTAAGAAGATAAAAGAAAACTGAAATTTTGAATTATGCACCATTATAATTATTCAATCCAGTCAGATACAGAGCTATGATTCAACAACATTTATTTATTTTTATTAGATAAGATCTTGTTTCAAGAATATTACTGCATTTGCATTTTTCATCTGGCTGCCATGAATTAAAGTTTCTATCCATGATTTTGCTGAATACGGAATTTATTAAGCACAAATGATGGTGAAAATCTAGAATAATTCATTGAAAATATTTAAGAAACATAAAAATTAAGTATGATTTCATCTCAAAACATAATTTATCTAGAATATCTATTCTGACAATTACATCTACAATTATCAATATCAATATTGATGGTATTTAACCTATTACATTAGTTTACGTAATGTATTCTTAATCATTAAATGGCCGTAACATAAATTCATTGAATTTAATTCAATAGTAGCCATTAAAAATAATGAACAAAACGCAGCATTTTATTTCTACGGGGACTAAACAACCAATGCGATTAACAATAAGGATATATGTACATATCACATAGGATAATGCAGGTAACAACAATTCCACAACCTTCATCGGCATCTAATAATTATCCTTACTAATTACAGATATATTGATAAATATTTTTGCATAATAATATTGTCGTATGTAAAACAATAAAGGGAAGGAAAATTTTAATAACTATGTAAATACGCAGAACTATGGGTCGCTACTGAAACTATTGTACGTTAATAAATCACACACTGAATAATTTAAGAGGTTGTTGACACATAGATTACACAAGGAAGACAATAAAACATCCAGTCATAAATATCATGATTGAGATTTCAATCATATTTCTTATACTAATAAAATGCGGATTGCAGATTACATGCAATATACACTGGAGATATGTTATAAATAATTCATCTACTTTTATACGTAATGAAACATTTTATCTATGAATTAAAATGCTAACACGCTAATATTAAAAATACAACCAATGAATATGCATGTACACACACATATGTAATTAATTATTGATAATAGTCTAACATATTTGATTACTATTTAAAATCCATAATATATTTGAAACTACATAAAAATAACTAATATTATTTCTAATTAATCACTTCAATATTTGGCATACGGTTTGCATATACTCACCACGACATATATCATAATTTATATTTATATCGAACAACAACATTCAACGTAACAGCCACACATTCCAGTTAACAACGCATGTTCCAATAAGAATAGACATATTATATAGCGACTATTATTTGCGAAACACGTAGAATTATTAAATCTAAATCTTAATCTTCACTGACTTTTCTTATCGACTAATTCTTAGGTGTGCTGTATGATTCGCCTCACAAATGGGCTTCGCTTAAATCTAAGTTGGCGCATAACTCTTAAACACAGTTCACATGGAAAAATAGAAGTACGAAAAATATCGGGTTATAAATTTTTTTTTGTGGGTTACATCGATCTTATAATCTTGCATAAATCTATGTTTTTTTTTTCTCTACACCATTTATCTCTGCATTAAGGTGGCTTTCATAACAGGGGAATTTTTATTTTTGTCGTAAAACATAGATACAAAAAACATTCTACTAAATCTGGCCAACTCTTGCTGATACCGAGTGGATGCCAGATGCGCTACTTGTTTACGGTACTTTGCACTTGTTTGTTTCCTTAAACAATTTCTCGAAAGGAAATTTCTTATTCTCTAGAGACAATAACGGCTGTAACAGTTATACCTGACGATGACAAAACTACTATCCCAGTGTCCACAAAAGATACATCCGATGGCTAATTTAGGAATGACAAAAAAGCAGACACTTATTTTTTTTTTATTAAGGGTGAAAAAGGCTTAACACCAACCTTATAATTAATCATTAATCAACTAGATTCTTGTGCTTGGTATGAGTTTCGGAAATATTTCCTCTATTTCCAACATTATAATAGAGAACAAAAGTTTAAAGACGACATTTACAAAACAGAAAATTACACCAATATATATATAATGTCCTATATAATTTAATCACTTCTACGATTGCCTCCCTCCTCCGATTAGTTTTCGGGTTCGTGCCACGAGTGAGAATTTTTAGATTATATTAGGTTTTTAGACTGGTCATGAGGTCTGTCTGTTTCTTTTTCCATATTCATTAACTAGGCTCTATTATCGATGAAATACAACTGGAGGAGATAGAAAATCGCTCGGCGATAATTCTAAATCTAACTCAATAAATTACACTTATATATTATTAGTCGGATACAGGTTGCGACCTCGTATTTACGCCGACTATGCCGTCATGCTTAAAACTAATCGGGGCCATTTTAAGAACAGTAAGTTACAGTGTCAAACACCGTTTGTCGTATAATAGCAAACGGAAAAATACATGAAACTCAATAGTCAGTTTTATTTAAAAATTTTTTTTTTTTTCTTAAATCGTCCCCCTGCACCCTCCTAATATATCTGTTAGTGTTTTAGAAAAATACGGTACAGGTTTTTTTATACGAGGAACATTTGCGATCACTTGGAGTCCGAGTTGAATAGTTGAAGTTCATCCCCCTAACATAGTGTTAAATGATATGTGAATATACGGTGGAATTTTAGCATATAGCTCTGTTATGCGTCAATTATTCTGATTTCTAAACAGAAATTTCTATAAATTTTCTATAACCGACGTCGCCCAGAGAATAGATACGTGGAATTGAGTGAATTAAGTCTCACTTCCAGTTCATGTTATCGCAAAAAGCCGAACACCACTTCAGTCTGCCGCCGTTGACGTTCGTCTGCTGTAGTCGTTTCTCTGCACGGGAAAAGAAAAATGAGAAAATAGCCCAATTGTCGTTGAGGAAAAATTTTATTTTTCATCAATATCACATGCAAAATGGCTGCACGGTGAAGCCCACAACCCATGTGCTACACAGCGACCCGATTATTTACGTATATTTAGTGAAGAATTACAGCGAAATTTAGTCATTGATGCCGCTGCAATTGGTCAATTGGTTTCTGTGCGGTAATATAAAAGAATGTTAAGAGACGATTTTATGCCTGTTGGTTGGTCTCAACATCGCATAAAAACTGACTGAAAAAATGTCTTAAATATAAACATTTTTTCGAGTGTAATATTCGTAACTAATTTAACTGTACACAAGCATTACATGGCTAGCATAAGTTATGCTAATTTCAGCTATAGTGTCTAATATAGAGCATTCAATCGACAGATATTGTATGCGGTACAAACTGCAGAGTAAAGGAAGGGAAAATGTTATTGGTAACCCCCAAAATCGCGTAAGTAAACCTTGATTTTCCTGATATTTGCCGAGTTTTTCTTGACTAAAAGTAAGCTAGTCATGAACACTAAGTCCTTAATGACAACAAAGTGTGAGAGCCTCAACTTCTGTTAAGCTTCTACTCAAGCAGGACTCTAGGATTAAAAGCACTAATTAATAATATACCCTGTACACTTCCTAACTCTCCTCCTTTCTAGTGAAAAATTCATTCATACAAGTGCAAAACACACTTATGAAAACGATTTTATACTGTCCCGATTCCTTCTTTTCTGGTTATTGAAAAGTGAATTCTTATCGACTCTTTTTCCTCGTAAAATTAGAAACTTTTACAAAAAGATTCATGCAATGAAACGGACAATAAGAAGTGTCAACGTTGCCCCTAAACAAATAGTAATGAATACATGCATTTTCCTGCAGATGGTTTCTGTCAATAATTTAAGCTTCGATTTTCTTCAATAAAAAGTAAAATTTGTATTTCAGACTGCACGTTTCGACTGTTTGCCACCTTCAGTAGCTCTTTTTGTCAGCGGGGTGGTGAATTACTTTGGTATATTGGCTGTTTGCGGGGTCGATATACCGTTGTTACTCACTGCCCCGTGGACGAAAATAGCTACTGAAGATGGCGAGCAGCCGAAATTTTTTTCGGTCTAGCAAAAGACCAAACCAAGCGAGAGGAGGCAGAAGATTATAATAACTAAGTTTCTTTTTTTAACTTTAAAACTAATTCAGAATGCAGATCTTGAGGAGGTCCTACAGCCTGCAGCTACAATCTCATTTGTATGTCACAAATGAGGTTCATTTACATAAAAATACAGGAACGAGTTCTATCATTATTTTATTTTTATCTGTTCTTTTGACGAAGAGAACAAAGTATCTTTACGCTGATGGAAGCATTTGCAAAACATTTTACGGTATTACGGTTTATCTATTCTGTTGAAGTCGACACGAATGATTCGCCGTAAATGTACAAATATTGTAAAGACTGTCACAAGAGGTCATGCAAAAATAGCACTAACAAATCGTTGAACGAATCGCACCCCGAACAATTTTAGAGACGCATGCAAGTCCCCCTATAACTCCCCTATTGGCTCGGATTATTGATCTACCTTTCCTTTAATCAATACTATGCTAACTATGCTCGCTGGTGACCTTTCCTCAGAGAAAAGATCGTACTTTTCCTACGGCACAAACACTGACTTTGTACTAGCACAGCGGTACAAAAGTTGAAAAGAAAGAAAAAATGAAATAATAAACAGCATCGGCAAAGTGTCGTCGGTCTACATACCAGTCGGAAACAACAGCGACGCCGTGATCCTTTACAAACCGCTTAAACCAAACAACTTTTTTCCGTATTGGACTCTGGCTCTGTTTTCTCTAAAATGTATTCCGTTTAAGATTTTATTTTCACAAATTGTTAACAGCGGGGGCGTCGGTCGAGCGGTCGGGGTATCGAGTTATTTTCCTCGGCTCTCCGTCGTGTTAACGAGCCTGGCATAAATGCTGCCCTTGGCAAGAGACTTACGTGGGCCCTTCCTCAGGGAGAGGTCGGGGCCTTTGGCGGCCGTCGGGCCGCAGACCAGCCGCCGGTCGGGACCCTTCGCCAGCCCGCCCTCCGCCCCTATCCAACTCACGTAGTCCTCCCTGAAACAACACTTTCACTTTAGCCCCTATCCGTATCCGACCGGGGTGCAAATAGCGGGATCCTATCTATATCCAAGACTCCAATGTCTTATAAGAACGGAGTTGTTTCGATACTCACAATAGCAGAGTATCGTCTGGACCTTGGGGAAGTTCTTTGTTCGGTCCCTGTGCCTTCATCTGGTAGGGCGATTCGAAATTGAACTCGATCGTTTTCGCGTCCGGTTTGATGTCCCTGAAACGTCCGAAAATGAGGCTGACCAAATCTCGATGTTTAATGTTAGCGAAAACTGTAATGCATATATAATACGGCCCTTGTTCTATAACTAATCGAATACAACTAAAAATCGGTTACACAAAAGAGATACCCTCCAAATATGGAAATATTCGGTACCAAAGGTAGAATTATAAATTTATTGGATTCATTTGATATACCTGTTTTGTGGTCTGCGAGGGGTTGGAATATGGTATGGCGAGCAGCCGAAACCGGTCTAGCAAAAGACCAAACCGGCGAGAGGAGACAGAAACATCACGAACCTACAGTATTTATTGGATTCATTTAAACTTGAAAAATCTTTAAAATATACTAAGCGGGTTCGTGTGTTTCCGTCTCCTCTCAGACCGGGGTTTCGGCCGCTCGCCATCTTCAGTAGCGCTGTGTTAGATGGCGCTACAAACACAGCGCTACTGAAGATGGCGAGCGGCCGAAACCGGTCCAGCAGAAGGCCGAACCGGCGAGAGGAGACAGAAACATCACCTACAGTATTCCAACCCCTCGCAGACCACAAAACAGGTATATCAAAAAATACTAAGCGGGCTTTCATTTTCGGATGGGGGTGGAGGAGAAAATGACAAGACCGATCGTAATTGTAATTTTATAAACCCTCATTTTTTAAACGCGTACCTGTGCTCCTGTTTGTATTTCGATGATTCCTTAGTGTGTTTGGGCGCCTCTTTGGGCTTCGGCTGTTCCTTGGCTTTGACTATCATCGGCGCTACAGGAGCAGTCGGGACGGCCTCAGTCTTCGCACTGCCCTCTTCTTTTATCACCTGAGAACATTCGATTTCACTCGCCTCTCTGAAAAGGAAAAAAATATATTATCTCCTCGCGTCAAATACGCGAAACGAACACTTGACGCGGTATATTAAAAGGGGTAGAAAACGCTCTCTGGGCTCGATCACACCAATGGTCCGCAGTGGATAAAATTAGTACAATAATTCTGCATCTTTTACCAAATCTAAGTATACACGTAACATTTACGTTGTGTACCGATTTTATACGAGATATTTTTTTGGTGAATTGTTTCGCATTTTTCGTTAACGATAATTTTTTGAGTTTCACGACTTAAATTAGTCCAATAAACAAGTGTCCGTTTACTTTCTCGCTTTTGCCTTCTCCTCGAGCATCATGTCCAGTATAGTTTGGGCGGTTTGTTCGTTGAATTCGGCGCTGTCCAGGGCCAGCGAGACCACTCGTTCGGCAACTTGAGGATTTTTTGAACACAGCCTTGCTTTGACTGAAAAATTTAAAAAAAAAATAAATAAAATAACGTTTCGCTCAGTAATAATCACCGACACGGGCGCTATCGGTTTTCCAGACCGAGAGATATAGTCTACGATATTACAATTATATTCAGTAACGCTGCAATATGCAAACACTAAACCCCCACCCCATACTGATAAGACACCCGTTAATCCTGTTCCAATCCTTGAACCGTGAAAATTTTTCAGGGTCGCCAAATTTAATGAACTTTATTTGGCTAAAATAAAAATTCAATTGAAAATACTTACCGGTTTATCAACTGGAAACAAATATGCCGATTTGAAAAAAAAAAGGCAATCAATATTTTCACGTGAATCCGGCTTTTCAAAATTAGTTGCCACCAAAACAAAATGTCGATCTAGATCGGATCCAGAGGATGACTTACGGATTGAGATTTCCGTTATTATTCTATTGTTTCGCAAAATTATGTGTTGTATTAAAATATCTAAATGGAAGGAAGTGCCGGAAATAAATTAATTTTAACGCCTACTGTCTGGCCAGGGGTCGCGACATATTTTTCAATTAAAATTGGGGGTCGCAAATGAAAATAGTTTGCCCGCCACTGCCTTAGTGGATAGTGAGGAAATCGCGTGGACATTTCCCTCTCGTGGCGACGGTCAGGAATTTCTGGGAAGGAGGAAAGCTGGGTATTGGAGTGGCGGGATAGATTTGAAAGAAGGGATTGTACCGGGACAGACGGGACTTTCAAATCTGAATTTCTAGTAATTACGAATGGAATAAATAGTTTAATATCGGTCTACTGGTTATTTTCTCTTCGGGCGTCGGTGTCCTGTGGTTGTGGCTGGCGGCCGCCTGCTTGATCTGCTTCAGTTTGGCCTCGTGCTCCTTCCTGTTGAGGCAGACCCTGGGCGGTGGCGGCGGCGTGTCCCTCTTGTCGTAGCCCATCTTGATCAGCCTCTGGGTGGCGAACGTCACGTTGTTGTCCGAATTGCAGAGCGTGTCCAGTAGGACGGTCTCCTCGACGACGGGGAACACGCTCTTCAGGTACCTGATACCGAATTTGATTGCTCAACTTCGAACAGTTATCACTATCAAAACATTGACTCGATTCACTATCAACAGGACAGCGTAATAAAACTCAAGCAATCATTTCAATACTACGTCTAAATAATCAGCATCAATTTATTGTTTTGGACTGTTTTGGTACTATGTTGGACCGACTGTCGGCATTATCACTCAACAGTCACTGACAAGAAGAACTTACTAGCAAATTAATTAGTTTGACGATAAATTTCGTCATAAGAAATATCATGAATTCAGTGTAATATAGAAAGTTTCGTAGATTTTCGTGTGTTTCTGTCTCCTCTCGCTGGTTTGGTCTTTTGCTAGAACGGTTTCGACTGCTCGCCATCTTCAGTAGCGGTGTTAGTCACTTTTGGCACTTTGGATGTGCCTGTTTATCGTGTGTATGTATATGCGTCTTGTTCTTGTGTTTTTTGGGGGATGTTGTTTGTCTTATTTGGGTTGGGAGGGATTTTGTCAATCGGCTTAAGTCTTTGTCGGATTATCCGTCAAATATATATTTGTTCACACAACCGGTCACAACTATTAGGTTCTGAAATACAAATATATAACAGGTAATCTATCCGGTATCCTGTATTTACGATCATAAAAGATTTGCTGTTAATCGAAAATTGATTGAAAAAGTTATTTTTAGTAATATAGAAATTTTATCGGTGCATGTGCACTCAACGAACTTTAGTTAAGTACATTTCCGCACCACCCTCAAGGGGCGCTAGTTTCTCGGTGCATGTGCACTCAACGAACTTTAGTTAAGTACATTTCCGCACCACCCTCAAGGGGCGCTAGTTTCTCGGTGCATGTGCACTCAACGAACTTTAGTTAAGTACATTTCCGCACCACCCTCAAGGGGCGCTAGTTTCTCGGTGCATGTGCACTCAACGAACTTTAGTTAAGTACATTTCCGCACCACCCTCAAGGGGCGCTAGTTTCTCGGTGCATGTGCACTCAACGAACTTTAGTTAAGTACATTTCCGCACCACCCTCAAGGGGCGCTAGTTTCTCGGTGCATGTGCACTCAACGAACTTTAGTTAAGTACATTTCCGCACCACCCTCAAGGGGCGCTAGTTTCTCGGTGCATGTGCACTCAACGAACTTTAGTTAAGTACATTTCCGCACCACCCTCAGGGGGCGCTAGTTTCTCGGTGGATGTGTACTCAACGAACTTTAGTTAAGTACATTTCCGCACCACCCTCAGGGGGCGCTAGTTTCTCGGTGCATGTGCACTCAACGAACTTTAGTTAAGTACATTTCCGCACCACCCTCAAGGGGCGCTAGTTTCTCGGTGCATGTGCACTCAACGAACTTTAGTTAAGTACATTTCCGCACCACCCTCAAGGGGCGCTAGTTTATCGGTGCATGTGCACTCAACGAACTTTAGTTAAGTATATTTCCGCACCACACTCTGGGGGTTGCTAGTTTCACAGAAATCGTTAGTTCAGTGCACTTGGACCGGCTTACTAGCGCCCCCCTGAGTGTGGTGCGGAAATGTACTAAACTAATGTTCGTTGGGCCCACTTCCACTGATTAAATAGATTACTAAAAACGTTTATCAATAAATTTTTGATGAACAGGAAAACTTTTTATGATCGTAAATACACAATACGAGATATGTTTCCTGTCATATATTTGGAAGTCAGAACCTAATAGTTGTGACCAATTGTGTGATCAAATATATATTTGACCATTAATCCGACAAAGACTTAAGCCGATTAACAAAATCCCTCCCAACCCAAATAAGACAAAACACAACCCCCAAAAACACAATAACAAGACACACACACACACACAAATACATATATATATATATATATATATATATATATATATATATATGATTATAAGATATCTAATACTTCTTTTTTGTACACAATCATGAATGTTTACAATTCAAGAGTCATTATAAATGAATACTAGTTTACAATTACAACTTCATTGTTCCCCAATTATGTGCAATCTTGTAAGCGCGGTGATTTAGGATTATATATATATATATATATATATATATATATATATATATATATACATACATACATACACACACACACACACACATACACACGACAAACAGTCAACCACAAGACAAGTGACAGTGGCAGTGACAGTGCATTGAGGATGCCCAAAAAACATTCAAAGTGCAAAATTGACTAACACCGCTACTGAAGATGGCTAGCAGCCGAAAACGGTCTAGCAAAAGACTAAACCAGCGAGAGGAGACAGAAACACACGAAATCTACGAAACTTACTTGCCGATTGAGCAGCCGTTCAGCCGATTGATTGTATAAATTCCGATGAAAATTAAACAATATACAGAAAACGGTCTGTTATCTTGTAAAACAGCTATTGATTCGTGCATACAAGCTATACAGCCGCGGCCAACACATGCACATGCAAATTGCGATGGGACATGCACGAAGAGTGAAAATTTGCATTATCCAAGTTTTATGTTGTTATGCGGCATGCAACCGCCGGCACTGCTAACCTCGACTATGTTATCGCCAATAAAAGATTTAATAATGATTTTTTTCTGTTTAAAGTGCGGCCTCCCCCGTTTCTGTTATTCGCGCACAGCTCGTCGTCAAACGCTTTAATTACGTGGTGCAAAGTTGTAATTAAACTCGGTATTTATTACAGTTTGGGCGATGATATCTCTAATCGACCATTCTGACCGCGTTGTCCGTTTTAATAAATGAACAGCTTGGAAAATGTATCTTAAATCGTTATGAATTTAAACTTTTGGAAATGGCACTACAGCTACTGCTTTTGATATATATAAAATTCAAATTTAACTATGTGTTTTTGTTATGTAAATAGTACCAAATTTGGTGTAAATATTCAACGACTCTGAAGGAAATGTACTGCGATGTTAGGAAGAACCCCTAGAGCCCACCACCTCTTAAACCAAAATAGGGAGCGGATGCTAGGGGTAAAATACTATTATCGCATCGTGTAGAGAAATTTTATCGGACTAACAATTAGACATGGGTGATCTAAATTTAAACTATACCCTCGACCGCAAACAGATTTTCATTCGCTAAATACTCAGGTGATGCTTGTAATTTTTTGAAAAATGATGTACTCGAGTAGAGAATAAACATTTCCTATAGTTTTAAGTAAACTTTAAACATAGTAATTTGAAACATAAAGAACACATTCTCATGCGCGATTCTACAGTAGTTCTCATACCGGATAAAGAGAAAAGTGCAGTAATTATGCCACTAGCAAATGATGGGAAGAAGGAGCCCTATTTTAAATATTCATTTCATAACATATTTTATGGGTTCTTTTTTCGTAATATTTTGTACCACCGAGCTAGTTTTCTTACTAATTCTCTATTGTACTGAGTGAATTTACAATATCGATACCAACAATACAGTTGATGGTGTCAAGACCGTATTCAACAAAAAGTCCAATTTGAGTAGGACGTGAAGCCTTGGCAGTGCAGCAGCGGAATAAAGCCGTTTCAATGAACGGGGAAGGCTTCAGTGGGGGAGTACACAAGAAGTGTGTTCAGGAGGGTTCAGACCCTTCACGAGAAGTTATCGATCTCACATCTGGATGCGCGAAAGGACGGGATAAAGAGAACTCCCCATTACCCCAATCACGATCCTTCCGACATTTTAAAATTGTAATACAATTTATTATTTTACACTTTCTTTTATAGAGGTCATCTCTGAACAGATAATTCACTCTGTAAACCGTAGGTTTGTTGTGTTTCTGTCTCCTCTCGCCGGTTCGGTCATTCGCTAGACCGGTTTCGGCCGCTCGCCATCTTCAGTAGCGGTGTCGGTCACTGTCGTCACTTTGGATGTTTTTCGTGGGGCATCCTCACTGCACTGTCACTGTGCCAACAGTGACTGACGCAGCGCTACTGAAGATGGCGAGCGGCCGAAACTCCGGTCTAGCAAAAGACCGAACCGGCGAGAGGAACGCCGGAAACGCCACAAATCTACGGTATTCCAAACCCTCGCAGGCCACAAAACGGGTGTCTTAAATTACTCTGTAAATATTTCCCCATTCCGTTTTGTTTGTGCGGCATAATAGGCACGAATAATCGTTCGAGAATATTTTCCAAAGTAACAGATAGGATTTTCTTTTGTTGATTCTGAAGGGAATAAATAATCCCTCCCGGCCGGTTGTGGAACACGCAATCGAGATTGTCGGCTGTAAATCTTTATCCAATATCTAACACTCTTGTAGCCATAACTGGGTGTAACTGTTGCATAAATATTTCTCAAAATCTACTCAATTTAAGCCGCCTGATTCTATTTACATTACTGGATTTTTTAGCTAAATTATAATAGCGTAACAAATTAGTTGAGCCAAAGCCATCTGATTGGAATCAAGCCGTTAGTATAACAATCATACTACTTGGGGAACAACAATCAGGGCGCATACTTGGGATAGTACAAACATTACTGGTACAAACGAACAAATTACGAAAGGATACGACACTAAAAGAGGGGGAGGGGGGACATGCTTACTATTCGTGCTTTCCAGTAATCAGGGGAAGGGTATAATTGAAAAAAACTAATACAATAGATTTAGATTAGGTAAACTAATTTTGGGGTGTAACTAAATTATTGAAAGAAAGTTATAATCACCGATATGAATCGTGAAATATATTCATTCTAAAATAAATTTAATAAAAAGAATCATTTTAATCAGATAATAATAGTAATATTTTGCCAGATCGGTTTCGGTCGCTCGCCACCGCTTCAGCAGCTCTATTGGCGATGAGTCACTTTGGTATATAGCCGTTGTTTGTGGGGCATTCTGCCCGCACGGTCATTTCACATTTACCGAAATTTTCCCGTTTATAAGTGCGTATTTATGATTAATAATTGAAGTCGCGAGGGTTAGTATTAGACGCGCCGTATTTCTTATTAATAATCGATGTCGTGCGGGTTAGTATTAGACGCGCCGTATTTCTTATTAATAATCAAGATTGTGCGGATTAGTATTAGACGCGCCGTATTTTTATTAATAATCGATGTCGTGCGGGTTAGTATTAGACGCGCCGTATTTCTTATTAATAATCGATGTCGTGCGGGTTAGTATTAGACGCGCCGTATTTCTTATTAATAATCGATGTCGTGCGGGTTAGTATTAGACGCGCCGTATTTCTTATTAATAATCGATGTCGTGCGGGTTAGTATTAGACGCGCCGTATTTCTTATTAATAATCGAAGTCATACGGGTTCGTATTAGACGCGCCGTATTTCATTAATAATCGAGTCGTGCGGGTTAGTATTAGACGCGCCGTATTTCTTATTAATAATCGATGTCGTGCGGGTTAGTATTAGACGCGCCGTATTTCTTATTAATAATCGATGTCGTGCGGGTTAGTATTGGAGAATTCTCGCTGGAATGAGAAAACAAAAAATTTGCTAGAATGACTCACCACCGTTCCGAGCGACTACTGAAGACGGCCGACGGCCGAAAACGGTCCGGCGAAAGAGCGGGTCAAACAATTATTATCGTTCTACCGGTATAGCGGTTTCCTTCGTTAGTGCCATAGAAATTCTTTCGATTAACAACTTAGTCCCGGTGAGAGATCTACAGGTGGTGGAATATAATGTGGACCTGAGCTTCATTTTGGGCGAGTGCGGTTTGGGCGGTATCCGGCGCACGAGCGGGCTCTGCAGCGGGGCCCTCTGCACCGGCACCGGGGGCGGCGTGAACGGCCCCGGCGTCGCCACCGGGTGCTTCTCCACCTGCAGCGCGCTCACCACCACCGCCTCACGACCGTGATACCTGCGTAAACCATCAACAACCCCCAAGCGTCAACAATAAACACTATACCCCCGACTACCTTATCGGGTAATTCTCCGGTCGTTCCGGCGTCGATCCTCGAAACTTGAGAATCGCTTCCTGAATATAAATTGACAACATTAAATTAAGACAAGAAACATCAATCGCAATTTTTAAACCCCCCTCGCACCACCGTCGGATATAATAACACCGCACCGGTTATTGTGTCCAATTTAAACAAGATACATTTTAATGTAGGTTCGTGATGCTGGTTTGGTCTTTTGCTAGACCAAAAAAAAACCAAAAAGACCGAGAGACAGAAACATCACGAACCTACAGTATTCCAACCCCTCGCAGACCACAAAACAGGTATAATAAATTTTGTTTTCGGAACGCCAAAAAAAAATCCCCGATTACCAGGAGATCGATCCCTTCTTCCCGCAGTATTAATCGATACCAGCGGAAGTTAGCGAAATATTTTCTTCAATTTACTGTATACGAATAAATTTATACAAAAATGACTATAATTCAGCAATGAAACGCTACTTTTTTTTTTGTCTCTTTTATTGTTACAACTGTAAAATTATACAATAAGCAACATTGATGAAATCACTAGCTACAATAGTCTACAATTAGAGGAGAAACCCACTAGTTTCCCCCCTTTTTATTATTATTATTATTATTTATTTATTATTATTAATATTTTATTTAATCATTGTGGCCACTTCCTTTTCAGGCGTCTAATCTTACTAAAATTTTGCTTTTTTCATGTTTTATGATTATATTCGGATTCAATGTTGTTATAACGTTTTAATGTATACTTATATTCACGTTCTGAAAACCTTCACTAATTTAAAATAAAAGTTTAATTTACGCTTGAGTAAGCTTTCGTACAATTTTCTGTCACCGAAATCGACAGTTAAAATAAGCTATGTATTACGAAATTGCGTATTTTTGTGTTTCGGTATGGATTGAGAAACTGCAAAAACGTTGATATTTTCGTGAAGTAAATGAAGAAAATTGTTGTATAATTACGCTTCGGTATGGGCGGAACATTGTTGAATGGAACGTTGTCGAATCGTTTATACTACGTGTTGATCGAACACTTACAGATTTGAGCGGACGCGGTACTATCGGAAGATTGACAATTGATGAAATTGGACGATTGGATGAAAAACCAAAAAAAAAAACTAGACCGTTTAATAGGAACGCCCGAAACAGACTGACAGAAGAATTGATTCCACTCTGTTATCTAACGGATGGAATCAGCACGGGCGGATCAATAAAAGTAAAAATAACACGGATGGCGGTCTGTACAAGCTGACTGGTTGTACAATTATCGATTTGGAGAAAGTGTATTTGTCGGGGATAATTTTGTATTTAAGTTGGAAGAATATTTTGAATTGAGATTCATGGAACGGCATAAATATTTTCTCGAATTTACTGTATATGAATAAATTTATAGAAAATGACTCTACAATTCAGCAATGAAACACTATATTTGGTTAAACAACTTATTTCAATATTAATCTTACTAAATGTTTTATGATTATATTCAGATTCAATGTTGTTAAAACGTTTTAATGTATACTTATATCACCTCTCTTATGGTTATAGAATACGATTCTATGTATGTAATCATGTTTTACCGTTAGTCGAGAATGTCAAATCATGTTCTGAAAGGCCTTGTCCCTATTCGCCTACGATTGTCCTTCTATTTGCCGGTTGGCGACGTCTGCGCCGCATAATTGAACCGGTTAATTAATATGAAGAATCAATATTCATCAGCGAGCTGAGGGGCCGGGAGTCGGAATAATCGCCGCCAGATTAATAACCATCTCTCCGTTTTCAGTTAATTGCGCACTGTCGGTGAGCCGTGTTCTTCCGTTTTAATAGCGAGATTTTCCTCAACAAGAGATATTGATCGAAGCCTCGGACCATTTTATTTTCAGAGTGAATTACAACCGGGAACAATTTATAGCCGAACCGAAGCCAGGAATTATATACAAGATTGAGTCCACCGGGGGCTCTAATTAGGAATGACCGGATTGCCCCCCGTGTTTAATTAAATAACCCATTAATTTTTATCTCTCCCCCCCCCGATAGTCTGTAAACGGAAGCGAAATACGGTCCTAATCTGAAGTGGAAAATTACTGTATATAAAAGGAGGAAATTGAATGTTCGGACGAACTTCAGTATCGAAGAAAGGATCACTTCGCAAGTCACGAGCTACATCTCTGCGTACTTCGGTAAGTACCAACAATCTATGAAGGTCCTTCAATTGCAACAGTAATCCGTCAATTATCACAAACATGCTACTATAATGAAGTAATCTGTCAAGTTAAAGTGTTAATACCTCCTATTAAGCCCTACCCATACCCTGAAGTGAAACTGAATTTAACTGTTTTTTTTTTCTATTTCTTTCCGGAATACTGAAAATTCTAGAACACATCGATTTGGCGTGCTAAAATTGAAAGCAAATAAATATCCGTTTTGTATTGGCCAATGAATTTGAATTTGTGTAAAGAAAATATTGTAACGGCTCAGTTCCAAAATTGGGACCGAGTTAAGAGAAACACTCATAGCCGCTAATTTTCTGTGCCCGTGAGCTTTGTCTTGCGACGAAAAATATCGTGTACGGTGCGCGTGTAAAATAAGTGTAATACAATAACAAGTGTTGTAAATGTTCTGCGGAACGTTTCTTGACGCGGAGCCGGATAAGAGGTAACGTTGGCACTATTTGAGTTGTACTTTTTTTTCAAAATTTCACATCGGAAATTGTACATTAAAGGACTGTGTATGCACGAGCTACGCACTTAAATTCTCACTTACAATATTCAAAATGGAATAATGAATATTTAACTATGATCCAAACCAGTTTCATACCGAAGAACTGATGACTTTTTATTCATACAATTCATAATGTATGAAGCACGAATTTGAAATTCCGATCTCTGTTTTCTTATTAAATTGCAACGATTCTGTTGGATATTTTCTGAAAATCTGGTTTTAGATTGGGGCTCAGCCGCGGTCTGGAATATCATCTCTCGCGCTCTCGGTTCTAAAGGAAGCCGGTTTCCGCTATTCGCCATCGTCGGTTGCATCTCCTGAATAGTATAGCCTCGATACATTTAATCTTCGGCATTTTTTTAGATTGTTAATAAAATATTTATTTTTATTTACACAACGAATGATGGGCGAGTACAATTTGATTTCGGCTGAGTTAGGGGGGGGGGGCCCGCTCCGACTCCGGTTTCAAAAAAGTTCCGTGTCCAGAATTTTTAAACGAACATAATTATAAAATATAAAATTTCTAAAACTCACTTGATGAGAAGTGCCTTGATGTGAGTGTCGGGAACGGTCGGGAACATCGCTCGGATCCTGGATACGGATTCGGCGGCCAGTATGGCGGCCGCGTTGCCCGGCAAGTTGTTTATGTTGTTCATGTTGTTGTTGTTGTTGTTGTTGTTGTTGTTGCCGGTGTTGTTGTTCTGCTGTTGGTGGTGTTGTTGATGTTGCTGGTTGGTGTGGACGGCCGACGCGCCCATCAACGGTACCAGTCTTGGGCTAGACCTTACTTCGTCCTTCGAAGAAATTTCAACAAAAAAAAAAACGTATACCGATATGAATTTTCCTATTAAACGGCAATTTTGGTTTGAGGGCGCGTTGTCTGGGGCTCCTGGAGTATTTCACGTGAAGTGCCTAATCGATCTCTCGGAGGTTGAGAAAAATATTTCATGTTCCAGTGAACTTGCAACTTTCGAATTTAGAGAATTACGACGGGGGACAAAAAACTTTATATCTTCGTGTTTAGATCAATTGCACGCGACACGGCCGAATCGAAATCATGAATTATTGGAATGAACGCCAACCTTGGCTGGCGGAGGTCTACGACCGAGAAGCCCTACGTAGGGCACATCTGATTTCATTTGGTGGTGGCGTTCTAAATTTTTTTTTTTTAAATATTCCGTTACGTTTCCTCAGAAGTGGCCCACGGCCCCAGCTCAAATCAGCTACAACAAAATTGAATGATTAATTAAAAAAAACTCTTCGTATAACTCCGGATATCCGATTACCACGAGCTATGTCCTAGGGTAAATGAAAAATAAATAAACTCGGACAACAGTAAGATGAAAAGTTCAAATTGAGATTTTGCTAACAGGGTTGGTCCTTAGGGGAAGCGCCTACTTGAGAGGCAGCAGTGCATCTTCCGGCCGACCTTGGTTATCTTCTTGGCCAAAAAACAAATATTTTTCACCCCTTATTCTATAAATTTCTTCTAAAATTGTTCTCATTACGGTCGAACAATGTTATATTTGATGAGGCAAATTGTCTATCTCGGTAGCAATAGAGGTGAGGGATAGAAATACTTAGCCCATTGTTTCTAACTCACGACCAATATTTAAATTACGCTTTTTTTCTATAAAAAAAAATATGCGCTTAATATTGTTCAAACACAACTTTACCTGCAACGGTAACTTCTCCATCTGTTTCGCCAGCTGCTTCAACCGCGGGTCTTCGAGGCTGGCGTTCCTCGTGAAGTAGTTTATGAAATAGCTGCAACATTCGGAAGAGAATTTAAGTTTTTTTTTCAAGCCGAATCCGTAACGAAGCGAGCTTATCGATAGTCACGTTAGTACTGGACGCGGAGTTACTTGTTGCGTGTCGTAGCCGGGTCATTTTTTTCATAGTGAATTGGATTAGCCGGCTCTCGTTAGCTATTACGGGGGGTGAGGGTTGAACTTTTCCAGCAATAAAGTTCAGATCGCCACAGGGAAAAACATTCGCTGCAGTGTAAACCCTATTTGGGATCTTTGAAATTATATCGCGAGCTTCACAATGCTAAAATTTTGACGGCCACAATCAGTTTTATATTTTTATATATCAATGAACAAAACTACCATAATTCAAGGTGTTTATCGTTGAAAAAACCAAAAAGTTCAACAGTCAAAAGTGAGATGGTTTAAGTAATACAGAAAAATTCAAGTAACATCCTGCAGTACTGCACACTGCAGGAGATGGATGTTAGGGCGACACTTTTCAGAGCCCAAACAATTCGCGGGAATGTTTTTTTTTAAATTAAAGTCCCCGAACGAGGTTTCTTCCACCGACAGTAGACAGAACGTAGAAAGTTAGCCCCGGCAAAGAAAGATTAGCGACTGGGAGGAAATCAATTAGTTCAGAACAGACGAGAGAAATACAACGCATCTGGAGACATATTTCCGTGAGCAAATGGGCGGACAAAGGGTTTGCTACCCTAATTCGGGGCCTGACCTCAATTAGGGATAATGGCCTATCCCTCTGAGGGCACACGCAAGTTCTCCAGCCGTCACGGAATGCAGCTTCGGAGTATTAACCGAATTCTAATACGGTATTAATATAAAGATATGCATTATCGCCAATTTTCGGTTTTACTGTGAAAATTCCCAGTATTATTTATTTCGCCAATTCCGTAAATTATTGTATTGGCAACGAAATAATTGCGGATTTTTCGATTCCACGTTTTCTGACAAATATATATATATAAATATCGAATATTATGAGAATACCTATTTGTAGTCTGCGTGGGGTTGAAATACCGTAGATCTCGCTGGTTTGGTCTTTTGCTAGACCGGTTTCGGCCGCTCACCATCCTCACTGCACTGTCACTGGCACTTGTACTGTGCACCGATAAACTAGCGCCCCCCTGAGGGTGGTGCGGAAATGTACTTAACTAAAGTTCGTTGGGTGCACTTGCACCGATAAACTAGCGCCCCCCTGAGGGTGGTGCGGAAATGTACTTAACTAAAGTTCGTTGGGTCCACTTGCACCGATAAACTAGCGCCCCCCTGAGGGTGGTGCGGAAATGTACTTAACTAAAGTTCGTTGGGTGCACTTGCTCCGATTGACTAGATTACTAAAAATATCTTTTTTCAATAAATTTTGGATGAACAGGAAAACTTTTATGATCGTAAATACACAATACCAGATTTGTGGTGATCGAATATATATTTGACGGATAATCCGACAAAGACTTAAGCAGATTAACAAAATCCCTCCCAACCCAAATAAGACAAACAGCATCTCCCAAAAACTCAATAACACGACACATCTATATATAGACGACAAACAGAGAACTACTACAGTACAAAGTGACAGTGACAGTGCAGTGAGGATGCCCAAAAACATCCAAAGTGACTAACACCGCCACTGAAGATGGCGAGCAGTCGAAACCGGTCTAGCAATAGATCAAACCAGCGAGAGGAGACAGAAACACAGGAAATCTACGAAATTTACTATATTACACTGAATTCATGATATTTCTTATGACAAAATTTATCGTCAAAGTAATTAATTTGCTAGTAAATGATTAACACGTAAAATAGCGCATGTTTTGGACATTTTTCCTACACTCATTGATATAGGCTCATGCTAGCAATGTTTCAACTACTCGCCATCCTCAGTAGCACCGGGCGATTCATATATATATTTAAAACATGTTTTTCTTAAATAGAATAATAGCTGCGACTCTGAGAATCGTTATAATTGAATTAAACCCCTACTACTGTATATAATTGATTCCTATTTCAGACATTTCGGAGTAAAAGATTTCGCCACGATACTGTAAAAGGTTAATACAGCCCGATGGAATCGGTCTCGCAATTTGAAATTCAATTAGGAAAACACGGCAATTAGATGGTTGGGGTGGGGGGCGGGTTCAGAATGTCGCCGGCCTAAATGAGACGTCGTCGATCAAGATATTGTTGGGGGCAACAACAATAAAGGTGGAATAAATTTGTTCGCCGCCTTCTACCGGCCGGACGGTGCCATTAGCCGCGGGAAAGTAATGAGAGGGCAAGAAACGGGGATGAAAAAAGGGGGTGGAGGAAAAAAGAGAAAAAAAAAGCGGACGTCGGTCAGGCGAGCGACAAATCAAATGAAAATCGGCTAATTAAAATATGAGAAAGGGCGCCAAATATAAATTGCTAATGGCGTAGTTCTTTTTTCCGTTCGGTAATTGAGCGATATTATATGTATTAATGTAGACGAATTGTTTCGTGCAACAAGATCGAGAGACTCAACAACGTACTGACTTAGGTGAGCGACCGAAATCGGTCTAGCAAAAAATCAAAGTTTCCATCACCAAAAGTCACGAGCCAACGGGTTTTGCTATAAGTCTATAGGGTGTTATGAAGATATTTTTCAATAAAAATTAAGTACAATTGAAATCTATTCTGCCATCAGGGATCGAAATCTGGCTCTGAGCCGGAAGGGTTTCCGCTTTTCGCCATCATCAATACGATGTTATAATCCAGAACGCAGGTCTAGGATTAGATCTAAAAACATATTCCAATCCATGAGTCCAATAAATAAACTCACCCTCAGAGTATTATTTTTTTTTTCAATATTAAACAAATCAGCCACTGAAATCAGTGCGATGTCCAGAAGAGTGATTGAAAGTGATTTTTTTTGTACTCGGTTAGAAGAAACACAAAATTCATTATATTCACGTTAGCAAGAGATGTGGGGAATATTTAACGAGCTCATTTTTTATTATATGGAGGTTCGTTAGATAAGTATGGTAAAAAAGTTGTTAGAAAGCAATTTTTGGGTCCAGCGAGTTTCCAATTGTTTTCATCCCCTTCGAAATTTGTTTTTCAAACCTTTTAAAATAACAAATCGCCCTTGTATATACATCCCGACTCTTCCGCGTATGAACTCTTCTATTATGAACATAAAATTATCACATTATTTGCCCGCAGTTGTAAAATTGCATTAGGTACAAATTCGTTGTGTAAGTAGAATTTTCATTTTCTATCGTTTAACCAACTGGTGGGGTACAAGAACGACCGATCTGAGGTCAGTTAGTGGAATTAAATACTCACTTGTTGAACTTTCAATTTCCATAATGCCAAGTTGCGTAAGTGGAAAGGGGGCGAAAAAACAGGGCCGCCGACTGTGGGATAAAATTTTTTCGATCACGCGATCCATCATCAAATTGCCACTCTTCCGGTAATGATAATTTCGGATAATCGAATTTCCGGATGGGGCGGCGTTTCGAGAATCGTCCGTTTCGATGTATCGATAACGCCCCGAGATATAATATTCCGTAGCGACAGTTTCTATAGGCTCTATTTAAAAAAAAAAAAATTTCGAAGGGGTTGCAAATAAAATCCCTTGTGACAACTTCGAGCAAAGTTGGATGACGTTCACAAAGAATGAAACTGCAGTTAGTGGCGCATATGAATTGAATGTAGTGGAACTGCTTTGAATTATCTATACAATTTATACAGTCGGGGTAAACATAATGCAATAGCGACACTTACTGGGGGCTATATTTGGTATATAACTAGTGCAACGGGAGTCCTATTGACGCAGTTTCTCCGCACATTCTTTACATTATATTTGTTGGAAACAAGATTTTTTTCTTCGCGGTTATAATTGATGTTATACCTAAAACGTTTCCCGCTTCTATAATATCCGTTTCGTACGGAAATTGCGGTCCATTCATTTGGACCGAAATTGCGATTCTGAACGGTTCAACATCTGCGCACGCGCTTGCTAAGATGCGCATTGAACAATTGAGATGTTGAATGTTGTGGAGAATACACCCGTAGCACGTCCAAAACGCGAAAAAATAAATGTTTTATTATCGCAAATCCAGTGCCAAGGGGAGGTTTTGAAATATGTGAATCGCAAGAAAGCATAAATTAACCGAACATGAAGGAATACTCTGAATAATGAGATATAAAGTGACATATTTAATTCCTTTTCCACACTGATATATTAGGGGTGCCCAAAAGTTTTGACTTTGGAATTCATTTTATTTTGCCGGAAAAGAAACTTCAATTATTAATCTACTATCTACAACAACTCTCTGCCACTTTTCCGGCAAATTTTCCGGATTGCCCTCTCGAAGAATTCCTCAAGACCGAAATACATCTTATCAAATTGTCGATTACTCGGGCACAACCAATATTAATCGGTGGACATCGCATCACCATATGTCACAATTACAGATTATATAATCACAATACACAGATATCGGTCAAATATAAATAATAATAACTGGCGGAGCGAAATAAATTGAAGGATACAGTCCCGATTTATTTTCATGAGTAACATTTTCAACTACTATTTACCCTGTAAAGCATCGTTATTCTAAATATGTCGATATATATCTTATAGAATTCTACTCACACATAAACATGTCATGTATACATATATATTGCAAGAATATTATCATTATGGTCACTCCAGTTTCTTTATACATTGAAAATTTAATTTGATATTAGTTTCAATACAACGTTATGTACAAGTAATGTAGATTAAATTTATGTTAGCGAAACGTCATAAATTGTAAAATATTTCAGGTATTTATCTCATAACTGGTCGACCCAGTGTTGTTATTAATAGGGGAATATTGTGATGAATATGTTGACTCGAAGTTGGGTTATTGGAAGTATTTTATACAAAACTATTGAAGTATAAAGCTGTGTTTGGGGGTTGGGGGGGTGGGGGGTGGGTTTACCTTTTTCCAGTTTTGGGCTCTATCCTGGCCTCCCATCCGGGCGGCAGCCTCGGCTGTGTGGGGCAGTCGTCCATGCCGCCGCGACTGTTGGAAAGGGCAGGGCTGTTGGGGCCGGCCGATCATGCGGGTATCCCGGGAACGTTGTGGCGTCGCCGGTGGTGGTGGCGGTGGCGGTGGCGGCGGTGGCGGTGGTGGGGCTGGGGCCGTGCCCCGACTGGGAGACCAGGGGCCCGGGAACCGATCGATGAGAGGGGCCGCCCGACCCCACGCCGGATCAAGCCCGACATCCCTCCCCTGAACATCATCCCCTCATCATCAACCCCCGTCGCTCCAGTTCGGCGACGTCCCGAAAGATCGGGCGAGCATTCAAATATAACAACCCCGACGGGCACCCCTAATTTAACCCCTTGCACTGGAGGGCTCCGGAACGGAGACGATGCGAATAATTTTCAGTTTTTACCATAAGGACAAAAACAAGTCGTAAAAACCTTTTTTCTGTTTTTTTTATTTGTACAATAAATTATAACATAATTATGTGTACAAGTGTTGGGTGTATGTTTCCCACTTGAATGGCTTTTTTCAGACGGCACTTTTCACAATGAATGAAATAATTTACGGCTTGGTATAGCAATTCTACGGGCTAAGATAAGATGATCTCTGGGCCAGCGGCGTTTAAGCCGTCGTGGTGGGTATAGTGGAGATAGACTTGTAAATATGTAAATAAATATGTAAATAATATAGACGCTCTTGGCCGTCATAACGCGGACAATATTGAACTAAGCTACGAATCCGATTCTAGTGATATATTTCCTGTTATACGACGATACATACCGAGAATTGAAAGCGATATCGACTGAAAATGACGAATGGATAGATATTTCTGAAATGGATAATATTCCATCTTCTATGGATTTCGATATTTCACCTCGAATTGCCGGACCACAAATTTCCAACCGATATAAAAGAACCGTTAGATTGTTTTCGATTATACTTTACGGATACATCGATTGATTCAATGACAATGAGTTAACCAACCAGCCGTAGTTGAATCAATCTACTTCAATTCCAATGATTATTCATCCGTTTATTATAATATAACAAAAATTTATACAAATAATTTCTTTTCTCTTCTGGAGATTGGGCCCTTTAACCTTTAACTTCTGAATTCATAAAAATTCTTGCAAACAAGATATATCATAAAAAAGTTCCGTCAGTCCGAGAAAAAAACACTAATTAAATATTAATTATTGCGCATAAGAAATAGAGGAAACAAATATAATGTGTTGATTTAAAAGATTGGAAATTTCAGCAAAATCAGACTTGCCCCAAATTCAGCCTACAGTTTGAGCCCTTTTTCAGTTGCTCCGCAAAGAATTTTCCTTCAATTGCAAAATATGAATTGATTTACTGAAAAATTTAGTACAGGATAATCTGAGTTCTAAATCTACATCAATTTCGGAATGAATTAAACGAACGATTGCCTTTATAACGACAGAGATTAGAAATTGTCACGGTTAATTGAACTAAATGAATAATTTTACTCTGTAGGAAAGTGCTCTCTGTAGGGCCGAGAACGGAGATTATTAAATTTGCGAAAACTTTCTCTGAATTCAGCGATGAAAACAGCGATGAAGCTTCTTAGAAGTGGTTCAATTTCAATTTGAAAACTCTCCGAATAAACCTCGGCCTCTAATGTAATTACAAGGTCGGTAGCGCTTTCGTAATTAATGAAATGGGGCGACGATGGATTATATACACTTTTTGATTTATATTACAGCAATTTTTCAGCACAACTTTAAAGTTTCTTTCGTCTTATTGTATGTTATACAAAGAAGACAATTTAACAATATACCACCAATTTTTAATATTGACAATTACTTATTCATACTTAGCTACTTGATAAAAATCGCAAAAGTAATTATTATACCTCGAAATCGTCTCGATATGTTAGATCTATTTGTTTATAATATACTTTGAGGTATTATGAACTTGATAGTAAAATATAACTGTGGGTCTAATGCTGTTAATTTTAATATGTTTTACTTACTTGTTTACTATGTTTTACAACATTTCAAAGACATTTTTTTATTGATATTTTAACGGTGTTAACGATGTTTTTTTTCACAAAATTGTACAAAATAAGGACGCTCTATGTATTTAATTTTATTTACAAATACGCTCGCGTATACTGTTTATTCAATAAAGAATTTATTTACTTAGCTGGAACACACGTCCGTTATTTACCAGTGTGTAGGCGATATCCCTTCAATATTCAGGAGGCATCACGGCCATAAATTGTTCGAAGGAAGAAACCTATTTATCCGGAGCTGCAGCAGAACCGGTACGTGTCTGGGAAAAGCCGCAATGAGCGGCTTTTAAGTTGCGGACTGCAGGGAAATTCGAATAATTTCCCGGCCCAATTTGTCCAAGCTCACAGAAACTTAAACGCCCTTAACGGATCCAATCGCAGGGAAATTCTCATCGGCATTTACCGATTTAACTTGGCGCTCCAATTTTCTGCAACAATCCGAAGTTGTGGGGGCCAAATTCGAGTTAAAAACAAGGGGTAGTTTCCCTCGAAATTGGAAATTATGCGATTTCGCTACCCCCTCTACTGTATCGTTTTTAAAGCTTTCGACGAGATACATTCAAAATATACGAAGATATTTTCAGTGAGTTGTCAACATTGAACACAGCGAAAGTTTAACAGACCCGTTTTGTGGGTCTGCGAGGGGTTGGAATTTGCGTAGGTTTGCGGTGTTTCTGTCTCCTCGCGCCGGTTCGGTCTTTGGCTAAACCGGTTGCTCGCCGTCTTCAGTAGCCGTGTTAGTCACTGTCTCAAACAGAGAACAACCACAGTACAAGTGGCGGTGACAGTGCGGTGGCCGACATCCAAAAATGCCGACAGTGACTGACACCGCTACTGAAGACGGCGAGCGGCCGAAACCGGTCTAGCGAAAGACCGAACCAGCGAGAGGAGACAGAAACAACACGAACCTAGGGTACAGCAAAAGTTGTTTTCGCGTGAACGCATGAAAATTTTCAACGATTTAAATTTGCCTATCTGCAGTTTGAAGCTCTATCCTGGTTACAGAATATTTTTTGATTGATCAACATTAGCTTCATTGATAGAAAGATTGTTTTATTTGTGGATGTAAAAATTGAATGAACGCTTCGAAACCACGCCAAATTAGCTGGTTTCAATTGTTCGATGTGCAAGTGCTGACATCCGGATAATAACTCGACCTACCCCAGTTTCTCTTCCCTTAATATTTCGTCGTGTCGTGTGTATTTGGACTACTTGGAATAGTCCCGTCCTCAATTAAATCCGGAATCGAATCTGGATTATGAATATGGCAGTGCATCGTCATAACTTAATTCTGCCTCGGTATAATTATAACTTAGGTCATTCACAGACGTTATTAATCCTGTGTCTATAAAGGTTCTGGTGCACGTCGATGCCTCGGGACTGATGTCCGAATCGCATGCACCCCGCCACTTCCCATCAATCCTACCCCATCATAAAGGGTTGGGGAACGCCATGGTGTCTAGGAATAACTGGGACAAGGACGAGGCCCTTGTCAATAATCGCGGAATAGCTCGGAAAATATCCGGGTTTTTTAATCCATCCGCAAAACATAAAAGGGACATAACAGTAATGATACTCTCGTCGGAAAATAAAATAAATAGTTGGGCCATAGTTTGTTGATTATAGAAATTTTAATTGTGCATTATATATCTACAGTGTCATCAATAATGCAGCTTTCGTATGAAATCTACATTTCATTGTGTCTAGCCTGATATTTTTCAACATACAGACCTTAGACCTATTCTAGACGGCTATTTGACACCGTCTGTAGTATTCAAAAGAGAATTTAAGAAAATTCCCCTTTAATTACACATTTTCCCCACATGAAAATGCTCCAGAATTTGAAAAGTGACATAATTTTATTTCAGATTTCAGCGATTAAAAAAAATCGAAAGTATAAATAGTACATTATTACAACAGTGTTATATATTTATATTCATCGCTTCTCAAACATGACTGAAAATTTGCTCGCATTTCCAATCGTATATTAATTACAACTGAAATCGTACTACTGAAAATCGAATAAACCTTATCTAGACGTTGATGGATCAGGGGAAAAGGTTGATGGGGATAAAGAAAAACCACACAGATAAATCATGTTTTGTTAAAATTATTGCAAAGATGCCAACGAAATTTCACATATTTAACAACACACGAGTATCATATTATGTATGAATATTATATATATTTATATATATAAATAGCACAATCACAATTTTATTAGATTAACATTGGTTTCAACAATGGCTTTTCCAATATTGATTGATTTTTTCATTATTTTGTTTTTTTTCGTATTTATTAAATAGTTACTTTTAATTTCATCTTACAACAATATTAAATTACAGTCTTCAGTTAAAAATTTAGAAGGCATAGCCCGATTTAAAGTTTGATTTGCGCTCGGATGGCGCAAGAATTTTTTGTTAATATTTTTTTTTTTTTGTTTAGATTTATTTGATTGGCAGTTTAATAAGAGGAGGAAAGAGTGCGAATGAGAGATTGTATTAAAAAAAAGTTTTACAAGTGTTTTATTTTTTTTTTTTAAATTTAACTTCTATACGTTAATAAATTTCAAACTCTCGATAATGAAGTTTGAAATTCTCTTCGTTTATGTTCACTTTTCAGGCCTGATTGAAACAACTACTTGCTAGCTTTTGAGGCGTTTTTCATTTTTCCGTTTCATTTTGCGAAACCAAAAATAAAAATTTAAACATTATACAGAGAGCGAGATAACAACACTAACATATTCGTATATTTATTTATTTATTTATATATATATATATTTGTCATTAAAGTACAAATGATTGCCCTGAAATGTGAGCTCATGTCGGTCTAAGGGACATTAGAGAGGGGGTAGTTGGATCGAGTGTGCTTTGAACAGGGAAGTTCAATGTTATTTTTTTTTTTCTTCATTTTAACGAAGGTCATAAATATAGAGTATAGCAAATGTACAAGCCTAAAAGATAATTTCTTGTTTAGAAATAGAAAGACTTATCTACAAATGGTGATATAGTTAGTTTATAGTAGTCGTAATACAGTTTTAATTTATATGAAAGCCTCCTTAAATCACAAGACATTGAATTTTACAATTTATTTATAAACAGACAAACGAATGAAACAAACATGAAAATTCACTATTCTTGCTTTTCACCTACCAAATGAGCAATACATAATACATAAAAAATTGAAATCTGTAAGATTTACAATTGTCTAGCGCAGTTTTTTTTTTTTTAATTTTTAGAAAAGCGAAGCGCAACTGTTCTGAAAACATATCTCTTTTGGGGAATTTAGATATGTGAAATTTAGCGAAAATCATTAAAACGAATATCTATCGGTCCATCCCGTAGCCCGTTTTATTACCAAATAACTTTATTATAAGTTTTCCTTAACAACATTTCCCGCTGAAGTTTTGATTCTGATATTAGTTCACTTGTGCAATTCCTATTCCTGACAATATGCTCAAAACGTATTTACTTCATTGAAGACGCGTTACGCTTAAATACATTTTAAATTGTACTTAAAGATCTGACTGGGCGCCTTTAGGACACTTTTATCATTCGAACAAAGGTCTGACAAAGGTCTCGGGCTCAAATCGCCCTCACTTTTTACACCTTTTTTACGACATTATTCAATTTTTTACGGCTACGCGATGGACCGATTATAGGGGTGGAAGATCAGAAATGTTGGACCCGGGGGAAACAAAATCCCCCGGAAAGACGAAAAATTAACAGAAAAACAGGGACGGATGTCACGCCGAAGAAACGCAACTTTTCTTTTTTTTTTCTTATAATCCGCTGACATTTTTTTGTTTTCACAAATCCATTTTCCATTTTTCCAAATGCGCGCCTGAGGGTACACACAAACGTTTGTCCACCCTTTCCGAAGGTAGGTTTTACAAATATTCTATGTACAAGAAACACAACATATAAAGGCTACAAGAGAGAGAGAGAGAGAGAGAGAGAGAGAGTGTACACTTGTACGCGTGTGAGTGTACCTTTGTGTACATGTGTATGTGTTTGCATGCGCGTGAAAAATTACATAGACCAATTAACAATAAAACACAATGACGTCATTGCAAAAATATAATTGCCAATCGAGTGTAATTAACATTTTTATTTTAAATACCATTATTATTATTATCTAGTATTATTATTATTATTATTATATTTAATTATTATTATCCAATAATAATTTATATAATTATTTTATTATTAATTGTACAATAACAATAAGACCTGTGCACGGGTTGGGGCCCAGGGCTTGCTGGCGACGGTTTCACCATAATTCAATCCAGAATATGTTTTCTTATTTTCAAAATGTATTTACAATCCAAGTGGATTTTTTTTCGTCTGGATTAGGTTTTTGTTTGTTCAAATGTACGTCCGGCCGGCTAGCTCTGGGCCTTACCATCCGACCAGTTAACAACTCGAAATAAAGGCAGCGCTAATATTCGTTCAACTATTTATTTATTATTTATTTTTTGTTGGTAAAAATACAAAGTTTATCATATTTTTTTATTCAACTTTATAATCATTCTCTTTTGTCCCTTTCGTCCTGAATTAGATTTCTTAAGATTGGTTTGCCGCGCGAGCCACGTGGCGCTATCTATCGCTCTGTGATCCGACTAGGTGTTTCCTTTTAGATTTTTTACAATATTGTAATTTTTCAATTTTTTTTTGCTGTTTTGGTATTTCTACTCTAAGTTTAAAATTTGTTTTATTCCTTTTAAATATTGACTAAACGCTAGAAAATCAAAGTGTACTGACTACCAACAACGAACAGGCTGTTATTTCTATTCTGTTACATTTACACACGATTTTTTAAAATTTTATTTACTTATTAATCTAATTTTCCGACTACTATTCAATTTTACAGTTTTCTCAAAAAAAAACTGTAAGTATGCATTTCCTGCAACAACAATTTCATAACAGACTGTTTTTTGAACGCCGTGTGTCCATCTTATTTTTTTGTCTTTATAAATTGACCATTAAATTATAAATATACAGTTAGTTAAATAGAGAACAATGGATAATGTTATATTTATTTATAATCATCTTTAATTTGTTTTAACACGTCATTACAATTAGTAAAATGTGAATAAGGCTATGACTGAGGCATTGAAACTCTTTTCCTCACTTCTATATTTTAGTATATAGTAACTTTCTGCACGAGTTTATTTCGACCTTCAATGTCTCAGCAGTATAGAATCAACAATTATTTATTTAATTCAAGTTTCTTCTTTTCCTTTAATTATGTTTATGATTGTTCATTTCTCCCTATACTTTTTTCTTATTTAGGTTTCTTTATTATTTTCTTTTTTAATCTATTCGGAGACTCATTTTTCTTTGTATTGACCACTTCATGTTCGCGATTATTGGGGCCCTAAAAGTTTCAAATTTTCCAAAAAGAGACAGAAGATTCCAGACAGAAGATACTGTTAATGTTGAAATTTGAGGAACTTGGACAAATTTAAACTTCTCTATCTAATATTTAAAAGGTCAGGAGGATCCCCAACCATTAATTTCTAATCTATTGGAAACTGAAAGAATGAACTTAATTAAATATTTATGCCATCTGATTGAACACTTTTATTAAACACAAGTATTATGAATTTAAGTATCAATTAACTAAAATTCGACCATTACATGATGAGAGTCAAATTAATCTGTATTATATATTATCATTACCTAATGAAGTTACTTCATGTCTATAAGTATTATTTCAATTTATGACCTAATATGAAATATTTGATAAAGTAAATGGACTATCTATTTCATCGTATTGTAGAATGATTTTATTTAAATAGATCAAATGTATAAAAATAAAACTGTAATGATTCCATTCAATTCAATAAAAAAAAAATTACATTGATGTTCTCAGAATACTAAACTTCATCCTAGTTAATATTTCAATAATGATTATCATGAAATTTAAAATGTTAAACAACTTGAGATTATGACAGCCTAATGCATTATTTTCATTCATTTAATCTTGAATGTCAAACTTGGAAGCACCATTGATCATTGAAAAGGCGAATATCATATAGCAAAAATTAAAATAAAATGAGACAACGTGGTTGTCTTTAAAATAACCGCAATTCTATTCAAAAGCTTGATGACACTTAGCTAATATATGGGCAATATCACATACTTTTATACTAGCATGAGGCCTAATATTACACTTTAAAACAGTCAAGGTAATACCGATTTTACTAACCTCCCTTCATAATAATTTACCCTAAATCGTTCTTATACAATTATTCAATATAGGCTTACTTCTTAATTATGCTTAATTTTTTGACTGTCTCCTTGTTCAAATCAATAATTTAATAATGATTGAAATATCAATTTTCTTCGAAGTCAGTTTATTTTCAAACCACTTATAGAACAGGTAAAGACCATTGTGGCAAATCACTTGTCAATAATTTAATGCAGAGAATTGAATTTACCAACCGATTGGCCCAGCATTTTGAAAAGCCTGGACTCATTCATACTGAAATTTATTATTTCATTTTCACTAATAGAACTGAAAGACACACTAGCTATTCTGACAGGCTTAATGGAATAATGAATGAATAATTTTTTTATAGTTATTTGCCAGTTTAGAATTTCGTTCAATCAAAATAAATTAGCTGTGTATTACAGACATTTTTTAACTCTCACACATTCCTCAGTCGTTTTTCAAACAGTGTCAGTTTAATCATACTAATTCCAGTATACAATTTTTAGTACACTATTTATTCCCAAATACTAAAAGTTCAAAGAACCTCTATCTATATTATACTTTTACGTATTTAGTTTATAAACATTTATTTAATTTAAAAATAAACAATAATTAGATTAATTTGACTCTCGGTTCTTGGAGTAAAAGTGTATTCATTTTCTTTGATCCAATTGACTGGAATGAGATGGTCAAATTAATACTAGTTTCAATTTACAGGAGATAGGCCTCTCTCTCTCTGAAATTATGGCATCTCTCACATAATTTTAATTATTTCATTCTTTTGAAATTGTGGACAGATTATTCAGAATATTGAATGGAAGCTTCATACGGGTGGGGCCTCTCCATAACCAGAAAATTTATTGTTCTAGATTAATTCAACTAAACTCAATAACAATGATATCTGCCATATCATAAGAAACTGAAACATAGTTTAAATAGTTTCAGTTTTTTTTCAGTTGAAAAATAGTAAATTTTTCAGTAGAATTAATTCTACTCTTTTTGAATATTAACTTGGAAGTAAAACACATCGAGATTTAAAATTGTGACATATTTCTATTTAAAGTACAGATAAAATTTATTATCAAATATCAGTTTTTATTTATGGTAGAATCAAATCTTTAAAATATTCAAGAAACTCAAATAGCAACACTTCTATGGAGCAAAAGAGTCTTAGTACAAAATGAATTATCAGATTATTATTGCACGGTAAGATCAATTTTTGATATTCTGTTCCAATTCCATCAGAATAACTCCTATTGAGTGATTATTAGATAAAAGTCAGACTGATATCGTATTGACTTATTATGAACAGGGGCACACAAAAAAAAAATTGTGGGGCAGTTAGATTGAATCCAAATAGGACCATTCTGCTCGTAAAATGTAGTTAACATTTTAGGCAATATTGTTATCACTATCATTGCATTATTATGCAGTGTATACATTTAAAATTTCTATATATATTTTTCACAAAGAAAAGAAATACTTATTTTTTAAATAGACGTAAATGCACATTTATGAAAAGAGTGCAAATCATTAATTAATTATTCGATCAAACGTTTAAATCCGTAGAAAGTTGAAGGTATAAGTGATTAATATACTTCTTAAAGAGAAATTTCTATGGAATCAGATTTGAATACAAATATTGACACTCAATTCAATAATTTCTTTTTTCCATAAACAATATCCTTCCTATTTATTTAAGGAGTGAAGAGTAAAATGGCCAGTATGAAACCCATTGACCAAACAATAGGTGAATTTATATATTCGCAATATTCATTACGCCCTCAAGCATAAGTCACAAGAAAAATAAAATAATAGTATGCGGTCTTTCTATAGCTTTTTGAATTATGAAATTCGATTCAAACGGGTTATTGATATTTGATTATTGTATGAAATGCAATGCTTGGACTCGACTGTTATATTTTTCTGATTCATGTATTTTTAACGACGTAGGTTTACCGGAGGATACAGTATTATTGTAGTGTATGTTCTGTTGGTATGAATAATGTTTGCAGTATAATTTCCATTCTTATTCCAGCCGGTATTATGCCATTAACTGTAGGTGGAATCGAAGTGAAATTATAAAATTTTTGTGTAAGACTGCCCCGATATATAATATTGTAGTTTGGGCCCCCGAGTGTGGGGGAGTTGGGGGTATCCTTGTGTGGGCGGCGTCTTCGTCTCCTTCGTCCTTCGTGGATCGGCGCTTACTGCTGGGCCTGCGCCTGTGTGCCGACAGTGGCCGTCGAATGGTGGGCCTCAGAGCCCAGTGATAGCGCCTGGACTATCCTCGGGTCGGCCTTGCTCCCCTCCCTGAACTCTTCCAGGGTCAGCCGGTCGTCGTGGTTCTTGTCCATCTGGTCGAATATCTTGTCCACCCTCTTCTGGGGCGTGTTGTCGTCCTCGGGCTGCGGCTGCTGGCCCTGTAACGGCAACCGGACAGATAAATACCGATTCGCGGATAAAACTAAATAATTCCCATAACCGACTGAAAACTGAAGACTGTTGAGACCTCTCTTGAAAAGGACATCAAAACTTACAATAGCCAACAAACCGACAATACATAAAGCCATACTAAAACCGACACGGACATACGGAATAGAACTATGCTGGGTTCCGCCAAGAAATCCGACATCGCTCGCATTCAAACATTCCAGTCAAAAGTCCTTCCAGACCATCCCCGGTATGTTTCTAACCGAACAATCCATAATGACCTCAACCGTCAGCCGACGAAGTCGCAAAATCACTCTTCCTAAATTCCATTCCCGCCTCTCCACATCCAAATCCACTCCTGTTCAGTCCCTTTCCTCTTCTACCCATCCATTATCCCCTTAAACGCCACCGGCCTAAAGACTTTCTGTAGGCCGGATACAGGTCAAAAGTACCATCACTGGATGGCGTCTTTATCGAGTGAAATTAATCAAACAAATCGCAATTGTACCTATAACTAGTATATAGTTGATTAAATAATAAAAAATCGAAGTTGTGCGGGTTAGTATTAGACGCCCCGTATTTCTTATGGATATCGTATATTTTGTGTGTTTCTGTCTCCTCTCGCTGGTTCAATCTTTTCACTAGACCGGTTTCGGCTGCTCGCCGTCTTCAGTAGCGGTGTGTTAGTCACTTCGGCACTTTGGACGTTTTTTGGTACACTTGTACCAAACCAGCGAGAGGAGACGCGAAATCCGCGGTATTCCAACCCCTCGCAGACCACGAAACAGGTATTCTTATGGTTATTGCTAGGGAACACCCCGCTGAGGAACAGAGCTACTGAAGATGGCGAACGGCCGAACCGGTGGGAGGAGGCGGAACAACGGGATGAACTACAAATCCATTGTTAAGAATACATAATATTTTCGTTAGGGGTGCTTTTTTTATAGTTTCCAAGTAAAACCACCCTGTCCCCGAACCGAAAAATTATTGCGAAAATTAATTTAATGAAATAATTACACTTCGCAGCCCTGTTAGTTGTTCATCCGCCGGCGCTGATTATCATTACAACGGTGTTGTTTCAGGCTTCGCTCCACATAATGAAGTTGGGGGGGGCTTTGGGCTTAAGCGCAACTTGGGCTTAATCTTGTCTCGGCCGTGAATACACCACCTGCTGATGGATTATTTATAGCGTGTTACGCGGCCTGTATGTCGCTAACCGAGAATTTCCAATTCGGTTAACCCGATTTTACATCCGTCTACGTAAGTTTCGTCGCGTTTACAACGCAATCTGAATATTTCGGACCGACTTTCGGGAAGGTTTTCTCGAGTTGCCTCAGCACGAAAATGACTCGTTAACGTGAAAACAAAATTTTCACGATCTACATCTAAGCGGCTTTCTTGACCCCAATGTTCGCATTAATGCACGTACTTTAACTGATCAACTGATCAATTTTGTAATTCTACTTTTACATTACAAACGAATGGCGCATTTAGACGAATGTGTATAGAAAATATCTGACGAGAAGGCTAATGGAAGAGCTGCTCGCCATCTTCAGTACATCTCTATGGCCGTCAAATATGTTCAAAATGTCTCTAATATCGTGAATAACGCGTCCCAGATCCCTACAATTTAGGCTTTAATCAGTGTTTTTTTCCGAGAAGATGAATTTGGTTGAACCGCTCGGTTTTCAGAACCAGACAGTATTGAGCATGTAGAATAACATTCTAGAATTCGTTGTATGAGTTCTAGGGATTTTCAAATCGTCAAATAAACGGCGAACGTTATTCGAAATGGTTTTTTCCCCGGGAACGAGAAAGAAGATTTTCGGATAAAGTCTATTGGAAAGGGCGAGTGAGATAGGGTTGGACCGAGGGTGGAAAGGGGTAAAAAAAGATAGAGGATTTATTAGAGGGTGATTCTATTTTTTTTTTCTCTCTCTCTTTTACCGGTGCCGGGGTCCCCGGCTGAGATTCGGAGATTTATAGCCGCATGAACAATTGTAGAAATACATTGGTGGAACGGTCCGGGGTAAAAACGGGTTGGGGAAGGGCTCAAAGGGCGCTGCGGGTAAACGGCAATACGCGTTCTAAATCCGCCAACGGTATCTGCCCTTTGCATACTTAACCGTAAGCGGGTAACAGTACACACACACACTGTACAGCGCTTACCGTCACCAAAGCCTCTCGTTGAAATACACGGATCGAAAATCTTGATTGTATTTCAAAGCCGGTAGGTTTCAGTTTTCGCAACAGTTATTAGTTCAAAATTCGGCATAAAATATGGTCTATCCAGCTCGCTGGAGGTTTCGTTTCAAAGCGAAACCAAAAGCCGAAAAGGTCGAAACAAAAAAAATAAATTTTTACAATCGTATATTAGAAAGTTTTGTTCGACATAGAGCAGTATTTCAAACTGTATACCACTGTGTGCCTAATGACCGAACGGCCAAGCGGAGGTCGTTTCGCAAGAGTGAAGTTTTCAGATTTAAATCGTCCAACAATCGGTGATTTCGGGTTTATGAATGGGGTCGTTGTCGGCCATTCATTTCTACCCGTCGGATTTTTATCTGGGGAATTTTCATTTTTTTTTTTTTCTAACCGCCCCGGCGTTTTATCGTTTCATTTTGCACGCACAAATGGAGTTAAAACGGAACTCGGCACAGAAGTACAAGCGATCCCCAGCCCCCCCGTGTTGTAATGGAATACCGCTGTACGATACGGCGTTGAACAGATGTACCAGAATATTTAATGGCCGTTTTCCATGTACGAAATTAAAACGGGGCTTATATAACTCGTGACGGCCATTCCTCTTCTACCGATCTCCCAGATGAAAAAAATATATCTGTCCTACCGCACCTTCAGTCAGCCTATCGGTGAACACAAGATAATTTAATGGCATTTAAAACGGTAGAAACCAGTTAATCATAATTAATTGGCACCGAGGAATGTTCGGATCCGTTGCTGAAACATTGCAGCGTTGGCGTTGTTTATAGACAAACGTGAACAACGTTTTCCGTGTCAACTGTTGTCCCGGTTGAGGCGTAGAAATTATGGTGATGACTTTACTTCAATACAATCAGTTAACCCTCTAATAAAATCGAGTGATAAAACATTGTTTAAAAAGATTATTGTACCCGTAATTTCGATAGTGTCAAAATTTGGGTATACGAAAATATTAGGGAAAACGCTAATTTATAATTGTAAATGTGGTATATATTCGAAAATTGGTGGCTCCTACTTCGTGGCACAGAGTGTCCACACCCGCTGTTAGTGAATGGCCGGGCGGTAAAGCCCGAATCGGCTTAGGCCGTGATAAATTTGAATATGAGCTCCGGCCCCGGGAGAAAAGTAACTGTGGCGGTGAAGGTTTCCCCCCCCGTTCCGCTTCTTTATATGATAATTTATGACCGCATTTAATATCGGCATTATGAGAGAGAGAGAGAGAGAGAGAGAGAGATACACCGCCAAGATTGAGATTCGTGATTAATGGGCCCTTCCACGGGAGCTTGGCGGAAGAAATGGCGGAAACCTCATTCTCTCAATTTTGCGCTATCATTGACGAAATAGAATTCTCTCAAATTCTTAATAATAAAACGATTGGAAATTGAGATAAATTAGCCTATCGTATTAGGTGGGGCTTAATTTTTATCATGGATGTGGTCTAGTATATTCGTGTGTTTTTTTAAGGTTAATAACATTCCTCACTGAGTGAATATTAAATACTGTTCTATAGAGTTTACAAGAATCGAAAATTAGTACTACTGAGGCCATTACTGAAATTGACATCGAAATTGATGTTAGTCAATAGATTGACAATCTACAAAGCCGTATTGAAATGGACATAGGGAATAGAACTGTGGGGTGAAACCACGCGCTGATTCCCTTCTATCTCACTTCCGACTCTCTTTTGTGACTTTTGTCATTAAAGTTCCAATCACTGTGCGTTCGCTGCGATTTTCAATTGAACAATCAGAATAACATTAAAAGAACACTATTCGCTTTTAATTAAAATATTCGATCCGATATACGTATAGAATGAAACATAATATTAGGGGACAAAAATGTTGAGGGGACGCAAATGTTCAACTGAAACGGCCTTTGTCGTACCTCGAGTGTACTTGGGACGGTCGCCCTAACAACAGACCGGAGGCTCCGGTCTCGCCTCTATAATTAAAGGCGTTTCTAATTGTTCCACGAATTGGGAAAGGAGGAGGCGGAAAGGAAGATGACGACGGAAGGAAATCGGAAGGAACTATCAGTTTGTCGCATTGTCCGGGACGAACAATTTTCGATTTTCTATTTTCGCAGACAAATTATTGATTGGCAACTAATTTGGAATAGTTTTTAAATCGAAGCACTTGTGTCCAACAGATCTAATAATCTCGCTTCGAGTTGGTGCTTCTCCCGAATTCTTGAAATTTTCTCCCCCACTAAGTTGGCGTTTAGTGACTCGGCCAAGTATCCAAACAATGCGGAAGATATCGGAGGAAATATTTCTTGAATTCGGTTACTGATATAGTGAGGCACTTGGCACCGTGTATTATAAATGTATGTGCAACAATTATATTCCCAGGGTGAAAATGATGAATATCGTATGATTATAATGAAATTGTAGGCTCAATTGCTGAATGTTTTTATGACACTCTATAAAACTAAGATTTCCCCTTCCGTCCGTTGTCTCTATATCCACTCTTTCGGAGGTCTTTCAATTTTCTTTTCGCACCAATTCCGGCGCTAATCTCTCTATCACCGCAGCTCGACAAAGCCTTCAATTAAGCCCCAACACACTCGCACACCTAAGTAATCCTATCTCAGATCCGCATTCTCCGGCAGGAGCTGTTGGTTGGGCTTCCTATCTAATTGGACACGTAAAGACTTCCATTGTACGTTAGGCTAGCATAGTGGGCTTTGCCTAAATATCAGAATTTTTCGTCCGTCAATCACGGACTGTTATTGATGTTCATTGATGACCAGTTATGATAGATCACTGTGTTTTATAAAGGACGGAGTCCAGTTTAGTAAACTAGTTTCGGACAGTTGTGAGGGCAATAATAAATCTATCGAATCTGTGTGATTAACGATTGGTGAATAAATCTCAGACAGCCCTTATCGACGCCTGTTTTTTCGTACATTTTTCAACCCGCTTCGGCTACTTTGTTGAACGAGCAGTATGTCAAGAGATGATTATTATGTACTTGAATCCGATCTCTGCATATTCGAAGAAAAATAATTTATTTGTATTCGAGATCCGTTGATTAGAGCGAACGACTGGCTCAAATGGATCCGTGTTCGAATATTCGATGTACCGAATATTTTGTCCTGAATCGACTTTTAATCTAAATATCGACAGACAGAACTGAGCCTGTGATATAAAACACAAAAGCGCCGTTCAAACCGTATTATTTCACCGTTCCTTCGCCGGAGGGAAAATTTTATTTCACAAACTGTGTAATCCTTTTTAAAAAGGAGAACCAGATCAACGGTGGAACGCTAAAAATTGTTGAAATATCGTCCTATAAAGTTGATGTAAGGCTGACGAGAAGGCTTAGGGCTTATAAATATATGTTTATATATTTATAAAGAAAAAAGTAGAATAAAAGAAGGGTGGTTTGGGGGAGGGGGGGGCTTGGCTGGTGGCTTCGTTTAAATGGAGAAATTCGGTTTCATCGGGAACTAAGTTCAGCGGGGAAAAAGAACAATAGCCCGGGGCGATGGTATTCATGGCGTAAAGCCCGGAGAGGGAAATTTTTGTTGAAAACTTATTTCGCCAAGAGTGTAGCTGAAGAGGCGGTGGGCGAGAGCCGGGCGGAAATAATTATTCCGAGTCCGACCGTTAACTCTCAACGGAGGGGGGTTGTTTTCTGTGAATTTTCAAAACCAACAAACAACCGAAACCAAACAATTGTCGGGCGTTGTTCTGAGGAGGGGCGCTTTCCTCGGTGGCCGAGAATCGTTTCGGTTAACAAAACTTTAAGTGAACGTCAAATGCGGCCGAATTATAAAACTGAAGGAGGCGGGGTTTTTTTTAAACTAGTTTAAACATAATTCTCTGTCGGTGAGAACATTTCCAATGATTTTTCGTCGATACAGTGTACTTTTCATTATACTAAGTTATTATTGTCTTGAAATTCTTATTTCCCGATTGTCGTTTCGACATTTGGCCCTTTATTCAATCTTTGTCCAGTTCAGAGACCGAACGTTTCCCTGGAGCGGAGGGGCAGATCGGAATAATGTATAGTCTATAAATATGAAATTATTCCAGATATAGGGCTGGAAAAGGGAGAGGGTAGTTGAAGTAGAAGAGGGCCGGTTTTGTGAAACCGGTTTCTAGGACATCAATCAAGGGGGACGTGACCCGAGGCCCCAATATTCAATAAGTCTTCAAGCCAGACACCCGCCCACTCGGGGTGGATATTAATTTTGCCCAAGATATATTGGATTAACGCTAGGCGTCGTATATTTGCCGAAGGCTGAAAGTATAGCTTGAATTATAATAAATTTCTCCGCTCGCCATATATAAATGAAAAATTGGAAAGTTGATATTTCATAATTTCGTGAAATTCAACGAGGGTCTTAGTCGAGGAAACGTTTCCAATTCTTGAACAAAGTTTTATATAATATTGGAACACAATCAACTGTGAAGTATCCCTGGGGGTTGTTAACCCTTCAGGAAGGACAGATTATTCACATTCTATAATCTATGCAGCACCCTAAATATGTAATAGTACTACATTTTCGGAGGAAAATAGGAATAAATAGGATTATCGGAAAAATATATATTCGAGCACACAACTGGTCATAACTATTGGGTCCTGACTTCCAAATATAATATATGACGGGAAACCTATCTGGTATTGTGTATTTACGATCGTAAAAGTTTTCCTGTTGATCCAAAATTTATTCAAAAAAGTTTATCTCTAGTAATTCAGTTAATCGGCGCAACTGGACCCAACGAACTTTAGTTAAGTACATTTCCGCACCACCCTCAGGGGGCGCTAATTTATCTGTGCAACTGGACCCAACGAACTTTAGTTAAGTACATTTCCGCACCACCCTCAGGGGGCGCTAGTTTATCTGTGCAACTGGACCCAACGAACTTTAGTTAAGTACATTTCCGCACCACCCTCAGGGGGGCGCTAGTTTATCGGTGCAACTGGACCCAACGAACTTTAGTTAAGTACATTTCCGCACCACCCTCAGGGGGCGCTAGTTTATCTGTGCAACTGGACCCAACGAACTTTAGTTAAGTACATTTCCGCACCACCCTCAGGGGGCGCTAGTTTATCTGTGCAACTGGACCCAACGAACTTTAGTTAAGTACATTTCCGCACCACCCTCAGGGGGCGCTAGTTTATCTGTGCAACTGGACCCAACGAACTTTAGTTAAGTACATTTCCGCACCACCCTCAGGGGGCGCTAGTTTATCTGTGCAACTGGACCCAACGAACTTTAGTTAAGTACATTTCCGCACCACCCTCAGGGGGCGCTAGTTTCATAAAAATCGTTCGGTATTTTTCAGATATTGCTCTCTTTTATTGCACACTGTATAGTTTTTATTAATCCAGAGTATTCGTATTACGGTCAACAAAATCTCAATATTGTGATTGCTGAAATTGTTATCATTCCTTTCGTGTTCGCCGCGTATCTAATTCGAATATGCGTTGGTTCGGAAATATCCCCCCTCCCCCCACTCTATATTAAGTATGGCGACCGGGACAATAATAGTGACTTCACGACGTGGGATTAATCGGAGGGATGGAAGGGATGTTGGGGTAGTTGGTAGAGGGCGATAAAGGAGGGTGGCCGGAAGCGAGAGGTGGCTGGAAAACCAAAACTGGACTCCGTCAGAAAACGGGTAGTACTAATTATCTGGCGGTAATTCTCCACCCTTGTGCCGCCGTCCATTGTAATAATCGGGCATATAGTTGAAATTAATGTATTGTTGTATAGCGGAGGCGGCCCATTGTTGCCGTTATATCTGGACCGGTTTCTGTTCAACTCGCGGTGTGTACCGTTTCGGAAGCTCTCAACAATTTCGGACCCGACGTGAAAAGGGGAGGGGAGCCGGACGAAAATAGACCGGCCCTCCTTTTGTTCTGTATAAATTAACCGCACGGCGTTAGAAACTGAGATAATAGCCAATTATGGTGGCACTGTACGTGCGCAAACGGAGGGACCCAAAAAATGTAAACACGCGTCAATGAATTTCAGTAAATCCACTAGCGTAGACTAGAAATTAAATTATAAAAAATCTAGTCTTGAAGTTATTGTCGTCAGTAGTCGCTAACGTTTCTAGCCCAAAAGTTTTATTGACTATGAAAGGAGTCTTTCCAATTTCTAGCCATCCTAGATATCATTAAAAATGGCCAATTTATGTCACTGAAGACGGCGAAAAGCATTGTATTTTTTCACAATCAATTAAATTTTTTCTTAGTTGAGAACAGAGTCGTGCAGTGGGAAAAGGACGACAGGAGAGAGTGGAGTGAGGTATTACGGTACACTGGGAACAAATGTGGAGTGCCTGCCGGGGTTCATTAAACCCCGAATTAGGGATTGGGGTGAAAACCACCCCGAAAGGACACCGGCCTCGGGGTCGGACTTAAAATAATTGGGCACCCTCGGGGCGTGTCGCCCGACAACGTAAAATTCGAGCCGTATCGCGTTGAATTCAAGTCGGCGCATTTCCGCGGCGCCCCATCTCGTCTAATCGGTTAATAAATTCTAATTAGAGCAATATCCGGCCCACCGCTGGAATTCGAACCCGGGGGGGTTTCCGGCCACTGAGCCGTTTTAACCACCAACGAACGGAAACGCGGACCGAATTTATCTCCATTCCGAATTTGTAACTAATTACCTACGCATTTCGTCGACATAGATCGGCCAATTACATAATGTAATTGCATTCGACACTAATACCAATTCAGATAATCACAGTGGAGTAAAACGATACTCTTGTTCTGGTATTTAAATTTGCCTTTCCAGAATTTATGACTGTTAAATTACACGCTTTTATTGTACGAGTGCCGGCGAGTGTTAGGGGTTCTTTCTGGCGATAATTGATACTGAAACTATTCCTAACAATTTTATATTGAATTTTTACGAAACCGAGTTATTACATTCTTGTTTTTTTTTAAATCGGTCTCTAAGTTGTCATACAGCTTGGTTAGGATTACAGTCAACAGAAATATGCTGAAGGGACGAGGCGTAATATTTGGTTCAGAGGCGGACCGAATTTTCCTTTTCCAATTGCTAATTGAAATAGTATCCTTTGTTTCTGAAATGCCTTAAAATCGTCAAAGACAGGCCGGCCTGTGTTTACAGTTCCTGCCGAAGCTAATTTGTGTGGAGCGGTCTTTGGGTCCCATTGTCGTAAAAGGATATTATGTCGGATTACCGAGGAGTCTGCCATTATCGGTTATTGAAGGCGGGGGTGGTTTTCAAAGGGAAAAGGTAAGGCGCAACCAGCCCCAGGGACACCGGGGTAATCATTCCTTTGGGGGTTTGGGGGCGTCTCCTGCTCCAATAAGGGGTAGAATTAGCGACCTCTTTCTTAGGTAAGGAGCGGGCCCGTATTAAAATTAAAACCCCTCCCTTTTCTTATATTAAATCATCGGCTCCCTTCCCGGATCCGCCGGGACTAATCCCGAGGGAAGACGGGGAGGACTTTTCATTAAAAAAGTTGCGTTTAAAGCTTATCAGGGGGACTGGCCGGAGGGTTGGGGGGGGCCGGGGGCAATTGGGAGACGTCGGCGGCCTCTATCTCCTCTAATTCTGGTCCATTAACCGAATTGAGCCGTTACCTCTTGTTACAGGAGACTGGGAAAAGTTGTCGCTCCAGAAGAAGAATATTCATTATACTCAAGTCTTCATCCTCACTCTGGAACTCCTGAAGGTAAAATGCCTCTTGTTGGCACCGCTATAGTAAATTATTTCGGGCCACGATTTTCAATTTATTAAAAATACATTGAATCGACCATATGAATTATTATTCATTATTCTCTCTGTATGAGGCATGTTACGAATGTTACGATACATAAACTACATAACTACTTCTCGTACGAAATTGTACATAATTTATCCGAAGTATATATTAGAACATCGGTACGTACCACCATCTGATAAATGGCGTCTACGATGTTGTACATCTCGTCTCTCGTTATGAAGCCATCGTTGTCAACGTCGTACAGGCGGAACGCCCCTGGAAAAAAAAAAAATTGAATATTTCAGTCAACAATTTCACATAGAATAAGTCCAATTCTATGACACGAGAATCGTGTTCCGTGCAATATAACCTACAGTCCGGGTTTCATAATAAATCAATGTGCGTATCGCACAGGTTTCAAATTTTCGAATTCGTTTCTCTTTCGGTGACAAATAAATATTGGGCTAATCTAAATACGGCTCGCATTAAAAAAAAAATCTAAAAACATAAAAACGTATCAATTTTCCGGACAATTTTTTCCAGTTGAACGGAGAGACGAATTTCACGAGGCGGGAAATATAATGCGGTGGAACGGCCCGAGCGTTGGGCGAAGGGCGATAAGGGATTAAACCGCGGCGGAGAATGATACACATTCCGAGGGTGGGTGGGCGGGGGCGGGACGGTAATTTTCCACAGGATTGGAAATTATTACTGGGCTTGGAAAAATTTGTTTCTTCCTATTTCCCCCCCCCCCCCCAATACATCCAACAGGGGCACAATAGAGATATGTTTCCTCCCCCATAGCTTTGTCCATGAAACATTAATGTGGTCGGCCGCTGGAAGCACCGGCCTTGGTCGTAAATCGAAGAGTTGGGTTTCGACCTTTTTCCGGATTTATTTGTCTCTGAGAAAGTGATAGCGACGGGGATCTCGGCCCGAGGGGGGGGGGGGATTGAAGTTTATCCGATTTTGTTCACGATCGTCGGAAAACCTGCAGGACTTTCCCGCCCTTTAAATTTTCATGCCGTTCCCAAAGCCCAGAGAGACTGCTCGTAAGAATTATCTCGCTTAGGAATAATATATTTGGTTTTTAATGTCTGTATAGTAACATTTCATGTTCTTAAATTCTTCTCTACATACTTATTTTGCATTCTTATTTCGTTTTCGTTTAATCTCTTACGACCTAAAAGCGGTGACTTTCTACATTAAATTCATTTAAAATTTTTACTAAAACTATTAGGGGTATCCAAAAGTAATGAACATTTTGACTTTGGAATTCATTTTATTTTGCTAAAAAAGAAACTTTAATTATTAATCTACTATATATTCACGGATATTATCGACAGCTCTCCGCCACTTTTCCAGCAAATTTTCGATTCCTCTCTTGAAGAACTCCTCAAGACCAAAATACATCTTATCAAATTGTTGATTACTTTTGGGTACACCTAATATATTATTACTTAACTTATTATTAAATTAACTGCTGTAAAATACGTTTTCGATAACATTTGATGATGAACTGATCAATTAGTGTCGATGAAAACTTTTTAATTTTAAATAATGTTTTAATCAATGAATGTCTCATGACGGTCGTATTCGAAACATACACGAATTAGCAAGAGTTTCACATATTCTTTACAATTATTAGATATACGAACAGAAATATTTTATTTTATGTATTTTAAGATGCAATAAGGTAAAAATAAATTATTTAATTTAACAAGAATTGTTGAGAAATTATTATCTCCAATTATATCAAGTTTGTCGAAACCATTTTAGACGAAAACAGTAAACTTTTCTTTCCTGATTAAGTCGAATGCAAAATTTTGGCATTCCAAGTCTACCTATGGCAAGTTATGAAACTCGTCTACTTTAGATATTTTTAACCGCCGTCCCTTCTATTTAACTTCACTTGCCTCATTTACATTGCACTAGCCCTAATGAGAAGGGTACGGGAAAACGGAGAAAGGACCCCGGGTGTTTAGCGCGTTTCATTAGAGAACCTTTTACGCGGGATTCGCGCGTATATATATATATATCAACCAAGTTTCATGAAAAAAATAAAAATACTTTCATAGAAAGCGTATCGTTTACTATTCATTAGTCGCCGAAATTATAACCCTTAAGACTCGCGAATTACCCCAATCCTCTTATAGAATATATTTATAGTTTAACTTTAAATAAAAGTTATACCCGCTTAGTGAATTCAGCGAATTTCGCTCGAAATCGAAAATGTTCGGCGGCGGGTCTAATTGATGAAAACGGGTCTAAATTGAAGTCTAACGGGAGCGTCAGCCGGGCGGGGGATGCCAGAGGATCGCATTTTATTTGAATACAGAAATGAAGGAGAAATAAATTTATAAAACCCGATGAATCGATCCGGGGGGTGGTTGAAAATACGCCATTGTTGAATCCGTTGTGGTATTGACAAGGGGGCGCTATTATCGGTCCCCGTTTTATAGACCATCCTCGCTTTTATTATTCCCCCGTTCTTTCCCTCCAATTTTTTTTCACCCTATTTATTTCTCCTCTAATATAATTTTCCATTTCTGTTCGGCTTGTAAAGGAGACAGAGAAAGCTCATTATTACCCGGCGGTGACGGCTCGTCAGTGCCACAGTTTTGTCCCCGCTGCGCCTTCCGGGGTTGTTGTTTTTTGGTAGTCGCGTTTATTTATGAAATTAGTTTTCGTTTTATTCTTTTTCCGCCCCCTCCGCCCCCCCGACCAATTGCCGGGCGAATTATCACGAATAATTCATCAGTTTAATTTAACGAAGACAATGGGACAGCGGCATCGTTCATTACGGCCGTTCGAAATGTCCGCTAACTCGAAATGTCTGCTGTTGAAAACGCTTTTACGGCTTGAAAACAGTCGAGTCAATTGTAATGAAATCGTCGTTTAATTTCGGAATTGTGAATAAAGATAGTGTTCTTCCTACAAATCCTACTCACTTCTGTAAATAATTCAGTAAAAAATCTATGAAACTGAGAAAAAGTCCGAGACTTGCGGCTTAAACATTTAAAAAAACACTCATTCTGGGGGGCTGGGTATTGATAATGGTGGTGGTCATGGGGATACCTGTTAACAATGAATGTGTTAACAATTAAAAACTTATTTAATGTGGAAATCACTTGTAACTATACCTTGCTTGTTCAAGACTAGGTGATCATAACTTCTTATTTATTTCAGCTAACGAAAGCTGTATTCAAAAAAGGACTCTGTAATACGTACAGAAGAGACATTTACCTCGAGTATATCGAGGAAATTAAATATATTTGTCTCTAATTAAAAATGAATATAATTCAATTTCGGTCCGTCAATAGGAATAATTAAATTTTATCACTCAATTCTAGCCTGTTGCTACAATCTCTAACGGCGATGTTTATCTAATTAGCGTGTTGGGCGTTTGGCAATCTGTACACTGCTCTGAATATATAGCTGTAGGTGCCCAGTGTCCACTTACACGACCGTTAACGACATTCCCCAAGAGGAAATATCAAATTTACGATATTATGCATGCATGGAGATGTGCAGACCGCAGCTGGATAATTTACCAGTTTGCGTACCTCACAGGCATAACTGATTAATATTAATTACAATAATATAATTACAGCAGAATAAATTATATAAGGGTTTGGCAGTGTTATTTAAAATTTTACTACTTAGTTTGATCAATGTGTTATTCATTCTAATTTCCTTAGCGTGTTACATGACGATGTTAGGGGCACGGTGAATTCTTCCTTTCCTGGAAACATCTTCTTTCCTGACGGGGAACAGAGTGAACAGGGCCGTAAACAACCATAAGCGGTCATTTGCATACAAATAACCTTTAATGTCTGAAAGCCGACGTCAGTTTTACTGGGAGCTTAAGGCCGGTAGGTCACGACTACCTGTCCGAAGGCGTTACTTGAAAGTTATAGTCCGTGTGTGATCGTCCAAACGCCCGCTAGTGTTATTTAGGTCGCGATATTTTTTTCAGTTGCACTGAGAAGGTTTTGGGTAAGTCGAATTTTCAATGCCCCTATATTTGTCTACTGATTTCACTTTAAAAATTTAATCGATCTCGCGCTTTTCTGCCTCATGAAAACGCGTCTGCTCGTGAAAACGTTTCCCGGAAAAATTTATTTGTCTTGATGTATCTCATCCTTCTATTTGGTTTAAGCAGTATTGATATCCCCCAATGAATGTATACGTCCCGGACTTAACAGTTGTTAAACTCCAGCGCTGAGTTATGCGCGTTAGGCCCCGAATCCCGAATGAACGCCGTCTGAATTCCAATCGGTTTAAAACACAGTCTCGAGTCGCGCAGGAAGAGGGGGAAAGGGAATGGGGAAGAGAAAGGGGAGGAATGAGAATAAGGAAGGGAGAGGGAGGGCGCTAAATCAGTGTCACTGACAGAAGAGAGAGAGAGAGCCTCCTCCTCCTCCTCCTCCTCCTCCTCCTCCTCCTCAGTGGCCGGATGAGATTTATTAGCGTTACAAATGCCGAATACCCGAACTGTAAAAGGATTCCGCGGTCTTAGGGTTTTAGAGAAGAAAGGAAAAGGACCTACCTTCAGAGTGGGATTGCTAAGGGGACAAACATGAGTTTGTCTTCATGAACAATCGCTCATTAAGTCCACGTAAAATTATCGGTTTCAGACTTCGCTTCATTAAATTATCTCTTTCATCTTTCTGATGATGGCCTAAAACTCGTGGAATGTATTCAGGAATCCAATTAATACAATTAGTGGATCCTTGAGATATATCTCGAGATCAAACTTAATATTCCGATAGAAATATTATGAATCTTGCAATTTTTTTTTTTAAAAACCTTACTCAAAATGTACCTAGATATACTGCAGTGCATAATTCCTGAACTATTATACGTTATTTTATGAAAGTCCGTCATGAGACCGGACGTGCGGCGTCCGCGTGGAAGTGTAAGAATGAGGTTTTCCATCAGGACTCCTTTGCCGGGAATCGAGGAAAACTTTCTGTGAGGAAGATTCGCGTTTAGAAGACTTTAATTTTAAAAAGATCGAACTAAAAATAGACAACGGAAATGTTCAATGGACGTTTTCCGAACGCGGTACAGTGTCGGACGAGGGGCCCAATCGTGAAAATTGCCGAATGTTTTCCGAGGCGAGAAACGGCGCTCGTTAAATCAACGATTTTCCGGGGAAAACTCCGTTGCCAGTTAGCGGGCGTTTAGCGACGATAGCGGCAACGCATTAAGCCTCTTCAACGATCCCGTCCCAGAGATATATCTTACCCGTTTTCGCGATTTCCCCTCCGCGCCAACCACTCGCCACCGGAAAACTTTAATACCTCTGTAAATTTTCCATCTCTAGCGGGGATTTCCCGGCCCGAAAATATGAAATTGTGTGTGTGAAATTTTCTAGGCGGCTATAAGTATATTTGTGTGTAATGAGCATTTAGATTTTTCCAGCCACAGGGGTTTTTAGGCGGCAGCAGAGAAGAGTCCGATCCTTTGGCCACCGAGGCGAGAATATGAACTGAAAAACGGAAAATCTATTTTCGGAGAAGTCTAAATTTATCCGGCGGCGCTGGACACGAGCGGGGCCCGGGAGAAATTTCTGGGGGTTTGAGAATATTTTCCCTGGAATATTTCCCCGACCAGCCCTCCCCCCCCACGAAATATTTTCGGTCGGAATCCGAAGGACGTTAAGGGCGGCTCGTTGAATAATTCATGGGGGCTGATGGCCATTCAATTGGTGTCCCGCCCGCGGCCCACCCCCGGACCAGTTTCGCACTTCAACTTTAGCCGGTGGATGGAGGGGACGCTCCTCGATTAAATCCGAATTTAAAATCCCTAACGGCGCAGTGTGCGAGAATGGGAATGGAGATGACAGCCGTCGTGACAAGTTTTATTTTTTAAAAAGAAACAGGACTATAATATTAAATTTGGATAATTTAAGTTAGGATAATTTTATCCCCATACTCAAAAGAATCGACTGAAAAGGACATCATAATTGACTTATGCCAGCAAACTCATAAAAACCGACCTGGATTCCTAATTCACACCAAGTGCAACGTTATCTTGGAACATTTATGCTCAGTAGCATTAAGTCATTAATACAGTGGGGTCATAATCGCATTTGGATGCTGAATAATTGGCCGATTAAATTGGCAAATGTACGGTAAAAAAACAATTGGAGCGAATTCGTACGAACCCACTTAAATCCATTTCCCTTTGGCCGAGATAAGCCTTCGACCGTATGCCCAATAACAGATCAGGTGAGTTTTCTATACTCGGCTGGTTTTTCGTTTTCGAGGGAAATTTGTATTCAGATTTTCCGATTGCGGAATACTATGGACAATACCGGGAAAATGGGGATTTTCCTATGGTAAACGGTCGGAGACCGAGATAGGCGGAATATAAACTATCTATTTGTCCTGTTTTTCTCTTTTTCGAAATTTTTCGTTATAAATATGAGACCATTTATAATTTGCCTCAATTCTAGTGAATTCGCTTATTGTTTCGCACAGAAATGTATGCGGAATGGCTTCAGGTTTGAAAATGAAAAAAAATTATGGTACACTTTTTTATAGTTTATCTATATTTTATATATATATATATATATATATATATATATATATATATATATAGGTGCAAGCGCACTCAACGAATGATTTTTGTAACACTAGCGCCCCCCTGAGGGTGGTGCGGAAATGTACTTAACTAAAGTTCGTTGTGTCCACTGGCGCCCCCCTGAGGGTGGTGCGGAAATGTACTTAACTAAAGTTCGTTGGGTCCACTTGCACAGATAAACTCGCGCCCCCTGAGGGTGGTGCGGAAATGTACTTAACTAAAGTTCGTTGTGTCCACTGGCGCCCCCCTGAGGGTGGTGCGGAAATGTACTTAACTAAAGTTCGTTGGGTCCAGTTGCACCGATAAACTAGCGCCCCCTGAGGGTGGTGCGGAAATGTACTTAACTAAAGTTCGTTGGGTCCAGTTGCACCGATAAACTAGCGCCCCCTGAGGGTGGTGCGGAAATGTACTTAACTAAAGTTCGTTGGGTCCACTTGCACCGATAAACTAGCGCCCCCCTGAGGGTGGTGCGGAAATGTACTTAACTAAAGTTCGTTGGGTCCACTTGCACCGATAAACTAGCGCCCCCTGAGGGTGGTGCGGAAATGTACTTAACTAAAGTTCGTTGGGTGCACTTGCACCGATAAACTAGCGCCCCCTGAGGGTGGTGCGGAAATGTACTTAACTAAAGTTCGTTGAGTGCACATGCACCGATAAACTAGCGACCCCTGAGGGTGGTGCGGAAATGTACTTAACTAAAGTTCGTTGGGTCCACTTGCACCGATAAACTGGATTACTAGAGATAAACATTTTTCAATAAATTTTGGATCAGCAGGAAAACTTTTATGGTCGTAAATACATAATACCAGATAGGGTTCCAGTTCCAAACATAGAACTTCATAGTTTTGACTAGTTTAGTGATCAAATGCGCAATGAATTTGTTGCCTATCGAAAACATACTGAGTTAATGTTATAAATATTGCAGAATAACGTAAAAATTAATGTTTTATTCCCGAGTTAAATTAATGTTTTATTGCCGCTTTGTCTAATTCGCGAACCGTTATTCACGAGTCTGAAACTTTTGTAACTTGCAAAGCGGTTACAAATTGTTTTTGTGGGTTCGCCTAGTTCCCGAAGTGACGAAGGCCGTGTATTAGGGCCTCTTTATCACTATCTCATTTCCGACCAATTGGCCCTGTGTTGACATTCGTTAACTGGCTGTACACACGCTACAGACACACACAAACACACACGTGTATCATACACGTGCCAGCCCTCGGATTCAAATTGAATTAATAATCAAAAGGGCCCACTCACGCCATTTAACTTTCTAGACTGCAAACAGAATTAATTAACCGTATTTTAACGCCAACACCTCAACTATACGGGCAATTAATACTGTTACGAATGTCCGCCGCGAATGGAGGGCGATAAATATATAATATAATCTGCGAGGATCAATTTAAGCCGCGGGGAATCAAACCGACCGGGGGTCATCAATCACTCGTCACTTATCAGCCATCTATTCTACATTTCACTTCGTAATTGTATTTGGAAGTCAAGGATATTCATAGAGACTGTAACGGTTAAAAATGCTGTTTGATTTTTCGGTTTCTCGCCACAACCGGTAGCGACGCGTCAGCGCCATTTTCTATGGTCGCGTCATTACAATATTATCGCTCCGAATTCAAGCGGTAGTAGTTGTCTACAATTTAATAATAGATATGCTTCACTACAATAAAAATTATAGCACGTCATTTCATGAAATTGTTGATCTATCGGGGTGTACTGTAGAGTTTTTCGTTAAATTTAATAATAAAATATGCATATATCTGAAGGTGTCTAGACGATTTTTTTTTAACTTTATTCATTGTACAATCGACTATATGCCAGTTATAGGTACAATTGCGGTTTGTTTGATTAGTTTCACTTGTTTCACACGATAAAGACGCCATCCAGTGATGGTACTTTTAATGATGTTGATAATGGATGGGTAGAAGAGGAATGGGAGTGAACGAGTGGATTTGGACGTGGAGAGAGGCGGGAATGGAATGCTTCCTTAAGCGTGATTTCGCGACTTCTTCGACTGTCGGTACGTTGAGGTCATTATGGATTGTTCGGTTAGAAACATACCCCGGGGGGCATTAAGGGTGGTACGAAGGACTTTTGACTGGAATGTTCGGATGCGACAGATGTCGGATTACTTGGCGGAACCCCATAGTTCTATTCCGTACGTCCGTGTCGGTTTTAGTATCTGGACGAAAAAAAAAAATCGTATGAATTATATGAAAAACAGTGGTTCTGTTTAATAGCTGTACAAATAAGTTATCAAAATTTGAATTAAATTCACCAAACTCGACGTCATAAATTCGAAAGCTTCTCTGCTTGTAACCCCGCTCTAAATTGGAGAAACGGTCGGGGGGTGAAATTACTTATTTGCATATTTTGGAAGGTGTATCATCGCATAAAGGGTGGGGGCGGCGTCGACGTGGCCCTGGAGGAAACGCGGAAGGATGAGCCCGCATAGCGGGGCCGCTGTGCGTGTCTAGTATACCCGGCCGGCGGAAGGCTTCTTTAGAGGCCCCGCTTAAGTGGAAAGTTAGTGAGGGGGCTTTGGGCGGGGGCCTAAGGAGACCCCGTCTCAGCGTACCGAATTTATGGAGCGCCGTAAACTTGCCCTCCCCCGGAGATATTTAAACTCGGCCAACCAACACCGAAGGGGTTGAGATAGAAGAGCTTCTCAGTTACATTTTATCTCTGCCTATCAATAGCCGAACCCCGCGGATGGCTCGGCACTTTGCAGTTCATAAAGTTCGTCAATTATTAAATAAATTACTTTGTTATCCTCAACTTATGTTGGATATAATAAAATTAAAAACCCTAAAAAAAAAGTGTACTTCTAGTACTGGAATAACATTTTTGAAGTGAGAATAAAAAATGTGAAAATATTTAAGAAAAAGAAATTATTCGTCGTGTTAAAACAAAATAAATGATTTAAAACATAAATCATTGGCAGTTGGGACATGATAAGAATGATAATTAAAATATTTCAAGAGTTATATAGGGGCCTAATTCTACATTCAGTCGTCGGTGGTAATATAAAAGTTAATGAAAACTACATAAAACTCTGAAATTATATCTGTTTTTATACACTGCAGCGGTCCAACGTCAACTCTCGATACAAATAGGACAAGTGAAAATAAAATTCTAAACAGTTTATCCGGTTATTTAAAATTCCGCGTAATTTGTTGTCCGTATTTAGCGAGTTTTAATTGTAATTAAATTTAGTGTTTTATTAATATCGGGTTTTAACCGTTTTTTCAAACCAGCCCCCTACCCTTCGCCCCGCCGAGGAAATAATTTCACTGCCCGACATCGAGGGCCCGAAACCCGTCCAATTTTCATTCGGGCTTAATTAAAACTGGTGAGGGGGGGGGCACTTTTCTAAAATGTCCCTCGTTATCGGCACCGAGATATATTCTGTTTTCTTTTTTTTTTTTTTTTTTTTTTTTCTTTGCAAACGGCGAATTAAACGCAGCGCGGAGGGTGTACAGAATGAGGTGTCTCGCGGTTGGTCGGCAAAAAAGGAAAAAAAGTGCATTTCCGGTCCACTCGAACGCGGATATTGTGCATATTAAAAAGTTGGAACTGAAAAGAGGGCGGGAGGAAATATGGAATGAATCGAAATTATAAAAAAAAAAACCTCATAATTCAAAAAGCCCTCTAATTACTGTTCAGCGGAAAACTTATACATATATAAAATTCTATTATAAAATAATCAGCAAGGTATTCCATGGAGATTAAAATTAAATACACTTTTTCATGTTTTTTTAATATGATCACGGAAAATCCTACGCCTGAATAAAGTACAGTGAGTTGTTTTAAATCCAATTTCGATTCCCAAATGTTATTCCTCGCTCATCGGCGCGAACTAGCAGAATATTTAAATCTTCGATATTTAAATATATATTTTTATAATTTTTTATTAGAAATATTATGGATAAATACTACATGCATTTAAAACTCGTTGCTTGATGCTGGTTGAACGATACATATATTTACATTTATTTTCATAACTCATAATGAAAGGGTGAATTTTCAGGTTTTGGTATTATATTATCTATTTCTTCTCGCAAAATTATTATATAAATTTTACGCAATATATCTACATAAGTCATGCTCTAGTATTCACTATACTTGGTTTAGTAGTTAGCCAATTTTCAATTGGACCGATTTCGGCCGATCGCCATTTTCAAAATCGTGATTTAGCTCAAACCAGAAATTTTAGAATTCAGGACTGCAGGACCACAGGATACGGGGGATTTTCCCCTACTGAGGATGGGCGAGAAACAGGCCTAACATAGTACAAAAGTTGCAAATTAAATTTCATAAATTACAGAAGAGATGCAATCTTCAATATTTGTGATAGTTGTACTGCGGATGCATTTTTGAAGATTAATCGTGTAACGAAAAAATAACAGAACGTCAACCTGCAGATAACATTTATCGCGTAGAGTCGGTCTCATTTTATCAGTACACGTTGATATTACTTTATCAACTTAAGTGGGACTCACGAATATTAGTGAAATTCCATCAATAAAAAGCAAATAGTCTATGTATATATTGCCGAGTATATGCTTTATTTTACAGGCATAGCGAATTATTTGTCAAAATAAATATGGCAATAATATCCGAGAGTGTACGCCCTTTATGATATACAGTCAGTGGCAGTAGGAAAGTGTTACATTTAATCGTTTTCATTACTGTGGAAAATCGTGATTTATAATGAAAAGGGAAATTGCATTCAGTTTGATACGATGAGGGATTAGATCCAATGATTGTAGTGTTAACTACTACCATGTTTAAGCGATTTTGTAATTAAACATAAAATAATTATTTTCAAATATACTTAATAGGAAATGTAGAATTTTAATTGCACGATAAGCGCTAATTTATCTTGCGAGCAATGGGTATATATAATTAAATGTGCATTTGCTCACCTCTCCAGTTTGGCCTTATGTATCTTCTCGTGTATTTAATTCACCTGAGAGTTATTTTAAATTTGCTCTTAAAGATGAATAATTAAGGATATGGACGCGCTCTTCGGAGATGGGTCTCGGATAATTCCTACGATATCGTAGGAGCCTCGAGCTAAAAGGTTTAAAACAATTTTCTCGCCACCCCCCCCAACCCCATCGCCGTTCCTCTCAGATCGTAATTTATACTTGAAAGCACGGACGTGAAACGTGGAAAACGCCCTGAGTACATTTAAACAGAGTGAAATGTGGAAACATGCATGAGACAAATATTTGTTTTACAACAAATTAATATTCAGTAAAATGAGAAGAAAGTGTTCACAGGAAGAAGGAAAAAATGAGCTTGTTTAAGTAAGGCCATTTAAAAAATTCAGAAAGTAATTCGGAAGTGTAGAAAGACATTCATGAGTGGATGATACAATTTTCCAAAAACCTACTAAAAACAGATTAAAAAGTTCTTATCATATACATTCGGATAGGAAGATTCGGATTTTATAAATTCGAAAACCTACTTCACTCACTGCTGATGTATTAAGGCGATACAGTTTCGAAATATCATGCTTGAGGTAACGAGTGATGTAATAGGGAAGAAAGTTCATTTAGCAATTTTGCATAAAATATGCAAAAAATGTTATAAATTATGTGGAATTTGGAATTTTGGAAGAGAAGCATGTTAATCACTGGTCAAATGGTTTAGATGTTGATCCATCAGGCTCGGCCAAACCTATAGGGATAGGGCCTGTTGGGATTGACCAATGGTTAACATCCAATCAACATTCATCAACTCTAGTAGGTGCTTAAACTAATCGAACTTTGACTAAATTGTGTATCAGGAAGGCGAGGCCAAAGGATCAGATATGAAAATTACGTTGAATTTCATTTAATTTCTGTGATTTTGTAATTAACTCGAAATGTAAAAAAACATTTGATGGAACAATTATTGTGATTAATGAATGCAAATCCCAGTTAAGTAGTTAGCTTCAGTATGAGGATTTAACCAGTCGTATTATGAAATAATGAAGGCGCGAATGAATATGCGTTATTCGCAAAGTTCGCGGGGATTTATTTCCAACACGGAGAATTAATATTATATTTCAATATCGCCTTAATTACCAACGTGATTTCAGTGTTTCCTGTGGCAGTATATCAAAATATGTTCCGTATCGGGCTTTAGAAATTACAGCCGTTATTAACTCGCTTAACGTGCTGTAGTCACGTTAGTCGGTAGGCACGTAGTCGGTTAATCAGATACCGACCGCTCAATTCGAACAGAAATCGGGCTACTTGGCAGTAAAAATACGCCGACATTTTTATGCCAGCCCGTTTGCAAATTTGCAAATACATTTTCGGGTACGTTTCAATGATAAAAATTTTAAAAATATTAGCAGGTACGTTTCACGAAAGAATTCATAGTGGGTATAAAATACTGGTCAAATTAAACTACAATAATATAAACAGCGATAAGAATGCCGGAGATGTAGTTTGGCTAAAAACAATCTTGGCTTTTCAACTGAGTTTTATTGTTTAAAAATTTCGGTACTTAATAAACGCTCTCTACGATCGTAAAGGCAACAAAAAATTTATTAAGTTATCTCTCGACGAAGTAATCACATGTCTGAAACAAAGTCCTAACGACCGAATTCGTCCCATTGTTTCTTTAAACAAATGTTTCCATTCACGGAGTCAACGCGACAATAAAACATACACAATTTTTTCTTCGAAATTCCAAACGATTTAAAGTCTACAGAATTCTTTAGGCCTCGAAATTGTCAGTAATACATGGCTCGATTCGTGTCGTTGGTGGGGGCGTTTTTGAAAAAATGCGGACCGCACGTGCCGGGCCCGAGATATCTGTCGTGCGCGGGCGACATCTCCGAGATGACGGGCCTCGTCCTCGGACTGTACAGCGAGGACTCGGACATGCACGGCCAGCAGAAGACCTACACCAAGACTACCGAAGAGTACGACAAGAAGTTGGAAGGGCGGCTGTCGGAGCTGCTGAAATTGTCGGGCCCGGTACCGAAGAAGGGAGAGGTCAGGATATTTTACGACATCGATAAAAGGTTCGCGGCGGTGGCGGTGGTCGGAATGGGCGACTCGTGCGTCAGCTACAACGAGACCGAACAGCTGGACGAGTGGAAGGAGGCGATCAGGATGGCGGCGGCGACGGGTGCGAAGGCCCTGCAGGACCAACACATCAGGACGATATTCATAGAGAGCTTCGGCCACGCCGAGTCCTCGGCGGAGGGGTGCGCCATGGGAGTCTGGCTGTTCCAGGAGCTGAAGAACACGTCCCGACAGAAGCCGGTGCCCAGGCTGGAGCTGTTCGAGGACTGCGACTACACGGGCTGGCAGATCGGGCTGCAGAAGGCCGCCGCCCAGAACTTGGCCAGGCAGCTGTGCGAGACACCGGCCAACCTGCTAACGCCGATACAGTTCGCCCAGAGCGCCGTCGAAGTGCTCTGCAAGGCCGGCGTCAACGTCGAGGTCAAAGTGAGGGACTGGAGCAAGATCATGGAGCTGTACGCCTTCCTGGCGGCGGCCAACGGCTCCTGCGAGCCGCCGATATTCCTCGAGGCCAGCTACTACGGGTGCGAGCCCGACGTCAGCCCGATAGTGCTGATTGGGAAGGGGGTCACGTTCGACAGCGGCGGCCTCTGCAAGAAGGACGGCAAGGAGTTGAAGCACATGAGGGGCGACATGGCGGGGGCGGCGTGCGTGGTGGCCACCGCGAGGGCCGTCTCCGCCCTCCAGCTGCCGATCAACCTGAGGGTGCTGGTGCCCCTCCTGGAGAACATGCCCGGCCCCTGCGCCATGAAGCCGGGCGACATAGTCAGGGCGAAGAACGGCAAGAGCATACTGATAGAGACGACCGATTTCGACGGGAGGCTGGCGCTGGCCGACGCCCTCTCCTACTCGGGCGTCTTCAACCCCAAGTTCATAGTGGACGTGGGTACGATAGCGCCTCAGATGCTGGAGACGCTGGGGCCGACGGCGACCGGTGTGTGGACCAACAGCGAGGAGCTCTACGAGCAGATGAGGGTGGCCAGCATCCACACGGGGGACAGGATCTGGAGGCTGCCCCTCTGGGAACACTTCTCGGACAAGGTGACCGGTCTGCCCTCGGTGGACGTCGGGGACAAGTTGATCGGGTTCGGTGCCCCGTGCACGGCGGCCGCCTTCCTCCGCGAGTTCGTCCCCGCCTGCGACTGGCTCCACATGGACACCTGCTCCGTGTGGCGGACGGACGGCGCCACCTTCTCCTACCTGAGGCGCGGCATGTCCGGCAGACCCACCAGGACCATCATCGAGTTCCTCGCCCAGTTCGCCTGCAGGACCAACGCTTCCGCCGACGCGGCCTCCAACTGATCCCCCTCCCCATCCATTATTATTTTATACGTGATGCCGTCTACATTAGTATTATTAGTGATTACTCTTACGTCCACGTCGATGAATACAGTATTTTCTCGAGAAAACTGGCGCCCTTTTATTTTTAGATTTAATTTTTTGTCCCAGTCGCACGCCGGTAGCTAATCTCGGTTGCGGGCTGAACGGTATGAATTACTGCCTCTCTACCGGGGCGCATCGCCCATTCACGCATCGCCTATTTTGTTAGACCGCGTGAAAATCCCCGATTAAACCGCCCCCGCCACCCTCCGCAATTTAATATACGAAGAAATACCCCGGACAAAAAGTGAACCGAACTCTTTTTTGTCGTTGAAAGTACACGTCGCTGATTTTTGTAAGCTAATTCTTTTAACTGTATATTAAAAGGCCCGAATACGAAGTCCGATTAAATTAAATGTTGGGACTGAAAGACGAATAAATTAGTTAGTGTTGGGATCAAAACTTTCAAAGGGAAGAAAGAAAGATTTAAAAAAACAGACTAATCTCCTCGATACATTCATTTCTAGCAGCTAATATAATTCGACCGAATCGGTGAAATGTGATTTTATTGTTTAGAGACCCCCGCTCGCCCTTATAAATAAAAGTGGTAGTTTACAATTAAGTGGTTATTAAGGGAGTAGCACCTGCGAGGGATATGGTCCCCTGTTAGCAGTGGACGAAACAATCTAAGTTAAAACGAGTTAGATTGGGGTGGTTGTCAGCCCGCGGGACCAATCTCAAGTTGGCCACACCCGGGAGATTACAACCACTTAATGTCAAACTGGAACTATCCCACTGTCGTGTCTACACGACGGCGGTGGGACGGAAATCGGAACTTCCCGACAGACGGCGATCGATCACGGATTGTATCGTCATGTAAATTGTGTGCAATTAATCCGTCGGTGTAACCATTATTTTTTGACAGAGATCAACGCATTTTTTGAGACGTAACAATATCTCTCTCGGAGATCAGAGAGAGAGAGAATTTGTTGGCTAGTAGACAATTATTTTTCTAACTTTATTTATTGTACAATCAACTATATACAATTGCGGTTTTTTTTATTAGTTTCACTTGTTTAACTCGATAAAGACGCCATCCAATGATGGTACTTTTGGCCTACAGAAAGTCTCTAGGCCGGTGGCGTTTAAGGGGATAATGGATGGGTAGAAGAGGAAAGGACTGAACGAGTGGATTTGGATGTGGAGAGAGGCGGGAATGGAATTTGAGGAGGCGTGATTCATCGACTGTCGGTATGTTGAGGTCATTATGGATTGTTCGGTTAGAAACCATTAAGGATGGTACGAAGGACTTTTCGGATGCGAGCGATGTCGGATTTCTTGGCGGAACCCCATAGTCCTATTCAGTATGTCCGTGTCGTTTTCAGTATAGTAGAGAAATGGGAAGAAAAAATGATTGCTACGGCTGTAGGTCCTGAATTGATTCGATTATGTGCCAACACCGATAGCACGATGTCTACCAGGTATTTAATTAGTGTTATATTGATACTAGTGCTGGTATCGCGGCGCTATTAACAGGGAACATGGATAAACGCCTCACTAATCGCACGATTAATTGTTGAGGGGGTTGAAGGGGGCGGTTGATCAGAGGGCTATATATTGACGACATGGCGTCTAATCCGGCCGTGTACCCCGCCGTGACCGTGGAGCTTGTCGATATCGGCCCCGGGCTCGGGGATGGAGGGGGTGGAATCACCGGCCGTTTTGGCAGGATACGGAAATCCTGTTGTTCCGTCGGACAGGCTTACTGTTGGCGGAACGCTGAATTATTCCTACAACGGCATTGTCCGCTAGGGCTTAAGCCGCTTGTCCAGGCGCACTCCATCCAGGCGGCGGACCAAAACTCAATTCGGCCGTCCGAATTTCAATTTAAACCTTTCGCTCGATTTGCACGGCGCCGTACGAAAAACTCTCGCGGAAACTAGAAAAAATAGTGTTTTCTAGGACTAAACTGATGAGCGATGGACACTACTGAGGGAGAGAAAAAAGCGTGGGAACCCATTAGGTACCAAATTTTTTTTTCTGAAAATTTTGCATAAAATTTACTTATTATGATGCATTATTATCATATAGCACCTCCGAATATGTTTTTAAAACCAGTTTGTCAAATATTGTGTTTTTTAAATCAAGTCCAATTTGGGGATTAGGGTACTACAGAGTTGACCCAACACATGAAACCGATCATATTTTATTTTGAATAATAATCATAAATACAAGTATTTTAACGCGATGTAGTATTTATAATGTGAAATTACTGAAAGTAATAAAAAAAAACTTCCTGTAAACGCATATGTCATATCAGAAAAAATTAACTGATCCCCATTTGGGGCCTACGGTACTTAAAGGGGTTAAAGCCTGGCCTAAATTCCACTCCCATAAAATCAAGCTGAATTTCTTGGGCTGTACACAACGCTTTCTATTTTCATGTTATGTTGGAAAATACAAATATTTTCCAGTTTTCCGATAGAGAGAAATATGTTTTTAGCCTTCGATACTATCCCTCAACACACCAAATGCCTTCCGATAATAAGGTATACTATCCCTCAATACACCAACTGCCCCTTCACCCCTCAATTTTCATGTTATGTTAAAATATTTTAGTAAAGTAATGCTTTTCGTAAGAAAATAAGATGTTTAATGCATCTTTATAACTATAATTCATTAAGTGTATTTTTTTATAATACCAGTTTTAGAATTGTTTAGGAAAGGCTATTTTGAATGGGGTCAAAAAATAGTAGATTGCAGGGCTTCTCCGGGCGGTGGGGCAAGGAATTTATGTGTGGAAAACGAGAAAAAGTATCCCTAATGAAGATAATATTCCAAATATATATAAATTATGTGCCACACATAATATACCGGTGTACTATGTGCGCGTTTTAAATACTGTTAGAAAACTAACAGTGCAGTGATGAACTGAAGGGAAAGTTTACTTACTTCAAAATTTTTGTTTTCCTAGTCTTATAAGCCTGATCTGAACCTATCCTTCTGCCTTAATGTAATCTGGAGGGATACGAATTGTTTCTCTTTTCATTTCCATCGCGATAGGGGAAAGGGAATTTCAGACTTGAAACTGTAACTGGTAATTACAAGCGATTAGCGGTCACGCGAAGCCTGCATTTATTCAAAACGTGAAATGAACTACGACCTTTTAAATTCACACCTTGTATCCAAAGGGCCCCGTTTTCATTCCGGTCACCGAATTGTTTTTCACTTTGTTTCTGTCTTCTGAACAACGAACGAAATAATTAATGAGTCGTCGCCTCTGCAACCCTTTTTTTGTCCTTTGGCCAGCTCCGTAAATGTACGGGTAATTACGCGTTCGGTTCAAAACGGTACGTAGACGGTTGTGTTGAAGGTTCTAAACGTAATCGTACTGTTTATTTTTCTCCATCTCCCAGCCCTTTTTATCGCCATTTAAGGACAGTCTTATTGAATTGAAGCTTTAAGTTGTATCAGGCATTAAAAATAGTATTTTAAATTAATCAAATTATTTATAAAACTAGTTGGAAAAGTAGAAAGCTTAAGGAAAATAACAAAACTCTAATTTTCAGTTAATAAAAATACATTTTTTGTAAATTACTGCTTGATAAAAATCAAGTTTGCATTATGTCTTCATTCCTTTAGTTTATAGTATTTAATTTCAATACATAGAATATATTTTGGTGCCAAATTTCTCGAACTTTAGTTTCGTATTCGAGTGTCCGTGCTTATGTGTTATTGTCGTATTCTTAATAAAATAAACAAGATTGTTTTAATGGTATATGTAAAGCGCAAATGCGCATAGCCGATATTCGCTTGCAACTGTATGATTTACTTTGTAATCGTCTAGAAATATTACTGTCGATGGCGGAAAGCGTAAACCGGTATGGCCCCGAGAGTGTAGATCGATCACAATATGTCGATACCAAATTGCAAACCTCCCCGGAACCTGCAACTGCAATACTTCAACAGTATAACTGTTTAACTTTAAGTTGGGCTTGTCCCGCTTTATTTCCGGTCCGCGTTAATAAAACAATCTTCCGTAATACGTAATCTTCCGATCGGGTGAGCGGAAGAAAGTTCGTCCGGGCGGGAATGTAAGACCCGCTTCGGCGCGAAACTTCGCCCTGACGAGAGACTCATTAAACAAAGTGTGACGCCCGGTGAAAAATGGCCTTTTCCGCCATTAAAAATTAAAAAAAAAAAAAGGAAAACCGGTAGAAAAATGATTTAGCATTTCGCGGCGGAGGTATTTGAAACAGTGAAAGTTGGGGGGGAGAGCAGAGGCCCACGTAGGGAAAGTTTCTCGCTGAAAGTATTCCACTAATGGATAGGAGAGACATATGTGTCTCTTTCGGCTTCCATTAGTACCTCAATATATTACAATGATATACGGTGGGTGCGATATAAGAGGGTGAATTGATAAGGTGAATAGTTATTTAACTGGTACATGGTGTACATACCTGTTACACTGGCTTCACATACGGTGAACCGTATATTTTGTTCAACCCCCCCCCCCCCCACCTACTTTTGACCGATAATCCCACGTATACTCTTAAGCGGGATTAACAAATTCACCCCCCCCCAAACACAATAACAAGACACGTATATATACACAAGACAAACAGACAACCACCATATTACAAGTGACAGTGACAGTGCAGTGAGGATGCCCGAAAAAAGTCCAAAGTGAACTTGACAGATTACTAAAAATAACTTTTTTCAATAAATTTTGGTTCAACAGAAAAACTTTTATGATCGTAAATACACGATACCGGATAGGTTTCCTCCATTTGGAAGTCAGAACCAAATAGTTGTGACCAGTTGTGTGATCGAATATATATTTGACCGATAATCCGACAAAGACTTAAGATTAAAAAAATCCCTCCCAACACAAATAAGACAAACAACATCCCCCACAATAACACAATAACAAGACAGAAGTGCCAAAAGTGACTAACACCGCGAGAAAGACCAACACACGAAATCTACAAAAAATAATGTATTATACACTCATTATTACGTGTTCCGTGTATTTCTGAACAACGGGGATGTATTACTGTAAACAGGAGTTCAAAGTACTATTAATTACCAGTTGCACGGAGGGGGCGGATGGTTGAATGAGTGGTGGGTGGGGGGGTTGCTTAATTACCTTTTAATACCTCTTTTCAGGGACGAACGTTTGATTGAAAAGCCCCCGGGGTTTGTTACCTCTCGAATATTTCCCGGCCGCCCCTTTTCAGTGTTCCGAAGTTTATGAATACTCAAAAACATTTTCCGAAAAGTTATTCGGCGCTGTAACAAATAGCCTTTCGGATGCGAGCGTACTAACTGACGCACTAACTTTTTATTTCGGTAAATATTAACGTAAATTACAAGGCATTAGACGGAGGTTTACATTAGAACAGGAGATTATACGGCGCGCATTTTGACATTAAAGGTACAACGCTATAAATTTTTAATAATATTAAAATATTAATGACATTAAAATTATTAAGGGATGTACAATTTAATTAATAATGACGTAATTTTGTATGCAGCGGAATGAGCGTCCAGCTGCTTATTTTTATTAAATATGGTTCATTGAAGTCTACACTCTTACATGCTGCTTAGATTACTGGGCAATATATCAAAACTAGGTTTAAACAATGAATTATTACTATACAAAACTGTGCTTAAAAAAGTTTGAATTGTGTGTGAATTAACGAAATTCAATCGTTGCGGTAAAAAATATTAAGGAAAAAGGAATCATTTGTTCGCGAACTCGCCATACAAAAATATAAAAATTCTCCCGACATCCCGAACGTTCCTTACAGACGCCTGAAAAGAAAAATATCGCAGAAATAGAAAAATAAATAAATAAATTTTTTAAAAAGTGGGAAAGCCATTGGGGTTGTCCTACGTTATTCTGTACTCGTTAGTAGTGCTACTCGAACATCAATGTCGCTTACTGTACTTTACAGTTGTGTCAATAAGACAATTTAGAAAAAGAAACTTTTAGAGTTTACGAAAAAATGTGTATATTATTTTTAACGGAAATTGGAATTACACGAAACGTTATGTCTCCTTTCAACTTGGGGTAATGTAATTTTATACCTCGCGAAACGTCGCGGGTTTTATTTTCTTTTTTTTTTCAGTTTCCCCTCGGCTCCGGCAAGCATGATTTAGTTCAACCGAGGGCGATTGGATGGCCGGACGAAATCTCGACGAATCGAAGTAGTCGGAGATTGGGGGAAACGATTACTTTAAAGTAACTCACGGTTCCGTTCGATTAATCTTCTCGGACTGGCGGGCACAGCGCTTTGAAGTGCTGGCTTTCTCTTTTCCCACTTTTCCTTTCCCTTTCCCCCCTCCCTCCCTTTCCCTTCAGAAAATTGATCGGTCGGCAACAAAGTCGGGGGGTGGGGGGGTGGGGGGAAATCCTGCGGGACCCGTATCAAGAAGTCTTTTCATCTTGCATTGAGAGCGAATATGGTTTTGACCTCTGGTGGTTGGGACTGACCCCTCAATGAAAAATTATTCTGGAATTCTTTAATTCTCTTAAATATATATGAAACTTGTCCTTTCAGAAATCATTCTATCCAATCTCCAAATATGTATAAAAAAAATCGAGTATATACAAAATATTCCCATGTATGAATGTCCGGTAATCTTGAAAAATGATGAAATGTATGTCCATCGTTGTTATCTTGGTAGCATAGAATAGTGAGAATGTTGAATAGAAGAGCGGTGTATTGATGAATAGCATAAGGGGAAAACGGAAGGCGTCCGGTGTATTGAAGGATAGTCTACGTTGAAAATGAAAAGGCGCTCGTTGTATTGTGGGATAGTATAACCCTGTACAACGGCCGTCGTTATTCCATTAGGGTGGGAAGGATATTTGCGAATCTGCCCCATAAAAATTCTCTCCAATGCTGAATCGACCAACAATGTTTGTGTCTAAACAATCAAACCATAATGTCTTTCATTCGTGGCCTGCTATGCGGTGTCTTATAATACATAATAATAAATTCATGGTGAGGCTTCTCCCCGGAGGACAGAAACCAAAAATTACGTTTTTATTACATAAGTTTGTTACGAATTTGTATACTACTGTGTTTATATTCGTCCAGGGCAATTCTGGGAAAATATCTTGCTGAAATAACCGGAAAAATACAGTTTTTATTTTAGGGCGTACTCCGAAGCGCAATTTAAATCTATCACCCGATTTCCACGCCGTAATGCCGAAAGCTATATCATAGTTGGTGTCCAATTAAAGTTTTCCCAGCATTAATTTTCACCCGAGTGTGTGCCCCAACTGAAATTTCCGCGCTAGTAATGTCGCGCCCCCAGTTCCAATTACAACTGAGCTTTTCTCGTTAATTGCCGGCCGGGCGACAGCGGACAGTTTTCCACCCCTATGACTGGAGTTTGGAGTTTATTTTGTACCGAAATCGGATTCAATTATTTCACGCCGACCGTTTGCCGAACTGGAATTTCCAATTGGCGACCGGAAATATTAAGCGTGGAACGTACTTTAAGAGTATTTTCCGTGTCTTATTTCGCAACGTATGAGACCTCATATATTATTCGAATGAAATTAATAATATCGGTGGCAACGGTTAAATAAAAAAGTTGGGGGAATTAACAAAGATAAGTGCCACAGTAAAAATACAGTTGTAAATTATTAATTTCTTAGTAAGTAATTATTGTGATCTGTTATCAAATTTTAGTAACAATTTGATGAAAAGGTCGTTTTCACGTTCACGTTCCACATTATGTGGAATCCACTTCTTCCACTTGTCCAAGTGTAGTTCAAGGTACGGAATTTTAAATTTTTAGGTTTCAATTTCATTGCATTCTCATCCCAAAACGTTAAAAATAAATTCATTAGCCTGTGATAGCCACGAGCGGGGGGGTTATAATTTTTCTGATATTTTTATAGGAAGTTGTTGAGTAAAAGAACAATTTGAACTATTAAAATTAGTGGCCTCTGTTTAGTCCTTTTTAATTTTTAATCCAAGCTAAATACGGGCCAAAATTGGAATATCGAACTCCGGGTTCAAGGCGGGTATTGATTCCACTGTAGACTAATCCATAATGCCCTATATTTAGCGATCCAAATGACCAAATAAAATTTGTTTAAATTCTTAGAATAGTTTTCCTTGAATCATATCTACTAAGACTGTTTGAAAATTGGAATTTTAATTCGTTGTCGAATGAAACACTTCCAGATGCGCTAAAAAAAAAACGAGGTTCGAGCAATTTTCTCCTTTTTCTTCTCCCCTTTCTTTTTCAACAGAGCGAAAGAGGGAATACAATTTTCGAATTCCTTTTCTCCGATGATATTCCCGCCCCTCGAACAACCAATATCCCGATCCGTCGCGGTACAGAAAAAAAAAACCGGGAAGAAGGGAATATTCGCTGACCAATCGACTGTATTGAAGGAAGCTCATTACCGAAGGGCGGGAAAATATATAGCGGATAAAAATATATCGGGATTGAATGGAAATCGAGTTTATATTTCGATTTCACTTAAGAAACGTCTCGCTGTGTTACCGCCCCCGAAAAAAATGGTACAGGAAATTTTCCTTCGGAGAAAGTTTCTCTGAAACTCCATTTCCCATAAAACTCGTACCATTCTCCACCTTCTCAATGAATATAATCGGTATGTTTTATTTTGATACCCTCTTTTATGCTCCCTGCAGACGCAGTGTGGTAATTTTATTGTACATAATGCGTGTTTTGTTATCCTATTCAAATAACAATTCCTCTTGTATAGTTTTGTGATTTTCGAGCAACCTTTAAGCTTTTAAGCTCCCATCTAGACAGACGCGTTAAGCGGAATCCCAATATTTGACTCAAAAGAAACGACTTAAACCGTAAATTAGGACTACTAATGTCATTTTGTTAAAAAATCATAAACCTCAGCCAACAAACTCACTATTTACAAAGCTATACTGAAACCGAGATTCCGACCGAAAGTCCTTAGAACAAGGACTTAATGTCTTAATGTACAAGTATTGATAATTATCAAATTATCAATAAATACAATAAATAATAAGTTGAAAAGGATCATGATGCATTCCTAAGTCCAGACATGCCGTACTCCAAGGTTATTGGATTGTGTTGGGTTCAAACGGGCGGAAATGTAAATGACCGAAAAAAAGTTCTGGGCACTTCCGGTCCAGGGTGTTGACTGGAGAGGTAAGTCCTCCAGGTACTGGTGCCGATAAGGAATCGGGGATACCGGCGGTACCCGAGGTACCTCCTTTATCGGATGCGAGGGCGGCAATTTTCCGCGTATTTCACTCGCCAAACTCCGGCCTGGAAAATTGAATTTTCTTCGGGGCAGAGCCCGCCCCTTAACTACGTCAGATTGCCTCCTATATCGCCCCAATAACTGCGCGTACTTCGGTCAATTTCAAATTTCACCCCGGACAGGTTTCGATACCACGCCGTCCGAAATCCGAGCCCTGCGCGAGTCCTGTTTTTCGTATTATTGGCCCGAGTCGATAAAAGTGCTTTGAAATTTTTAACCAAAAGACAATGCTACATTTAGTGTGGCCAATATGGCATAAGTTTCCTTATACAGTCTGAATACGATTGGTGAACTTGAAAATCTTTTCGGAAAAGACATCCTCCGTGTATTTTTCTCCAGAACAATAAGATAAAAATGTGAGAAAGCAGAGAGATTACATTGTCTTAAAAAATGAGGGAAGAAAGCACTGAAAATTATTTACCCTTTATTAAGGGGTTTTCCACCCTAGAGACAGTTTAAATAAATCAAATATCTGTGTAAACATTCAGGAAGTACTGACTGGCTTCCTATCACTAAAAAATACACTAATAAATTAGTGTATCCTGGCTTCCTATCCTACTAATAAATTGCATAGAAAATGAACAATATTGCGATGAGTTGTTTGTCATTTTTATTTGTATGATATAATCTGAAATGTAGACACTTAAATGCTATAAAATAAGCAATATGCCTAGCCCAGTCTGTTAGAACATACGATTCGACGATTTTGGAAAACTGTGTATTTCGCTGTTTTCTATTTTCGAAACTCATCTTCTTCCAAAGTACCTCATATAACATGGATAAAGTTCGTGTGGGTCCCATGTATTGGATAACACAGGGTACTGTTATTTACATTTTCAGAGTCGAAATTATATTACAGACACATTGGAATTGTGGATTGTTGTCTAAATGACAAGACATTTAGTCTGAAGCGTTAATTAGGCTAAACTGCCGGACGATAGTGTTTCATAAGTGAATTAGCGACAAGGTAAGGGTTTAGAGGGATATTCATTGGGGAAAATTAACGACGGGTTCCAGACGCCGCCTCTAGCCCTCAAACCTTATTAATAACTAATAGATTACTTAGCGAATGGACTACTCCTGTTTTAAGTGGATTATTAATTCATAATCTCGGGGACTTCGGAGAGTTTGTGGACTTTCGCCGAAGTTGCGGTTAAGTCTAAGGCAAACAGAAACACGGTGTTAGGCGGGGTGACACAAAGTAACGCTTTGACTTCGATTAGAGCCATCCGTATTAGATCTTCCAGTGTTGAAGCGGAAATTATGAAATGTTTTAAACGAGTCGGACCGGTATTTTATTCACCTCAACAGTTTTCAGGACTGTGACCGACAAAATTTGGCCTTTTTTCCTCTAGATTTTCCATCTCTTCAGAGAGAACGAGATTTCTTATTTCGCCCCGTAACGACAGATCTAAGCTGCGAATACGGCCTGAAAATTTAATACAGTTCCTCCCCTAAGTACACTTCAGACGGGGTTCAGCTCAAGGAGACGGAAACAGAGTGCACTTCTGAAATCTTTAGGAGGAATTCGAGACCGGCGCCCATTTATGGGGCGTACCATTTAGGGTAGGATGGTGGGGTAATTGAATATACGCTCGACTGCCAGTCCTTTTTTTCTTGTAATTTTCAGTTTAAACCGATCGATAATGTATGTGTCATGTTTACTAACGAGGAATAGAGTAGAAACTGGGACGAGAGAAATCATTAATATTCAATGCGCTTCAATGCGGCCTGCAATTGTCCATACCTTTCTCTCTGTCTTTAGCCCGAGTATTATGCGCTATCGTGAAATATGTTGGAAATATTGTTTGTTGTATGCAACGCGAAGTATGATTGAAATCTCTGACTACTCCCCTACTTGGCACTACGCTAGACCGGTTTCGGCTTGTCGCCACCTTCAGTAGAGTTCCGTCGATAAATTAACCAGTCGCGTGATATTCGGTATCGGTTAAAATGGTACGAAAATTACAAATTTGAAGTATATACTGTAGTACACTTGATGGTTTCCGATACCACAATTATTTTCAAGTACAACCGAGTCTAGTCGCAAAAATTATAGCGGTGGAGTTATATACTTCATATTTTTTTCATCAGTAGTAACCTTGAAGGGGGCGAAGAAAGCCAGTTGGGGAGCGAAATTGTTTCACTGATGCCACCAACAATTTTTGCAAAAAACTTGAATCAATAGTCAGAAAAAAAGGTTGTTTTCAATATTCAGTATGAATATCTGAATAGATATGAATAGTTCTGATAAATCGGGCTGTACATAGACCGTTTCTATGCCCGTTTTAGGAGCCCCGGGCGCGAATAATGTTCAGGATAACGACGAAATCCAAGCTTTGGATACGGAAAAAAACCCCTCTGTAACGAGATGTGCTGTGGATATTGTCGGCCAGCTCCATTGTGTCTAGCGGTGGGACGGCCTCTTTTCCGCCGCCGACTTAATGGCTTCACTAAAACGCCCTCGTCTGGACTTCGCCAATTGGAAATGTGACCGACGGGCGGAATCGCGGACGGCGCCCATTTTTCCCACCTAATTGTCGGCCGGCGACAACATTTACGCGTACGTTTTAAAAGCCTTTCAGTCGTGTCATTAGCGATACCCGCCCCCACTCCCACGCCAGCTTTCGTTACGGTTTTAAAAAAATATTATTAAAGATTCGTAACATATTGAGTCACACTTTTGGTTAGAGCAAAAAAAAATAAACGTTTGCAAAATTTCATTCAGAAAAAACCTGGGTAAACTGGGTAAAAGGGGAAAGGGACTGAACGAGTGGATTTGGATGCGGAGAGAGGCTGGAATGGAATTTAAGTAAGCGCGATTTTGCGGTTTCGTCTACTGTCGGTATGTTGAGGTCATTATGGATTGTTCGGTTAGAAACCATTAAGGACGGTACGAAGGGATTTTGACTGGAATGTTCGGATGCGAGCGATGTCGGATTTATTGGCCGAACCCCATAGTTTAGTCCATGTCGGTTTTAGTACAGTTTTCAGGAAAAAACAATATCTAATTTTGATCCACATCTTGATATCGTAGTGCAATACTATGTTTTTCAACAAAAGTTTTGTGTTGAACACTTGTATTAAAGAATTAAATATATGTTTCGATATGTTCTGTAAGAGGATATTTCATTAAATATGCCGATTTTCTAATGTATCTTGTTTTATTAGCACGAAAACAAAGGGCAAAAAACATGGCCTTATTATTATTTACAGGTAATAATTTTATGGTGGTCTGTACCTTTAGGACTAGGTTGAATGTGGCTATTGAAGCAATATATGACGTATAATTATGCGTGTACTATGTACTAGTGTACTATGTATGCGGTATATTGGAGGCGTTTCGGAGGGGTGGGACTTTGCCTAATGGTACAGAATCTGTCCGAAGGGTGAGTTTAATTTAAACGTTTATAGGGGGGCGAGTTGTTTGCGGTCTCTCCGTCCTTGGGAGATCGGGTTTCCGCCAATTGATTAGGGCTGACGTTTTGACACCTGAACCAGCCCCCTTCCACTCCCAATCAACCCCCTAACTAACCCCGGCCATCAGCAACTCCCAACCCCTGTACACTTCAGTTTACAGCGACCTCAACAACCGCCGTCGAAAAACAGGGCTGTCCGAATCGTCAAAATATTTACCCCGCCGGTTGAAATATTTCCCCGTGAAAAGAAAAAACAATCCATATTGATTGACATACATTTCAGGGAGGGGGTTTGGCGAACATTAAAGGGGTCCAATATGGAGCCGCTCCGGGAATCCATTTAATATTTTAGGATACCTGTTTTGTTGTCCGACCCAACGAACTTTAGTTAAGTACATTTCCGCATCGCACTCAGGGGGGCGCTAGTTTCACGAAAATCGTTCGTTGGGTGAACTTGCACCGATAAAAAAGCGCCCCCTGAGGGTGGTGCGGAAATGTACTCAACTAAAGTTCGTTGGGTGCACTTGCACCGATCAAAAAGCGCCACCCTGAGGGTGGTGCGGAAATGTACTCAACTAATGTTCGTTGGGTGCACTTGCACCGATAAAAAGCGCCCCTGAGGGTGGTGCGGAAATGTACTCAACTAAAGTTCGTTGGGTGCACTTGCACCGATCAAAAGCGCCCCTTAGAGTGGTGCGGAGATGTACTCAACTAAAGTTCGTTGGGTGCACTTGCACCGATCAAAAAGCGCCCCCCTTAGAGTGGTGCGGAGATGTACTTAACTGAAGTTCGTTGGGTTCATTTGCACCGATAAACTGGATTACTAGAGATGAAATTTTTTCAATAAATTTTGGATCAACAAGAAAACCTTTCTGATCGTAAATTTACAATACCAAATAGGTTTCCTGTCATATATTTCGAAGTCAAAAGCTAATAGTTGTGACCAGTTGTTCGATCAAATATATATATTTGACCGATAACACCCTCCGGTATTGGGGGCAGCATCGATTATCGGTGGTTTAATGTAATTTAGAGGAAAAGCGAAGTAATTTCCGACGTTTCTTGGATTGTTATGTTGGGGCGCGGGGGTAGAACTCGGCGATAACTGACGGCGGAAAGCCAAAGTTCCATCCACCCCGCCAGTAGTAGTGGTCTCGATCAGTATTCAGAAGGGCCGGCGGCTTCAGAAGCACGGCCCTTATTTCACTTCTAAACTAATTAAGCCGCCCACTCTAAATCCCTCTCGGTTGCCCGGTCGCTGAAACAAACCCCCAAATTCTTCGTATTCCGTCCGAACGCCCGACCTTCCTCTGAACGCCTCCAATAAGGGCTAACTTCATCCCGGTAACAGTTAGCCCAGGAAATTTTCCCAATACCGGAATTTGTTGGCAAACTGAAAACGTAACGATACCTCGAGTTCTTGACGGAAAATGTATTATTTACGGGGAGGCATTAATCGAAATCAGCCCACTAAGACTCCTTGTTTTATTTTCTATTTCAATCACGTGTCCTTTTAACTTATAACCTTATTCCTCCTCAATCTGGGAGGAGAACTTACAATTTCATTATCTCTCTTTCAATTTCCACAAATTTCATCACATTTTACTTCTTAGTCAACAGTTCATATTCCTGGAATTATAGCTGTAAGTGTCGACAATATGATTTTTTATTAAATAGCAATAATTTTCGGTCAGAAAAAAACCGTCCCGACCAAAACGTTATGGACATCGAAGACGAATTTGGTTGTAAGAATATTGGTCATCTAAATCAATTCCGAACTCCTTTTTCGTTTTGAGATTACTCCGATATTTCTCAGCGCCCACGTAACGTCCGTTTTCCTTAAAACAGAAATAAATTAATTCCCGAAATAAAATACGACCTTATTGCGTGACTGCCGAACGGTGCAATATGAAAGATTCGAATTCCGGAGTTGAATATTTTGCTTTCAAATTCTCCCATCTTAATTGGGGACAATCCGGCCAATAAATTACTGCCCGGTAAAAGTATAAAATGAGCGTATAAGCTCAATTGTACATTTCATTTTAAGTGTCGGGCCCTACTTTCCAAGGGCTGAAGTTTATACTGTCAGGTAAAGAAAAATAATTCGAAGTAGGAAAAAAAAAACTTCGAAAGTGGGAGAACCTTAATTTATTTGTTATTAAACAACTTTCAAAGGTTCGAATAAAAGGCCAAAGTGAAACTGAGTGGCGATAAAAACAATTTTAAATCCTAAACTATTTTTTTTATCGCTATTTATTAATGAGCTTTTAGTCGAGCAAAGCGGAATGGCTAATCGTTAAGCAGTTCAAATTACAGACATAATGTATAATCTAAATTGTATATTGAAAATACTAACTGTTTTAAAAATAATGTAAGTAAATAAAAATATATCCGGTTTATTTATTAAACTGTACAACCCTTACATTACCTTTGAAACGTTATTTCAATTTTGCATAATATTGTTCCCACTTATACAAACTTAATAATAATCCTCCGTTGTACAGTGTCATAATTCACTGTTCAAAACATGCCAACCGTACAGTGGACTGTTGTTTACTTAGCTGAAATTTGAAATACACGTTTGATCCGTGATATTTTTCGCGAGATTTATCGTCCGTTTTAGTTGTCGGACAAGTGCTACTTACTACACGTCCAAGTGTCGGACACGTTTTCTTCTGTATTGACTTAATCTTTCCGTTCGGAATTTATTAGTTGTTTTGCATGCGAACACGCTCTACAGATTTTCATATTAACCGCCACCGAATATTAACGGTTTGCCAAAGCGTGAAAATTGACGTGTCACGAAAATAAAAACTCAATATTTGCCTTAATGTATTAGCTTTTTTGTATTTTATTGTTAAATAAATTCTGATTTTTAAGAAGTTTACCCATTTTCCCTATCGTTTGTACTTTTGAATAACTAAGATATGTTTCAGTATTAAAAGTGTAATATACAGTCCCTTACTGCTAAATATTGCAGAAGATTGTTATATGAATTGGGATAAGAGAATGATTTATTTAAAAAAAAAAAATAGCGTTAATTCTATACTGACTATTCTTATGCGTAAATCTTATTCATAAAACGACGGCAGGTCGTTTTCACGGCTCATGACACCTACAAACAAACTTAACTACCCTACAAATATATACAGAGTAAACTGGGCTGTAAATATATACAGTAAAAGCGCTGTCGTTTAATATTTATGACCGGATTTTACCCAATTTACAATTCAAAATTTCCCCAAACCGAAGTTGAGGGGTGTGAAGCGCGGCGGGCCGAAAACAATTATTTCGATATCAATTCTTTGTTGTAAACAGCGAAAAAAAAGAAAACGAAATATTTGACTCACAGTGAAGTTTCTCGTCCAGGTTGCCTCTTGACGTCACTGACAAAGCCCTGATGAACTCTTCAAACTCTATCGAACCGTCCTGAAAAATAATTCGTTTAAAAATGAGTAAATTGTTTTATATTAGTCATAATAATACGATATTTGTATAATATAACCACAACAATAACATTCGAACCCGACAATTCTGAATGGGCCCAGGACTCAGATTGGGAAATTGTAATTTTCTCGTAGGCTCGTTATTATTATAACGATAATTCAGTTCGTTATTCCCTCTCTAGTGTTCAGACTAGTCATATGTGTTCCAATTTGTCCTGTTTTCCTGCCCGTCCGGGATGTTTTAATCGGCACGTTTTACGCCCCCGAAACGTCCATTCCTATGCAAATTGCAAAAGGACGTGTCCGGTATGTGTATATATTTTTTTAAGCCTTCACTACTATCACAGTTTTCCGATATTACTTTCAGCGGAATATTTTTTCGTTTCAACATTTTTTTTCGCGCCCTACCCTTATTTAAAATTTATACTGCTAGAATTAGAGTCCTACCCACATTTTTTTTTCAAAATTCATATGTATTAGGTAACGTTTTGACCTTCCGTCCGATTGAATGTTTTCTTATGACAAACAACTTTCAGTCATGTAGGCTATAATTATTTTAGTTATAGTATTATATATAAAAAGAATGAATTCGGGACAGTTTAATTCCCGAAATGAAGTTGGCGAACATGTGCCTTTAAGGGCTTTAATTATGGCTTTTTAATGGAAATCGAAACTGGGTTGTACCGCCTCATCCGGGAGGAGGCCCGGAGGAAATTCAGTGCTGCCAACGGCGGAGGTGTCGCGTTCGTTTAAAATTTAATGAAACCGAGGGCCCTCGAACGGCTGAAAAGGAAGATGTCGGGGGGCAGTAAATTCGGAGCCTCGGAGCGCATTCGAGCTGGCCCCAGAAAGGACCCCGGGGTTAAATGATAAAGGGCTCGGCCCCGCCGTAAATTAAGTCCCAGATAAAGTCCCACTGAGGACTTATCGCGGACCCGCCTTTATAACATTAAATCTTCGGAACGGAGACAGCGGAATTCACGAAGTTTTGTTTGTCTTTTTATCCCATTTCGCCTCGTGACATTAAATATCTTTCTCTTCCGAGATCTACAATTCCAACAGTTGTTCCGTCCGGCAAAGAGAAAAGTTGAAAGTTTGTAAATTAATAAGTCCGAAACATCAATAAAAAAAGACCAACAACTCCAAATGCGACTGAAGCAATAGAGTCAAATGATACCTCTCGTCGCTTAGTCTTCATATCGTCAGTATTTCAAATTTATGACGAGATACTCCAATATCGGGCGTAATGCATCACCGGGTGTCGACAGGGGCAAAGTCGGAAATAAGCCCAACTCGAGGGCGGACGGAATGTCGGGCCAACTTTGGCCGAACTTCGTTTGACGAAGTTGATTCATTAAACAAATTGCGAGGCTCAATGAAAAATGGCTTTGTCCCCGGCGAAGACGCGAACGCAGGAAGATTAATTATTCGGAACGTTGGCAATTAAAAATATTGTTAATTGGATATTCCTGGCCAGAATACCTCAAATCGCGTCTTATTTTATAATCAAATCATATGACTAAATCAATCGCTAAAAACAGTAGTCTGAAAGTTTGTGTTGGACAATTTTCCAAGCCAGAAGCACCCTCCCTAATGCGCACTCTTTCTTTTACCGGTTGTATAAATAATTACAGGGTCGTAACCCTGAGCTAGTGCTGAGATATAGTTCTGCCGTAATAAAGACGTAAAGTGCGACATAACAAATACGGCGGGGTCTTTAATAGGGGTGGTAGTGCTTTAATAAATGATTGTTATTACGTCACGTTGGACGTCGTAAACTCTAGGGGGGGGAGGGAAAGAAGCGAGGACATGAAGGCCTCGTAAAAGTACAGTCTCGAAACTAACACTGCACTTCTGCCCCTTCTTAGTTTCATCCCCCCAAATAGCCTAGAATCTGTACCTTCAGTATTAGCGTTGTTCATAGGTTTACCCCTAGTTTAGAAATTTATATCGCATTCCGCACGTCTCGTGATATTTATGTTGCCCTAGAATGCCGGCAGAAAGAAATCCTTTAGGAATTCCAGTTATGGGATTCCACCGAGCCATCGGACATAGCTGACATCCAGACACTAAAGTCCTTCGAGCTATATTTAATGGTCCCCGGTATGTTTCAAATCGCACCTTTCACCGTGATCTCGACATAAATACAGTTGAATTAATAAAATCCCCCTCATTTTATACAAGCCCATTATCCCAAACTAACGGCTTAAACGCCACTGAGCTTGGCCAGTAAAGAAATAAGTAAACTTAGCGAAACAAAAAAGGGATTCTAGCGAGTATACAGGAGTTAATGACCTCCTATAGTTTAATCGGAGGGTGAAAAAAGGAGAGAAAAGTGCTTTTTTTTTATAGCTTCATCGTTGCATAAAAATTAAAAATGAATTTCCCACCCTTCCGCGATCCCTTCCGTCGGTCTTCCGCGCAGTTATAATAACGGCGATAAATCAAGGAGGCGCTGAAGTGTCGGAAAGCACGTGGGTGGGGCGGGGGGAGGAGAATGCTTTACAAGTAATCGCGATGCTTGCCCCAAAATGTGTTTTTGTGGGGGGGGGGGGGAGCGAACTTTGCAGAAACTTCAATTAAGGCTTTCAAGTTTCAGTCTTCAACTTTTGACTTGTCAGTGAAAAATGGATTTTCAAAGAGCGGGCCGTAGCTCTGCATTGTCGACACGTTGCCAGGTGAAACTTCAAAAGCGGTTATCTGTAGAATTTTTATGCAGAAATGTTTTCTTTTTTTTTCCGGCCTCTCTGCATATATATATATATATATATATATATATATATATATATATATATATATATATGTTGCGATATATGCAAGAATGTACATAGTTCTGAGTCTGAGTGAATCGATCTACGCCAGAGATTTTACGCAGGAAACAGATGTCACTCTTCTGAACAGGAATTCCGTCCATATTCCACACAAAGTTCACCCACTTACCACACATCCCGTCCTAATTTTGGTTCAGAGACTTGAACCAAATTTCCCGAATGTCGCAAAATGAATCCAGAGCAGGGTCCATGTTTCGTCGACTCAGGTGTTCGTATACACGAAAAATGCTGCTCTTGGTCTTAAAGTATATCTGTGAAATTCCTCCGCCCTCCCCCTTCCCCAACAGGTTTTTCCGCCATCCCTGCCGAGAAGTGATATTGCCGACAAACTTGCCCTCGAAGAGAAGACAAAGTGTTGCCGGGGATAAGTTAGAAGGGGGCCTCGAACGACGGAACTGCGCCCCTTCCTCTCCCCCCCCCCGCCGCCCCGCTGTGGAAACAAACGAGCTTTCCTCCCTCAAGCTCCGCTCCCGGGGTGGTGGCGGGGTGGGGGGGGGTTGAAAATAACCGACCGCCGGGAGAAGTCCGCTGCGGGGGCGCCGGCGACGAGAAATGAATAAGGGAAAGGGGTGGTTGCCCCGCCGAGTAAACAGAGTCATAAATTATGGATTTTTACAGAGAGTTTCCACTATCCGCCACTTTTTCTTCTTCTGCTCTTCCTCGTACGAGAGCAAAAGACGGGGGGCGGGGGAGAAACCGAATATTTAGGGGCTGCAATCAAATTTAGTATTTATTCGTGAAGTTTCACTGTACGTCCAACGGCTTCTTGTCCATATTCACTAACCATATAATAGGACCTCTAATGCGAAACACGGTATCGATTCGTTCAGTGTAAGTGATATCAAACTGAATTGGAATTGACGTTGGCTAAGCATTAGATTACAGTTCTCGACAGACGGCTGCAGCCTTAGTTCAAATTTTTTTTTATTTTTACACCGAAAGTTGTAATTTCTGTCGGTTGGGAGAGAGCAGTGGGGGGTTAAAAGGAACTGTGGGGTGAATACGGGAGCGGGTAAGAATGGGGGGGTGGGGGGAGGGAAAAAGGGCTCCAGCCGGAGTAGATAATGATGGGCCCTCGAGGTACAGGGTCAATCCTCGGGGCACATTCAAGCATCCCCCACTCCATCTTTTAACTGCCCCCTCGCACCGACTACACACCACGCTCCTTTTAAGAATCACATTTTGCGTTCGCCAAATATTTTCCTTTTCCCCGGTGAAGCCGGTACCGGATAATACGAACCGGGGGTTCGCTAGATCGCAACGGACACGGGGCTGTGAATACAGTTCGAAAATAAATATTATCCATTTTCTATATTGACCGGTTCTGTTTTTGTTTTATGGAAATAAAATTCGGTAACCCAAAGTCTGCGAGGGGTTGGAATACTGTAGGTTCGTGGTGTTTCTGTCTCCTCTCGCCCGTTTGGTCTTTCGCTAGACCGGTTTCGGCCGCTCGCCGTCTTCAGTAGCGCTGTGTTAGTCACTGTCGGCACTTTGGATGTTTTCCTGGGGGCATTCTCGCTGCACTGTCACTGTCACTTGTACTGTGGTTGTTGTCTGTTTGTCGCGTCTATATACGCGTGTCTTGTTATTGTGTTTTGGACGATTTGTGAAACTAGCGCCCCCAGAGTGTGGTGCGGAAATGTTGTAACTAACCCAAACGATACACCACAGTACATGGGACAGTGACAGTGCAGTGAGAGGACGCCCGAAAAAAATTCAAAGTGCCAACAGTGACTGACACCGCTACTGAAGATGGCGAGCGGCCGAAACCGGTCTAGCGAAAAGACCAAACCACCGAGAGGAGACAGAAACACCACGAACTAAAAAATAATCACAGCTGGGTTAATAAAACCGTTAATCGGGACAGAACCGCGAAACGGACGTCGAAATTGATCTTAGCCAACGAGCTCACAATCCGCATTGTAATCATTAGAATTGCAAAATCGAAATCGACTTTTTTTTATGGCCGGGGCAGGCATAAATGAATACGAGTAGCAGAGAGAGCTACAAATGAGGATATTTGAGGGACACGGGGGTTGTGGAAACAGTCGTTTGCAGTCCGGCGCCCTTCTTGAAATATAAAACCCACCAAATGCCGTCTAGACCGGCGCGAAAATAACAGAAAGTTGTGAGGCTGGAGAAAATTGAGCCAACACATTTCAGCAATACATTTTTCCTTTACTCTATTCCGCTTCGTACAAACTAACTCGGTATTATTTTTCCTGCCAACATAACAGTTGTTTCTCCATTCCAGTCGAATTATAGACCGAAATCTAAACGAAAACGAAATAGAATGAATTAGATAAAACGATAGCAGTAGAGTAGTGATATTACGTTGGGGGTTTAGTATCCTCGAAAGTCAAATATACTTTTCAGACAATAATTTTATCCCCTTCACATATTAGTTGATAAAAAACTAGGTAATTTTGAAGTTATATACCTAATCTAATCTGATATTGATTTTTGGTTCTACACGCCGTAATAAATTATTGCGGTAATTTCCTGTAACATTGAAGGTATAACAACGTCCCCGTTCCGACATTGAACATCGAGTTAATTGCTAAGCACAATAAAACTGGCCCGATTAATTGCGTTACCACTCGGCGAGGTAGTAAAACGTTATATCCCCTTTAATAAACGGCAACGTTTAAAGTACTTACATTGTTTTCGTCGAATACTCTGAATACAAGAGAAGCAAACTTTGTCGGATCGCCTTGCGGGAAAAATTGTCTGTAGATTTTGATGAAACCCTGAAAAAAAGAAATTTTTATGTTAATTATGTAGAAATGTTAATTTCACTAAACATTTTCTAAATAAATAAATTTCATATTTCCTAGTTTATACACAAAAATCTGTATAAGTGCGGTTAAAAATCTGTAACCTTAAATTATATAATGTCGACATTAGTATCTGTTTCTCTCAATAACGTAGTGAGCGTACTAACCCGCATACATTTCGATTATTAATAAGAAATACGGCGCGTCTAATACTAACCCGCACGACATCGATTATTAATAAGAAATACGGCGCGTCTAATACTAACCCGGCACGACACTCCGATTATTAATAAGAAATACGGCGCGTCTAATACTAACCCGCACGACATCGATTATTAATAAGAAATACGGCGCGTCTAATACTAACCCGCACGACATCGATTATTAATAAGAAATACGGCGCGTCTAATACTAACCCGCACGACATCGATTATTAATAAGAAATACGGCGCGTCTAATACTAACCCGCACGACATCGATTATTAATAAGAAATACGGCGCGTCTAATACTAACCCGCACGACATCGATTATTAATAAGAAATACGGCGCGTCTAATACCAACCCGTACGGGACTTCGATTATTAATAAGAAATACGGCGCGTCTAATACTAACCCGCACGACATCGATTATTAATAAGAAATACGGCGCGTCTAATACTAACCCGCACGACATCAATTATTAATAAGAAATACGGCGCGTCTAATACTAACCCGCACGACATCGATTATTAATAAGAAATACGGCGCGTCTAATACTAACCCGCACGACATCGATTATTAATAAGAAATACGGTGCGTCTAATACTAACCCGCACGACCTCGATTATTAATAAGAAATACGGCGCGTCTAATACTAACCCGCACGACTTCGATTATTAATAAGAAATACGGCGCGTCTAATACTAACCCGCACGACTTCGATTATTAATAAGAAATACGGCGCGTCTAATACTAACCCGCACGACATCGATTATTAATAAGAAATACGGCGCGTCTAATACTAACCCGCACGACATCGATTATTAATAAGAAATACGGCGCGTCTAATACTAACCCGCACGACTCGATTATTAATAAGAAATACGGCGCGTCTAATACTAACCCGCACGACATCGATTATTAATAAGAAATACGGCGCGTCTAATACTAACCCGCACGACTCGATTATTAATAAGAAATACGGCGCGTCTAATACTAACCCGCACGACTCGATTATTAATAAGAAATACGGCGCGTCTAATACTAACCCGCACGACATCGATTATTAATAAGAAATACGGCGCGTCTAATACTAACCCGCACGACTCGATTATTAATAAGAAATACGGCGCGTCTAATACTAACCCGCACGACATCGATTATTAATAAGAAATACGGCGCGTCTAATACTCAACCTCGCACGACTCGATTATTAATAAGAAATACGGCGCGTCTAATACTAACCCGCACGACTCGATTATTAATAAGAAATACGGCGCGTCTAATACTAACCCGCACGACTCGATTATTAATAAGAAATACGGCGCGTCTAATACTAACCCGCACGACTCGATTATTAATAAGAGATACGGCAGTCTAATACTAACCCGCACGACATCGATTATTAATAAGAAATACGGCGCGTCTAATACTAACCCGCACGACTCGATTATTAATAAGAAATACGGCGCGTCTAATACTAACCCGCACGACATCGATTATTAATAAGAAATACGGCGCGTCTAATACTAACCCGCACCACTTCGATTATTAATAAGAAATACGGCGCGTCTAATACTAACCCGCACGACGTCGATTATTAATAAGAAATACGGCGCGTCTAATACTAACCCTTATTAATATACAATAGATTATTAATAAGAAATACGGCGTCTAATACTAACCCGCACGACTCGATTATTAATAAGAAATAAGGCACGGATTATTAATAAGAAATTCTAATACTAACCCGCACGACATCGATTATTAATAAGAAATACGGCGCGTCTAATACTAACCCGCACGACATCGATTATTAATAAGAAATACGGCGCGTCTAATACTAACCCGCACGACATGATTATTAATAAGAAATACGGCGCGTCTAACTAATGAAGATGGCGAGCAGCCGAAACCGGATAGAAAATCGAGAAAACTACGATTTGTACTACTGCCACTAAGAAGGTTCTCACGATGAGAAATAAGAAGTGACAAACAGAATTAAATGAAATCCGAAAGGTAGACTTCTTAACCCGGACTACGGGTTCAAGGTGCGGTAAGCGAGTAAGTTCGGCGGAGCTTGACGTCGGGGTTCGGAGAAATAATAAGACTGAAGGGGTAGGAGGAGAAAGGGGAGAAAGGCGGGAAAGTGGAGGGTGAGAGGAGGGCTGGTTTTGACATCGGCCCGGCTCCTATTTCAAATCCATTAGGCGCCGGCCCGAGTCTCTCGACTTCGAGGCGGTACCAATTAGACCCGGTGGCGTAATACACCCGGAGGAAATAAAAAGCCGGAGAACCGAAATATCCCGTCATTTGAGTACTCCTCCCGACCGCCAGTGACACCTTAACGCTCACATACATCTCTTGTATGACACCTTCTAGGTATCAAAGTATAGCACAAGAGAGAACAGGAAGTTATTTAAATTCTCCATTTTTCTCATAATATCTCGCCCGTAATATATAAGAATAACTCACATAGCCTGTCGTCAAATGTTGGCGTAGTCATAGTTATTACTATTTGGTAATTTACACGACAAAATTACGAGCGTAACAGAAACTTGTGAGCAATAAACATGCGATCAAATAACGTATGCGTCACTTAAAAAGTCCTTCCCGGAATTATTGATGTTTACGTATAACACACCGTTTAATGTGCACCGATAAAAATTCAAATGTCTTCGGACGTTTTCCATTACCTCGGGGTGGGTGGGGGGTGGGTGGAGATAAAATAAATTCCCAGTATGTTTATCGCACTTGAACCTTGTTTGTCTCAAACTACCGAGCGCCGACAGCGCCTTAAAAGATAGTGGGAAAAACTTTTATGAACTTGGAAAAGCGGATCTTATGACCTTTTCTTTTCTTATAACCCTTTTATTTAACTCGTCCCTAAACGTCGTTTTCCCGCAGCGCCCGGTTATCTATTCGACAGTATATAATTTTTCTTGTCCATAATTTTAATCAGCAGGAATCAACCTGGTATTAAATTGGGAAATTTGTTCCCAAACTAGCGCTGGTTTCAATTTGAAAATAGAGCGAGATACCGAAGCAATTTACGATAACTTTGTGATTTGATTCTCCTCTGATCCACGAAATTAATACCAATTAGGAAGTTAGGTCCCACGTACAATTGATACGTACATTACCATCGTTTAAAGTATGCACCACAAGCACCCAACGTGCTGCTGAAGATGGCGAGCAGGCAAAACCGGTCTAGGGAAAGGTTGTAAAATTAATGCAGGTTTTTTAATTGAGTTTTAATCGAGGAATCCTTGAACTCGTTACGAGAAGATATTGAGATTTTACTGCGAGGATACCTCCAATATTTTTCAAATTTTAATAACACGTATAATAATAAGATCTGGCCGGCTGAAAATCCTGGAAAATGGGGTAGGACGCGTCAGGGTGCAGATGTCTTCGCGTTCCCGTTTATACTTTGAGAATCGGTCCGCTCGTTTGGCCGAATCACGTCCCCCTCAGCTATTGTTCCACGTTTTCCTTTTCTCTTTCAGCCCCCTTTCTGCCCCCAATAAACCCACCCCCACAATTTTTTTTCTTAGGAGACATTCCGCTCCTGTTTTTCGAGACACCTCATTTCGCCCCAGGGGCAATTCCGATGAAAACTGTTTCTCGCGGGAGGACAAATTGCGGGGAATTCGCTCCGAATTTGGAAATCACCCCGCCTCTGGGGGTGAAACGGGGACGGTGTCTGTCGCGTTTATAAATAAATATCTATCATTCAAGAAATTCCATTGTTAAAGCAATGACCAATTAAGCCAACCAATAAAATAATATTTACCACAAAGGAACACGTTATTTTCAGGTCAAATTATGGTATCGCGATTTTATCTTAGACGAATTTCAGTCACAATGTCATATTTTTAACCCGTGGTTGCTTCAAATAAATAAAATTGATATTTCGTAGTTTATACACAAAAAATTTATATTTACATTGCCATTGGTCAGTTAAAATCTGTAACCTTAAATTATATAATGTACACTTTAGTATCTATTTCTCTCAGTAGCCCGTCGACCGTACTAATTCGCACGACATCGATTATTAATAAGAAATACGGCGCGTCTAATACTAACCCGCACGACATCGATTATTAATAAGAAATACGGCGCGTCTAATACTAACCCGCACAGCTTTGATTATTAATAAGATATACGGCGCGTCTAATACTAACCCGCATTACTTGTAAATACTAAATACTAAATGTTTATCTAACAGTAATAAACTCTATGTTTTTAATTTTCTGCTAATTTACTTTAAAGTTTTAAAATTACTCGTTGTACTGTTTAATTACTCTTTAGTTTCTACTGATGTGGAGCCTAGAAAATCAATTTACCGTACTGTTTATACATATAAAAACGTATTATCTAAATTATTGGCTACACAAAATCTTAAATTGTTCATCGTACAACCTACATATTAAGTGTACCTACGTAATAGTTATAGAAATAAAATTGATGATGACCCATCGACAGCGGAGACAGGATACAATTTTTGCGTTAATTTATCGATCTAATGGGGAATTATGTGTTCAAATTACGGCAGGTAAATGAGGTTTGAGGCTTTGTTCGTTCAATCTACCGGCCTATGTAAGGGATGAGACCGTTTCATGATTTAAATTTAAATTGCAAATCAAACGAGGTTATCCAGAATCCGGGGTCCGGCTCGGGGAACCGTTTTATATTTCTGGGACGTTTAATATCCCCCTTTATGAAGCTGGTAGTGAGCTCGGCCAAATGTATAATTGCATTCTGACTTATAATTACCGGAGATTTGATTCATATTGCGGCTTCCGACCGTCCCGGGAATTAACTCCGAGGGGCTTAGGCAACGATTTACTGCGCTTTTTCGCAATATCGAGTCATTAATTAGGACTACCGCCTGGTTTATGGGCGAATAAAAAAAAATTATGCTTTATAAATTAAGAAAAAAAATATTGTAGCAGATAAAAATCTTAATATTCGACAAACAATAGAAAAATTCCTCCCATCAAAGGATTGTCACTTCGTATTTCTAGCAGAGTTCGATTCGAACCTTTACTGATGTTACAAAAATCTTTGCTATTTTGTTCTAAATGAATTGGAATCTTCAATGAACCGTTGCCCTTAGTTTTTTCAGCCGAGTATTAAATAGGTTTGTAATTGTTGACGCATTGATTGTTAATGATCAGCCCGAAAGCTCTTTGCCCAGAAGCCTTATTCCATTTGGATCAAAAAACGGGTACGGCTCCTTACCGGGTACGACAGATGTTTGAACAAAATCGGTCAAACTGTGTGGATTCGTATGATATTTTAAGACGCCATTAGGTGTGTACAACAATTGGCTATATTACAATATCAAGGACTCGAGAACTTGAAATTAAAAATATTTTGTCAATGTGAAAAACGTCGGTTTTAGAATTAACCGAGGTTTTCATAATAACGGTTTGGAGGATTCTGTAGGATCAGCCGGCTTGAAACAGTAATTTCGAAGATGGAATGCATCCGCGTTAAACATTTGGAACAATTAGTGGTAGAATTCAGTTTTTTTTTCGGTTGGGAAACATTAAAATGTAAGTCTTAAGAGTGGGCTGTACAAAAGGACGTCTCCGGGCGTCTGAAGAAGAGGATGGACCCGGCAGGTCTACTGCTGAAAACGGTGGCGGAGAGGGGGGACGGGAAAATATTTTCTCATTTCATTCCTGTTTTTCTCCCCGGCCCTTTTATTCATTTTTAAGCCGGCTCCCTTCAAGCCGCGAATATAACTCCGGCCGGCGTTAATCAACTTCGGTCGACTTCGCGTCCAATAACTTCGGGATGGGCGAGAAAGGGAGAGAAAGGCGGTGCGGATTGGAAGAGGCTAAGGTCGGAGAAGAGAAGGAATTTTTCACATTTCGTAACATTCAGTTACGTGAATTTTTGAATGCAATTTCCGTTTGGCCGGCGAATCACTTAGTGATAATTTGATGATTAGCCCAGTAAAGGGGCGCTGATAGTCCGGATATTATATTAATTATTCGAAATTTACCCTTATTTGTAACTTTACGCCTAAAGGGATGTTCGTGATCCTTAAATTTTATTGTTATTACTAATTAACATGAAATATTTCTAAATAACTGTCATTTTAAAGCATTTTTTTCGGAATATTTTTTCTCCAACTACATAGTAAGAGTAGTCGTAACAGTGGAGACTGCACGCTTCAAAGTTAAAAGTATTATAGGTTCGTGATGTTTCTGTCTCCTCTCGCCGGTTTGGTCTTTTGCTAGACCGGTTTCGGCTGCTCGCCATCTTCAGTAGCGGTGTTGTTAGTCACTTTGGATGTTTTTTGGGCATCCTCACTGCACTGTCACTTTCACATGCACTGTAGTGTCTGTCAGTTTGTCAGTCGTTTATATATATGTGTTCTGTTATTGTTATTGGGGGTTATGTTTGTCTTCGGATTTTGTTAATCCGTTTTCTAAGCGTGAGTCAGATTGTCGGAAGGGGATGGTCTGATCCTTCAATAGGATTATAGTGGCAAATATGTTGTCACTCTGGGAATTAATTTTCTCATTTATAATTTTGTTTTTCTTATGTTTGAAGATTTCCAGGTTTTCTATAATATCCAATTCTTTTCCTTTCTTGCCCGGGTGTAATAACTTTAATGATCTTTTGATGTTCATTGTTTCGTGTACGGAGTTTTATGACGTGGTTGGCGAAATTGGTATCTGCCTTGTATTTTATGGCTCTGATATGTTCCTTGTATCTGTCTGCACGCTTCAAAGTTAAAAGTATTACTCATATTGGAGACTTCTGAATCGATAACTTGCGGCCCGAAACCCCCAAATTGGTTTATCTGAATATTCAACCGTCTCTTTTCTTATCCAATCAGACGGGGGACTATTAACGGAGAAGATTGTCGTTTTAATTGGTTCCCGGGAACCCGGTAACGGGACCAGGCGCGTCGGCTGGACCGACATTCAACCGTCAATGAATCATTTGAACCGATTGGTATTCAGCCGGCCGTGCCCCGTTCAACCGGCGGATTTGCAACCCAAATCGTCCCACCCCGGCGGGCAGGAGGTGCGGGATATTACGCGAGGACCGCATAATGGCGACGTCTCATTAGCAATAATGATCTGGCCATCATAGCAACACTTAGTCTCTCCGAAATTCGGCACTTTAGAACTGCATTTTTATATACCCTTATACCCCCCCAAAATGCACCGGCCTGAGGTATGAGCTTGTTCCAGGTAAGTGGACATAGATAAACTAGCTTGATTGTGGCCTATTTGTCTGGAATTATCATTCCGTTGAAGGTGGATTACATCTGCACTTCTTCACGTGACTTTATCACTGAATTAACATATGCGAATTGACGTATTGTTCTTTGACCGCGCTCGCCCTCCATTCAAGTTGGGCACTCTGGTAATAAAGTCGGGTTTTAGCCAAGGCCCTCATCCCCCAACCCGCAATAAATGGGAAAATACTGCGGGCCACCCCCACTAGATCGCCGGCCGAAAGTCGTAAGTAGCTCCGTAAAACGTTTCACGACGACTTATATATTCGTTTCCCCCCGGGGGGCGGCGGGAGGACAGAGAGAATGTACAAGAGCGAAAGAAATAGGAGAAACAGAAAGGGAGGGGGAGAAACTCGGAACTGGAGTGGAGTGGAATGGGAGTTTTACGAAACTGGGTTTTACGAGGATTTGTTTCTGCCCTCAGAGCCCTTCCGTCGGCCCTTACCACGTTTATGACGTCCGACGTGACGTCACATAACTACCGTCATTTATTGAACTACCACCCAGTCCACGAGTCTGTTTTTAGAGAATTTTATAATTAATTTCAGTAGCCAAGTTCTGCGGTCTACAATTATTTATATATCCGGTTGTTGTAAAACAGAATTTTCCCATTGTTTCATAATTGAATACAAAAAAAAGGTGAACAATTATAATAATAAAGGGAGGTGGAAAAACACGTTGAATTAAATTTGTAAAACAACAGAGTGTATTGAAAGGTAATATTTATTCTCATGGGAAAACAAACTTTTATTATTGGAACTGTATCGGGTAGGGGACTTCCAAATTACTTTCGCCCTTACAATATAAGTTACGGATGCTCGTCATGGACAGTAGCACTTCAGACAGTCCATAATTTCTTAGTAACTCTGTCGGACGGACAAAGTCTTTGTGGAGGACATATCGGGTTTTTGCTAAGTCAAATGTCCTAACAAGAAGTTGCGTTAAATCTAATTGAGGCATAATTTTAGAATTAAAATTCACTACTTGACTATCACGAATTTCTACGACACGAAAATTCTCGTCTAAATAAGATAAAATAAATATAATAATAGATCGGTATGGCACCGTCTCGGTATGCATAAATCTATGTCTACCTAATATCGTATAGTACAGTCGATACTTACATCTTCTGTGAGCAATCCGTTCGGGCAATCTTTCAGGAATCCCTTGTGCCTGAAACAGAGAGAGAGAGAGAGCGAGTCTGGTTATTGGCTAAGAGCTGATGACAATAGGCCGGTGAATAAACGATAGCTATTCATTCACGGCGCGATAATGAGCCGGGGGAGGGAGGGAATTTAAATCGGGCTCAGCCCCAAGATTTGGGGGTGGCGGGGGCGTTTCCAATTTCAAGCGTCACCAATCGTCGTCCTAACGGGGGAGGGGTGGGGGGACCTCGTAACTCTTTGCCCAACCCCATAAACTGCCAACAGAGTACAAAAGAGACCGCAAGCCCTGATCGAATTGGATAGGGCAATTTATCGTTGACAATTTATTATATATTTATAAAACACTTCAAAAGCCGGAAAATTGGTGAGCGTTTACCAACGATTGTTTTCCTGCATTCCTTATTATTATGCGATAATATAAGTTCTAAAATATTCTAACAGTTGTAAAGCTCGCATAATTTTTTTTGCACTAGAAGTGACATAGGATTAAATACATTTTTTTCCAGCAGATTTAGCTAAAAAAAAAAAGAGAAGTGTTTCCTTCGCCTTCAATGATCTACTCTTGATGAACGAAATAAAATTAAGGATTAATCTGAGAATTAATCGCATTCAGAACCCTACAGTAACGTATGTAGATATATAATTTAATTATCTTCAGTATAGTAAACACACCAACTGAATGAAGCTCTTTCGATATATTCGAAACATATTTGGCTTATTGTATCTCATCCTTTAAACCCAAAATAAATAACTTCAAATAAGAGAAATAAATCACAATATTATCGTATTCCGAACCCTCTTGGAACGCATTAACAGGTGAACGGTGTTTATTAAGTCTTTAATTACCATTTTAAAAATTTTTTTAAGTATGTATTAAAATAGTGTATGGACGGTTAGTACATGGCGTTGATGAAATTCTTAATCCTCCGCGGTTAACAACAGGCAATATCCGTCGCGGAATTAATAATTGGTGTAACCGGGTCCCTTCGGATTTAAGTTTTGCATGGGGGCGATTTGACTAACGCCGTTAGCGGCGCTCGGTGTACAGCCGCCGGCCGACATCTAATGTCAAACGGGGCGTATATTGAATATTCATTGGGGGGGGGGGATAAATTGAGTACGACAGGACCCTCTGATGGACTCCCGGTTACGGGGGGCCCTCGGCTTCACCCGGTAGCGGCCCCACTTCATTTATCCAATCTAAAACCGGTGGCCGAATTCTGGACGATTACTCGTCTATCGAGTATTCAAATGTCTATCAGATCAATCAGCGGCACTCCTTATTTTTATGCAATGAGTATTTCGCAGTTTGTTCCCGTCATAATATCAGATTGGCAATTGAACGACAATTCGGTTGAAGACCTCTTGACACTATAGCTGGTATAGCTGCACATCTTGATGAGATTTGATTCCCGATTACCATAACAGCATTGTCCAAGAACGGAAGAATATTTCGTCTTGTGGTACTCATGCACTTGCTACACGTAGAGATGCGAGTACTTGCTCCGGCTGTACATATACTAAAATTGGAACTATACGGACCATCTTTAATGCGACCCCCCGGGGTATGTTCCTAACCGAACAATACGTAATGACCTCAACATACCGCCAGTCGACGAAATCGCGAAATCACGCTTCCTTAAATTCCATTCCCGCCTCTCTCCACGTCCAAATCCACTCGTTCAGTCCCTTCAAAAGTCCACTCGTCAAAAGTACCATCACTGGCATATAGTTGATTGTACAATAAATAAAGTTAAAAAATAAAAAATTGAGATTTAGTATTTTGAAATTTCTGTGAAGTGCCAACCCGGGTTCAAATCCATAAGGCGGACATAACTTTCATTGAATTTGAATTTTAACGTTTTAAATTAAAAAAAAATACATATCGTGACACTCAAACCTCAGTGGACAGTTGAAATTCAATACGGATCAATTTCAGATAGTTTTAACGAAGCGCGATTGTGATAAATACAAGTTTTTTTGAGTCGATTCCATCTTTGGTTGGTACGATTGAAAATTATGTTCTGACAATGCCCGTATTTATTTAATTTCTTCATTGCCTAATTGGCGTCGAAGCAGATTCGAGTTTTAAATATTAGGGAAAGCTTTTGTTGGGTGGGGGGGGGGGTTTGAGGAGTTTGTTTTTTCCGCACTAATCTCTGGGAACAATGCCGCGTTATTTTGTGCCTTATAATTTGTAAAACTGTAGGCCACAAATCTGGCTTTGTGTGCTAACCGACGACGCCTCGTCGACACAGAGCTTATCTTGTCCCGCTGTTGTTACTGTCGTTGAGGCGTTTATCTAGCCGGCGGTGTGAAAGCGGGCTCTCTCTCTCTCTCTCTCTCTCTCTCTCTCTCTCTCTCTCTCTCTCTCTCTCTCTCTCTCTCTCTCTCAGTTCTCTGTTCTATTGTCGGCCTATCAGCGAGGCTGGACACGTCCTCAGCGTGCTCCCACAGTGGACTACTCATCACAAGTGTCCCCGTACGTCCGTACGTACTCAGTGTGCCATGTCTTGTTTGTAGTTGGAACGATAGCAAAACTGTAAGTACCTATTGTATCATCAGCTAAAATACTATAACTTCTTCGGCGGTCCCGCGTTCCACTTTCCGCCGGTAAAACGTATTCTTCGATCAAATCACTGTAATAAAAGAGTGAGCGTCCCAAATCCGATAATAAAAAGTTCTCGTGTATATTATTTACTCCAGAGTTCGGCCCAACGCAAAGAGCTACTCTCAAAATTTATTAGGAAGTTGTGGTTTTAATTGACTCCTAATCCGGATAAAACGGCCTTTAATGCAGTACAATGCAGACAGAAACGCCACGAAACTACGGTATTGAAATTTATATTATATTATTTATAATTCACAGTTTGAAGACCGGTCGGTTTAGAGTTTCACGGTATGAGTTAAAATTGTTCGATTCGAAAGAATGTCAGGATTTGGACTCAGTTTCCCTTTGAAAAGTGCAACTATACTGGCCGTATATACTCGGAGTTTTTTTTTAACTTTATTTATTGTACAATCAACTATATGCCAGTTATTAGGTACAATTCCGGTTTCTTTGATTTCTTTGATGACCTGTATCCGCCCTACAGAAAGTCTCTAGGCCAGTGGCGTTTAAGGGGATAATGGATGGGTAGAAGAGGAAAGGGAGTGGATTTGGATGTGGAGAGAGACGGGAATGGAATTTAAGGAAGCGTGATTTTGCGACTTCAACGACTGTCGGTATGTTGAGGTCATTACGGAATGTTCGGTTAGAAACATACCCCGGGGGGAAGGACTTTTGACTGTAATGTTTGGATGCGAGCGATGTCGGATTTCTTGGCGGAACCCCCACTCCGGGTATTAACCGAATATTACTTCCATTACGAATTCCGACCGACGCTCGAACCTCGCTAGTCGGGCCAAATTGTACAGCGATAATGCTGTACCCGAAATGTATTCATCGGAATATCCCGGTGGTAGTCCGGGGCGGCCGATAAGATTTTCCGGGCCCTCGAATATCGACGGGCGTTTTCCGACCGTCGGATGTTAAGTGGGCGACGCCGGGGCTTTATCAAGCCGCAACATTATATTCCCCCCCCCTACCGAGCGTACCCTCCAATTCGGTCCGCAAATCCCCAACCTTCCCCTATCGACCGGCGACCTATTTCGTATTCCCCGAGAGGTGTGCTCCCGGAGGCGGCCGTCCACCGACGACTACTCTCCTAGAAACCTATTACTATTTCCAAGAATAGAACTATGCTGGGTTCCGCCAAGAAATCCGACATCGCTCCCATCCGAACATTCCAGTCAAAAGTCCTATCGTACCGTCCTTAATGCTCCCCCCGGGGTATGTTTCTAACCGAACAATCCATAATGACCTCAACGCACCGACAGTCGAAGAAGTCGCAAAATCACTCTTCCTTAAATTCCATTCCCGCCTCTCTCCACATCCAAATCCTCCCTTTCCTCTTCTACCCATCCATTATCCCCTTAAACGCCACCGGCCTAGAGACTTTCTGTAGGGCGGACGCAGGTCAAAAGTACCATCACCGGACGGCGTCTTTATCGAGTGAAACTAATCAAACAAACCGCAATTGTACCTATAACTGGCATATAGTTGATTGTACAATAAATAAAGTTAAGAAAAAACAAATTTCCTAATGCGCCCTTCCTTCAAACGTAACGAGCTCATAAACGGAAGAAATTTAATTCGATAAACGATTATTTCAGGACCAAATTACGTGCATACGCTTTGTCGAAAGATTATCTTAAAAACATGGTCTTTGAAGTCCACAGGAGAAGCTCTTATTTTTATACAGAAGAATAGTGTTATAGTTATTCTCTACTTATTTACTTGCAGCACAATGTTTCCTCTATCTGAGAAGGATTCCTTTTGTCCAAATAACCAATTTAAGGCTTTACTTCGATTTCCCAAGGAAATTGAAAACAAGTTCAACTTCATCTTACTTCACTCGATTGAGCAGTCGGCGAATAAAGTCTTCGGTTTTCCTCCTGTAGCAGATAGTATAACTGGCGCTATATCTACGCGTGTGTAAATTTAATTTACGATACATGCGCCTTTACGAGCCGGTATACAGCTATTAATAACTGAAAATATTATTCACTAGTAATAGGACGAATGGGTGGGGCAGTGAGAGAGTGTTATTGCCGATATTCCCGCATGAATTTTCAATTTTGCTTAAACCCCCCCCCCCCGGATATTAGGCCGCGGACATATTTTTTATTCGGATTTTATTCGGAAAATATGGCCCGCGGTGAATTTCAGTTTCGTGTTAATTTCGTCGGCTATAATTAACACAGCCGGTGTTGTGTGTGCTTCGTCTCTCGGTAATCAAGTTGTGCCCCCCCCCCCCCCCGAGGGCAACTCCTGCCAAAGTGGGGCGCGATGTGTGTCTCTCTTGGGCGCAAGTGGTAAGACTGAAGGGTGGGGGGCGGGTTTAGGCCACGATCTCGGCAAACTTGGAATATATCACGGACCGCAATTAGCGGCTAACTTAGCGGCCGACATGTCACCTAAAAGCTTGCCTACTTGAAATTAACAATTTCCCCTTTCCGGCCCTCAAGTCTGCCCTTTGACTCGGGACAGATGTTTCGAACGGCGAGATAAAATAACTCACCTAATCGCCAACAGAAGAAGGAACATCCCGTCAATAGTACTCTCAGAATACTTGTATCATATTTGTACGTTTGGACAGAATTATTCTGACGTTAATTTGTTAGCAGTCATCTTAATTTTTTTTCCAAGTAAAAAGGTAAATATATCGGATAGCGTTTATATATAGCCAGAAGTAAGACGGCAAGTATGCTATGTGAAGATCCGAGAGAAAAGAAACCCCATTCATTTTACGTTCGCCATTCTCCTCCAGCGCCAAAGCCGGAGATTAAACGGCTCATAAATCATACCGTGATAAATTATACGATTATGATAAATTATATCGCCACTTTGCTCATTTCATTCTCCTATGAATAATGCGGCGTTTAATCTCACCGCGGCTTCCAGGAGGTATAACTCCTGAGTGACCGATACGTAAAATATCTGCGCAGATATATTAATGTTTTTCACCTCATATTCTGTTCGAGTTTTCTATTTTCTATTGGATTACCTTATTTAATATTTTTTTTTTAGTATATATGTGGCTCGATACTAGTTCTGTCAGAAACCCTGGGGCGCGAAAGGGCTCGTGGGGTTGTCCGCAATCAAGACGCGATTGTGGGGTAGATGCGGCATCCCCCGTTAATTGCTCTATCGATCTCCGCAGAATGGGGCCTCCTTCCCCTACCCCACCACGGGAGCTAACAAGCACCGCGAACGCCGGGATTCGCGTACGAAATTAGAAGATGGCCGGGTATGGCTATTGACATGGGATGCGGATTATTGCGCCCGCTATTAGCCCCAGCTATTTCCTAGCTCCAGCGGTGTATACGTATATATATACTACTGCCTCTTGGCATCAGGAAGGGTGAGAACATAACCTACGCCAAGGATATCAAGACCCTATTCAGGAGGGTGGTATAACCTAGGGTCAAATGTCTTGGTCATAGAGAAGGGGTAGAATTGCCATATTGGGCCAAGCCGAACAGAATATACCATGGGGTACAGCAAATATTGGGTTGACAACTGGGTAATTGTCGGAATTTACCAACAAGTGGCGTTGTACATATTTTTAAGTACGTCAACATCCGGTTTTGAATGCACGTATAAGATACATTCACCGTCTCTGCAATGTCCCTCGTCGAACTATGGCGATCCGAATCAATAATGGCCTTTATTTGGTCATCATCGACCTCCACTGGACCGGAATTTCGCGAACCGGTACACAGACACTGACGTTCATTTAAGGTTCCATCACCTTTTTATGAGCCTGTGAGGCGTTAACACCTTTGCGAAAATAAAAAAAAACCGAAACGTCACGGAAATGCTCACTTCGGTTCACCGCGTTTTAGCTTTTTATACACACACAAACACACAATTCAAGTGGTCAATATAATTTCGATACCGAATGTTTCAGAAAGGACCAAATAATAACGTATCGAAGAATCTCCGTGCAAAGATGTTGACGTATTTAAAAATATGTACAACACCGCTTGTAGGTGAATTCCGCAATTACTTAGTTGTCAACCGAATAGAATATTATTGAAATTGAATCCCTTCTTTAGACTCCCTGCCCGAGATGTCCCACTTGGGGGTTAAAAGCGGTGGTATTATGCCCGGAATTCGGTCTCCGAACGGTGATCACCGCCCTCGTAAAAGGGCGTTATTGATGAACCCTGGGCATATCTTGGGAAGCAGCAGGAATTCGGCGATAGTGCTTGAATTCTGACAGCATAGTTCTCCACTCCCCTGGGTGTACCAGTCTCTTATACGGTGTTCCCAGGTCTTTAACAAGACATTTTCGTATTATTTTGTATTGTTTCCCTGTCACGATTTTAAGACCAATATATTTCATCCGGCTGAGACGCGGAGCGGTTTCCAAAATTGGTAAATACGATTTTTTACTTAAAATTTCTGAAGAGATTAATTCATAAATGATCACCGCTGTTCGCGGCTGCATATTTAATGCAGGACTTGTTGTATACTGGAAAGCCGAAGGTATGATCGCCTGCCAAAGTATGATAAAAGCCCTTCGGTGCCCGCTACTCCGCTCCCTCGGGAGCTTCATATTTCTCTCCCGGCGAAATGACTGACTTTTATCCCCATATGCCGTCATTTGAATAGGGGATTTAAACCATATTATATGGTGCGTAGGGCTTCAAATTAATTTGGATAAAATGGGAACAGATCATCCCCCGGGAGTAAGGAGAGAGTCCAGGTTAAATTAAGTCCCTTTCATAAGGGACTTAACTCGGTCATTTGCGTCCCCGGACTAGCGGTGTCTCTTATTTAGGTCTCCAATTTGCCAGATCGGTTCATTCTTTTTCGGCGATTTCTTTTTATCTCGGTAACCTGTCGTTGTATAGGACGGAGTGAGAGATAATTACATACAACATAGCGCTTTCGTACACAATCTGAAATTTACATAACAATCGAAAAAGCGTTTGAACTGCAGTCGTCCGTTTCTTAATAGGGGCATAGCTGAGACCCGGTTCTAATGTCACAGGAAATTTAATTTATTTTTGTAGCTGGCCCATCGGCGGCCGCTAAGGCCTAACATCGTTGTAGGGCTATGATTATATCACTTCTTTTATGAAAACCTTTCCGTCTCTCGTTCATCGTAAATTTACTCGTGGTTAGGAACAAAATTATAAAATTAGGACTAAAGACTGTTCACGAACAGAATACAGAGTTTCGGTACCGACTTGAATTATTAATTATTTTTTCTGAATTTAATTAACAATGGCTTCTTAAAACCTGACCGCACAATCCAATATACGTAGGAAACTTAGAGCGCATGCAAAATGTCGTCGGACTGACAGTTTCATTAGAAAAGTAACGTCGTCAAATTCTCCAAAGGAGAAATAATACATCGCTAATGGGATATTAAACTAATTTCCGAGGCATCACTTTCCCCGAGTGTAAAGTTTAAAGTCAGTTCCAAGTTAATTAATGGCTTTCTGTCGAGCCCTCCGAGAACACGGAAGGGCTAGAAACTCTTCCATTGTCGCAACAGCTTATTTCTGCTTTCCGCCTATATTTCTGCTTTTTAGCAACCTTCGCTTTTAATTAATCCCAACTTCTTGACCCGTTAAATATAAACTTAGATATTCCAAGAGTTATACAGTACCAGTTCTAATAGATGCACTGCGTTTTGGGAGAAGGTGTCGTTCATGTGAGAAACAACCAAATTATCAGTGAAGTACGTTTCAGTTTTATTTTTATCTGTCCAAGTTGTAGCCCCAAGTACCGCACTTGATTCAGAGAAATGTGCGATCTAAAAAACCCTAGTGTTCGGTTGTAAACAGTAGATTCAGTGATAGTGTTTGTATACAAGTAAGTTTGTGTACAATGTCATTAACGCTCAAATATTAACTGTAGCGAGCCCTTTCATATACATAATGTGGTGGGTATAATTAAACAACGGTTTGGTTTCGATTCCCAGCAATCGTTATCCATCTGTCCGGGGCTTATTCGCTGAGCCAACTCTCATTATACCGATCAATTCGTAGCAGTCTCATTTTATATCGAGAAAGCTGTTAATGAATGAGAATTTAAACCTCTAACGATGGTGACGGATTTCCCCACTGTTGGCCAACTTGAAATTTTTCAGGGCACGTGAAAACCACAAATCGGTAAATGGTAGGGGACCGAATTGAACTGAATAAACAATATGAATATATGCCTACCTCTAAATTCGTACTTTTTTCATATCATCCCTCCTGATAGCGGGGAGCGAAGGGAAGTCCTGAGGGAAATTTTGTTTTCTCGCCCAATTTGAGAAAGGTATTTGTCGCGGGGTAGTTTAGTATACAGTTGGGTGAAAATCATTTCGAAATGGGACAAAGAAAAATGGACCTCACGCTCGGTGGACGAGGACTTACTGGCGACAACGAATTTTGACTCTGATTAATGATCGGTTCGTATTTCAATTTTATTTCCATTGTGTTGGGAGTGCCTTTATTGTTATTTCCATTTAGGCCATACATGTTGAGAAATATATCCATTTATTGATCTGTTTATTTATCTGCTTAATGGTACAGATACAGATTCAAATTACTACTAAAAAAAAGTAACAGGAGGAAATAAGCCATTTCAGGTTATTAGCTTACATTAAATTTAGGATTAAAAATATATTATCGATATTGAAATGTTTTTGATTCTTTCTCCTCTTTTCAATGCTAAAAATTACTTGTGCCAACAAAATGAACCAAACACTTCTAACCAATTAATAGATTCAAATTTTAAACGTTGTGAAGGAATATACGTCGGTTCTTATGCAAACCTCTCGTAGAGTGCTATGTGCGGGTTAAGGATCTAGTTAAGGCAAATTGGTCCTCGAGCGGTAATCGAACCCTGAGATAATGGCTCTCGGCCATTGATGTCTTGAGTGATGAAGGACGGGAGAGAACGCAAAGGACACGAGATAAGGGATAATTAACGGCAATTAGGGGCCGGCCCTAGCCAAACTAGGACTTACAAAGTACCCGTAGTACGAACCCCTACAATTACTAGAGAGAGGGCACTTAGACAATATTTGAATCAGCCGCGAACGGACGCAGCTGAAAAAGTTACTGTCACTAGTGTTTAAATACAATAATAAAACAGTTTTCTAGATTGCTTAAACAATTTATTTTCAATTTTACGATATATCTTCTCCCTAATGCTTTATTTGGCACCATTTCACTGGAAAATACTTAAGCGTCCATTGAGCTAGAATTGATCAATTTACAAAGACTTGCAATGTGCCCTCTTCGGATTTATGTTTTAAGCTCTAAATTTTAAGTATCCATTTGCCATTAGCAATCTTATTATTTTAAATCACGACTAACGATTTCACGAGGGTTGAAACGATTGAATTTTTTAAGAGTTACTGTATAAGGGATGAAGCGATGATCTCCGAGAAGTCTGTGACGTCCGAATAATTTAGTTAAGTCGTTCATTTGTTACGGACCAGCCCACAGGTTCGGGGGTAGAAAATTCGGACGAGAGAATGGAGTGAAAAAAAATAATTCCAGAATGAAAAAAGGGATAAAAAGGAAAAAAAAATAATTTCCACCCCCGCGCGGAGTTTATTCAGATCGCTGTCCCGGCCCGTTTCGAGTGTTCATTAACGGCATGGCGGGCTGGCAAACAATAATCCCTCTTGCATAACTGTCTAGCCACCATCGGACGTATATATACGCCTCTGATGTTTTTTCTATTTTTTTCTTTTTTTTCAATTTGGAGCCCATATTTTAATACTCGGTCTTGCCGGTTCCCGGACACCCTCCGCCCCGACCCGGCACGGCGAGGGGATGATGAATTACTTACAATGTGTAAGAGAGGGAAGGTGTTCAGAACCGTAGGGCGTGGGTAGGAAACCAGGATATGAATCAACGCCGGTATCAATCATATTTATACAAGGACCTTTCTTCCTCACTCACCCTCACGCCTTTATATAAACCCGTCTGTCGAATTACCGGACCGAAATGCGCTCCACTTTTTTATATTTTCGCTTACGGGGCAAATATAATATCATTCCTTTCGGATTTATATCCGAGGTCTGAAAAATGATATCGCCTCGATTGGCAATTTAAATTACAAAAAAATTATTGTAATTGAAGTCGGATCTGTTGCGAACTCAACTGAACGGCGATTTCATTCGGACGATTAATTACCAATTCAGACCGATCAAAACTGGAGCTCCATGAAAAAAATTGTAAGAGATCTAAAATTTAAAACTAAAAAATAGTTCTTCTATCAGTCATATCCTATTTTTTAAGCGTCTCTAAATCATTTCCCAATATATTGGGTTGACAACTAAGTAATTGCGGAATTCACCAACAAGTGGCGTTGTACATATTTTTAGTTACGTCAACATCTTTGCACAGATAAGATTCTTCGATACGTTATTATTTGGTCCTTTCTGAAACATTCGGTATCAAAATTGCATTGACCAGTTGAATTGCTGAACCGAAGCGAGCATTTAAGTTGTACGCCGTGTACGGTGATGAAGCCTTAAAAGAACGCCAGTGTCAGTACTGGTTTGCAAAATTCCGGTCGGGGGATTTTTCATTAAAAGATTTGGACGGCTCTGGACGTCCAGTGGAGGTCGATTATGACCGAATAAAGGCCATTATTGATTCGGATCGCCATAGTTCAACAAGGGACATTGCAGAGAAGCTGACTGTAGCTTATACGCGCTTTCAAAACCATCCACGGCTTATCTGTGCAAAGATGTTGACGTACTTAAAAATACGTACAACGCCACTTGACGGTGAAGTCCTCAATTACTTAGTTGTCAACCCAATATCTCCTATGGTCGATTTTAAAAATTTAAATTTAAATAAATCCTAACGTGAATACTGGAGTTTATGCGCTCAACTCATTTAACCAGCTCTGTATCCACAGAGTCTTTTTTTTATTCCCAATTAAATTTCTCCCAATGTCCCATCAAACGTACGATCAAACAGCGGATAGAGTGGATATGGCCGAGTAAAAGAAAGAACGATGGGATGTTTGAATGAAAGGAGGGCGTGGTTGGGAAGCGGTGATTAGAGGGTAGTAACAGTAATCGGAAGTGGCGCCACCCCTCCACCCCGTCGCCTATAGCCGTGTTCTTCACCGTAGCTCTTTCCGCCCCCAATTAGGGTAGTGCCTTTAACCTTCTTCTTTCGCCCACCCTCCTCCCCCCCCACCCGGTCAACCCCCTCGGGCCCATACCACTTACTGTAGACAATCGAACACGTCAAAATAACCCTCACGGCGGTAAAACGGCTCCACGATAAAACCTTAACTTAACACTAAGGGTTGTTTTGGGGGAGGGGGGTGGTTTTGCAGGGCCAACTTGAAGTGACACCACGCTAAACATACACGTCAATTTATTTAAATTTTCAGTTATCTTCGTCAGTTTTTCAATCGCATATCCGAACCGACGAATGTTTGAGGATAGAGGAATTTTTTCATGAAATACAAAAACTGCCGAATAAACAGCTGTTGCTCGAGTCCCCATTTGTTGGCGGAAATTCGCGCTCGTTCAATCCTCGCCATCTTCACCTGTTGTTTTACAACCGCTCAGATTTCAATGTCGGTCTCGAGAAATGCGATGCGTAGAAAAAAAAAAAAAAGAAAAGTTTTACAGTGCTGCACACTGGCGAAGCTTTATTGAGAAAGTGGGGTGGGGGGGGGGTGTGATGGGACGGGGAGTGATAGTGAGGGAGGGATGGAGGGATGGAGGGAGAGAGAAGTATGGGCGCTCTTAAAACCAGAGCGGCTCGTATAAATTCTCGGTAGTGAAATCCGTCCGACAAACGGTGCTAGGCGTGTTTGGGCCGCATAAAAAAACACTGGCAGCAGAACGCCGAGCGCACATTTCAACATGGCCGGCGACAAGAACTCGGCTAATATTCAACGCTGGTAATTGAAGGGGAATTTCGAATATTTCCCTTTGGTCGGGGAAATAAAAATTCGGGTTCTGCACGGCCGCTATTCGGGTCACTGTATCGAGCGAAATCCGCATACTTTAGGGGGACCTGACAGATGAGCCCTGTTGGGGGCGGAAGGGGGGCGTAAAATATTAGATTGTTATATTTACACATAAGAAAAAAGATACAGTAACTATTACTGATGGAATTCTACCGAAGGTGGCCAAGTACCCATTTCTATAACATTCAATGTTAATACCATTATACTAGCTTTGAACTCTCTAAAAAAAACTTTATACAAATCTATTGAGTTCATTTTCCCATATATACTCGAGTTGAAATTAGACAATTTAATTTTACAACACTCTCGGCAGAACACCACGAGCTGAAACACCCCCGGAAACAAATTTTTGACGGGATATTTTTCAGGATATATTCGGGTAACAATTTCAATTTATTGTATTATAAATGTTTCAAAATAAATATATAGAATTCTGAAGTCATAAAATAACTTCCCACTGTATACAAATCTTTGAAGTCCCGTTGGGTCGCGACTACGCCATAAAAAAATATAACGAATTACACGTCATCATGATCCTGGACACTATAAAAGTTTTCACTTTATCTTAGATATAAAATTCTAATATAATGTGAGGCCATCAGCAAATCTGTCGCTTTCGTAGATTGGGAATTTAGCGTGGAATTTCGTAATCGAATATTGCAATCCCCGCAGAATTGTCCCCGATTTCGCATTATCTCCCTTTAAAACGTTAACGTTGTATTATTTCGAAACGTCGTCTCGAAAGCCGCCGTCCCATCTTGATTTGTTGCCGCAGGCGAATCTAAATCACATTCCGTCCCGTGCAATTCCCCCCCCACCCACCAGTATCGTGACCCGTTTCCCTTTATAACTGATATTCCGCTGATATTCACGATTTACGACACTCGAGTCTTCAAATAATATATTGTATACGATTTTAGAAAACGTCCGACGGCAATTGCGAATACAATTTTCGGCACGAACCACTGGCAATGTTGGCAAATCGATATTGATCGACAGTCGGACAAAAAAATAAGTTAGAGTTGAAACATTAGCGCGGGGTGGCTTGGAATGGAGTACATTTTCTTGGAATATAAAATTTTAATCGCGCCTGTTATTTGTGTCGCATAATAAAATATGATCATCTCTTATAATATCTCTCTATTCTACCCGGTATGCATGTTTAGTTGTACAGTTGAGTAAAGTTATTCGATTTATGCGATATATAGTTAATAGTTACCCATGAATATTCGAGTTGTATATCACGAATTTATTCGGACAAAATTATTGGCCGAATACCCGATTAAGTGGTTAATACATGAACTAAAACTCCATGTTTAAAGTTCTTCAGATGTTCCAATGAAATTCTAGTTGGACACTATGAAGTATTTTATTCGTAATTATAACCCAAGTTCCTTCGAGAAAATACAATTTAATCTATAATTTAGGTATGCAACCGAAAGGATACGTTTGAATTAAGGAAGAGTTTAATATCTACTGAATGATACTAAACACGTTATACAGATGAGCAGTGCGGGTTATACCAACTATTCTAATAGAAGTTGGCCAATTCGAATCCATGAAAATATAATTAAATTCAAAATTTCATTTATGTTATTCTGTTGAAAGGATTAACAACTAAAGTCTTCCATCGTCTGTGGCTTAAAAAATAAGCCCCGGTTCTAGTCTTCTATACATTGCCGATGCGGGCTTAATCGATTCGCCGAAAACTGCTCGTGGAGAAAAATAAACAGCCCGAGGAACATGCGGCCGGTTATTTGCTACAGTAAAAGGGAGAGGTCGCAGTAGCTGTAACCTAGAGGGTGGAAGGGGCGGGGGTGGAACGACGACCATAAAAGGAAAAGGGGTCGGATGAGTCGATGCCCAATGGGCGTGCCCGTTACTGCCTCCAGCATTCCAATAAAGTTCAACATAGAACTGAAACTTCCCCCGAAGCACCCCTAAGTCTTTGCCCCCCTCACCCTACAGTGCGATGACAGTAAAAACGTATCCATGAGAAAATCTCTCCGGAACGCCGCTGGTGAGAAAATACCCCTAACAGAGTACTGATAATGTAGGTTCGTGATGTTTCTGTCTCCTCTCGCTGGTTGTTTGGTCTTTTGCTAGACCGGTTTCGGCCGCTCGCCATCTTCAGTAGCGCTGTGTTAGTCACTGTTAGCACTTTGGATGTTTTTCGGGCATCTCCTCACTGCACTTGTGTACAGTACATGTGAAAGTGACGGTGCAGTGATGCCCAAAAACATCCAAAGTGCTAACAGTGACTAACACAGTACCAACCCTCGCAGACCACAAAACAGGTATATCAAATTAGTACTGATAATCTTTCAATGTTGGTAAAAATGTATTGATGCATGTATCGCTTATGCAACTCGAGAATATGGTTCAAAAATTTACTACGTGTACTTTCCTCCAGGCGTGTTGAATATATATAAAAAAGGTATCCGTGAGAAAATCTTTTCTCGGAAGGTATTATTCACGCTGCTGGTGAAAAAATATAATGAAATTTTACTAATATTCTTTCCTCGTTAGTGACAATCTAAACTTAGAAAACCCTTTCAATGCACTATTCCACTCGTAAATAATTTCTAATAAATAAAATTCTTTGTAGTATGTGGTATAGTCGAACCATACATATTCCAGTTCCACTCTCCCTACGAGGAGAGTACTCGACTTTTCGACTCATGCCCAGGAGTTAAGAGTTTCTTCTGAACGGCCCTACAAAACGACACAGAACGTCATCGACGCCGGCCGAATTAAGAGGAAATTACCGTGCACGGCCAATTAACGCCCATAATTAACATCTCTTTCACGCCTTCACTTTCCAATCGAGTTCACCGGCGCCCGATTGAGATTCATAATTTCTCTCGATACACTTTTACATTTTATAGCGCTGAAAATTTTTTTCCGTATTTATATATCTCGCAATTTTGCCGGATGGATTTTCCATAAAATTTATTATTTTTCATTCGGTGCCCAGGTCGTAATTTAATATTCTCCGAATTCTCTTCTTTCTTGTTTATGTTTTCTGCATTCTGTCAAGATAGACTGTTACGGTTTTTTTTACATTTTCACATATTGGTCTTTCTCGACCTAAGGGTAGATAAGAGTGTATCAGTGCTGAATGCCCTGTTCTTATTTCGTTTCACCTGATTTCATACATTGTCTAATTCACGTTCTGTTTTTGTTATGTATTTTTGCAGTCCTCCATAACTATTATTCGACGGTAAAATTATAAACAGTACACGTTCAGACTGGATCGAGAAGTTCAGCTTTGAAAAACCGGTCTGTGTTGGGGCCGAATGAGCCGCCGGAAAATGAAAAAAAAAAACTTAAACTGATACCTGACCGGAAGATTGAAATGTCACTGAAAAATTTCCGAGGCGTAGCCGAAGGCCTCAAAGGGTCGAAACTGTTCGAATGAAGCGAAATCGTTTCAAAGTTTCAAAGCGGTGAAATTGGAAATGGGCGGGGGTTCGGTTAGGGCCAATTTTGAAGGGCGACGGCTATCTTATTCCATCGTACTCATTCAATTTCCGGGTCTCTCTCTCTCTCTCTCTCTCTCTCTCTCTCTCTCTCTCTCTCTCTCTCTCTCTCTCTCTCTCTCTCTCTCTCTGAACCGGGCGGCTCGAATTAACGACATAATTCAAATTCTGGCCCCTCCAAATCTCCCTTTCATCATCTCGTTCCTCTCTCTCTCTCCCTCTCCCTCCCCCCTTGTGTCTCTCGCGATTATTCGGTCAGACGTTAATTTCCTGAAGGCGGACTGTGTTCCTGGGAGCCTTCCCGATTCCAGCGCCGCTGTTAATGGTTGCCCGCAGCCGGTACGGACGACTGAAAATCGAAATTTCGAACTACAAATACGGTTGGAAACTCGAAAATGATTTTCGGGCGATACCGAACCAGCCGACTGAGCACGCGGTAGGTGAAAATCCAGAACCGACCGGGATACAATTTGAAAAAAACGAAAATCTTGTCAAGGGAAAATACGATGAACGAGGTACCGCTCAGGTTGATATACTCCTGATGATGGAACGAGTAAGAGTTCGGAAACGTCGGAAACAGACGACAGAAGGAAAGTTCAAAAACATTAGTACTTGGAACGGTGTTTTCCAAAAACGCGGAATTTCAGAGCTCCCTACAACAGTAATTTGTGATTTTTGATCGTTGGGTATCAGGCGAAAAAAATTTTGAATATTTATTTCACCCCCGTACAACGCTATAAATTCCGGTTTATTTACTCGCCGCATTCCCCGTGCGTGTTGAGAGATGGTTCGAATTGAAAAACGAATTTCCAATAGAAAACACTTTCGAAATTTCCCCTCCCCCCCTTCGAACTGTGTGTTTTTATTGATTGTATTTTTTCAAGAATAAGCGAGACTGTCGGCCGGCTGTATTTTTTGAGTCGCGCTTTTCCGCCCCCAACCAAAATATTGTCCTACCGGCGAATATTTTCCACCCCCATCGCTTCCGGCTTCTTCCTTTTGTTTCCCCGTAACAATATAGCGCCGGCATGTTTTCCGCCCCACAGCAGAATTTAAACCGCGTACGCGTATGTTTCGCAACAGGTAAACATATCCGTCTGAAATGCTTTGCGTGGTGTTCAGTGTAAACAGTCTTATTTGGGTTGGTGTTGTAGCGAAACATGTTTCTCATGATCGGTCTTCTTAAAAATACACACGGCAGCGGCGGACCATTGTTTCACCCAAAATAGGACTCGGACGTATATTAATACATTAAGATGGAATATTTTAATTATTACAGAATTATTAATAATTTGATAATTTTCGCACGGCTCGTTCTTTGAAACGATTTTACACCTTTCTGCAATTTGTCCCTACAGTACGCAGTACCTGTTCTCACTCCAGAAATTTTCATTGAAAAATCGGTCTACTTTAAGACAGAACGGACGTTTTCCTAGACCTGTTACTAAAGTGGTCGCAACCTCGCAAATTATCCTAAATTATATCCTTTCTAAAGAGTCAAAAATCTCACTTAATTAAGACAATTCTACTATCAAGGAATATTCGTTCTGGACTCAGATTTTTCGGAGAGTTATTTCAACTGAAAATTTGCATACCGCCGCAAAAATTGAAATCCCATAACTCGGCCCTCAAGAATTGAATATTTTGTGACCCATATTTCAAAATAATGTTCCACTCCCGGCGGAATACATTAGTCGGAGACGGTATATATTCAAAGCTGGGCGGTTCAATAGGAACCGTGTGCTGTAGCGCGTAGAATAGACTTCCAGGTAGAAACTCCCGGCCTCGAAACCCACCTCGGAGTTTCGCCCACACCAGTCGAGATCTGAATGCAGCCTAACCCATTCATTTGTAGACAGTGTCTAGGTTTGGACGGGTCTAGGCCACCGAGTCTCTACTGGGGCTTGAGGAAAATCGCTCGTGCGATTTTCCGTCTTCACTGGCCTATTTTGACTTAGCGGATTCGGTTGTTGGCCAACTTTAATAAAATGAAAATTACTGCAATTGGTAGATTACAAATGAAAGTAGCACTATGAAAGAAAACATTTTTTCTAACCGAATGCTTCATCGGCCTGCTTAAGTACTTCGCCACTCTGCTGGCAAAGTGCTAATGCAGAATATCGAAAAGCAATTTAGTGTTTTTGACAATAGGTTAATTGAAAGAATAATGCTATTTAATGATTTCGGCTGATAGCCATCCTCAGTAGCTTACCAACAAGTCCACCAAGACAGAATTTAATTTATTTTCACCTGACTGATAACTAACTGATTACCGCCCTTTCGTACATTCGACACGCCTCATTTATGAGCAAAGAACGTCAACCCCCCTCTGGGGAAATTTTTCGGGGACGAGTTTATTACTATAGGGCGTAAAAAAAAATATGGGCACCAAATTCTTTTCAGAAATACGACTCGCTCCTCGGTCGGCAATTAATTTGGACCGGGAGGCTTCGTTAGTTTTAATTAACGAATTTTCTTTTTCGGGGGGGTCGGTGTCCCTCGACTATTATTTTCGGGAGAAACTCGAGTCGTGACATTAACTTTAAATTACCCCTCATTATTTTAAAGCGACAGTGTTCCGATTCTTGTCTGTACACGATTAAGCGTTTCCCGCCCCTTAAAAAACGGGCGAATGCGTGTTCTATACAACGCAGTCTATACAACATGTTTATACAATCACGCAGTATTAACTGTGACCGAACCAGTCTTGAAATTATAATATATTGTTTACGCGAATAAATTTCAATTACGTTGACTGCATAATAAGTGAATATAATGATATTGTTTCAGATCGTTGGAGTGGACAATACAATCTCGGAAATGGAAGTAAGTCAAACGTAAATTTAATTTTAGATTGTAGAATTATTCAGCAAGAAATTAACACTGTACAGTACGCTTACAGTTCTAATGCTGTACAGTATGTAAACGGTTCTAATAAAGTTCCGGCTTTATCATTTGGCTTGATTAATACATAGGGAAATGCTGCGGGACTGACTTGCACTTACGCCGTGCCAGGAGAACTTTAAAAAAAAAATTGTAGAAAATTGATCTATCTAGCCAAACCTGTTGCCCTAATATTTTCAACGTGGAAATATCACGTTTCGAATAAAAAAAAAATTGTCGATGTAATTAATTAACCGTCCTCTTCTGGCGCGGACACTGCACAAATCGATTGCCCCTTCTAATGAGACTTTTTTTTTTATCGAAGGGCTCCCCTCTTTAGGAAAGGTCTGACGACTCCACCTGTTCGAGCCCTAACTTCTTTTCACCGGCGAGGTCGACACATATCCGGTCTGGAAATCAATTTGGAGCCTGGACGTCCACCGGATCCACGGACCACTCTTAATCCACTCTCCGACTCTCCCTTTCCAACCCTCAAAACGCCTTCTACGGATCCTGCCTATTTTCATTACTTTCTATATATCTGTATGTAACTGTATTCCTGAAATATTGATTCCGTTGAACCCATTGGGTGAGAGCGTCAACAGAGATACTGATTTTCATTAGTATTTGGTAAATTACAGTTTTTTACAATTGGAAGGATTTGGGTTCTGATTCGAATCCCAGCGGCCATTTTCCTTCAATTAAAAATTCAAACCGGTATTATTACTTCTAGAATTGCCCCGACGTCTTCCCTTGAATTTCTTCCCCTTTTCGCTTCATAATTTATAAACAATATTTTTTCCATTTGAACAGATTGGGCACTTACTCTCAACGTTATACCAAACTGATTTTTTTCGTTACCAAAATTATTTGTACCAAACAGTAATTTTCTGCGCCATTTACACACGTCTGTAGCCAGTTGGGCCTGTAAACTGTGTCTTGTGTGTCATGTTCGTTCTTGAAAGTATCCACGTTTTTCACCAGTAAATTTGTTGGCTGAAACACATTGGGCGACGGTGAAACTTTGTGGAGGTCCTCTCTGAACAGATAAAAATTGATCTACGGGGCAGTAAATAACTATGCTGGTCATATCTATGAATAAATATCGATAATGGGCTGCAGTTCGTGTCTCCAGATCTCTAATCTCGCGGCGCCCACTGGGTATAATTGCGAATGAAATTACCGAACCCCGAATCGAGACCGGGGCTTAATTTCGTGGGCAGTTAGAAGAAAGGAAATTATTTCCACAATTATAACGGTACCGCTTTCCATGAAAAGGGACGGATTATCGGCATTAGACTGAAATTGATAGCGTGTAACTTACGTTATGCTTCAACGTCCCGAGGGGGCATAATCGAGCAATTATGCTCCGATATTATTTTCCTCACGGCACACGATTCTCCATATTTTCGGGAAACGTACAATTTTCATTGAGCTATCATGGCGAGTGGTGAGTAAAAGAATAAACCGGCGGGGGGGAGATGGAAAATAAGGCTAAATTTATTGCCTAATAAAAGGCAATAAATACAATCCCTGTATCAAAGCAAATACGTTTTTACAATCGCTATAAAACATTTTCCGGGGAATAAAATCGATTGTTATCCGATTTTATGGTCGGGCGAGTGGTGAAGGTTCCGCCGGTTGGCCAGAAGGTAATCGATAACTCTTATCTCGACAAAGGATCGACGTCTGTAATCAACGGCCCGTATCAGAGCCGGGCACGACAGGGGGTTGTCGCCCACCCTCCCGCCTAATTATACTTTGATCGTGGGTGGTGGGGGTGGGGGTTGGGGGGGGGGCAGGTGAGGGTGGTTTTGGGCCATTACCCCTGAAAGGGGAATCGTGTAAGTGACGACGGGACACTTTGGCTAGTGTAAAACAGAAGGGAGGATTCGTCCGTTTCCGGAAGAACGCGAGTCTGCGTCTGTACACGTTGTCTGAACATTGAATGGCCACTATTACAACATCCAGGACCCGAGAGCGACAAAATGTTGCCCGATAGCAAGCTTTTAAGTTAACGTTGGCAATATTCTTTCCTAACCCATTATCTTAACGATTCTACTAAATTAGCGAAATGTAAGGGGACGTACTCCTTCCATCCATAGTTCTTCCCACAGTATTCCGCGATCCTACCCGAACTTAATTAGTGACAATAGTGATTATTATTATCAGAAATATCCGGGCGCTTTGGGATATAAAATAATTGCTTCGAAACATATAACTAGTATAAAGAGTACGCCAAGGGTAAATCACATTATTTGAGCGCCCATCCACGGGACAGCATAAAACGCCCGTTAACTAAGGTCAAACGCGAAGCAGTCAAGTATAAAATAAAGTTCGTTTAATCGAAAAATCATTCGCCGTCGTTAAACTATTCGAGCGGCGACATTAACGGTAAAACCGTAACTAAAAAACCCTATTAAACGGACCCGGTTTTTAGAATTTCTTACCTCTCTCGTGTTAGTCAATCGTAAAACATCGAATTAGTACCGTTTAAGGATTTCGTGAAAATATTTTACTTCGGTAAAAGTTCACTATTTTTTAACGTTACATCACTTCCCGTTATTAAAATTTTGATGGCGTTATTACCGTGGAATCGCTGTAGATTATTAGTCGCTGAAAATATACGAAAAGGAAGGCCAAAGAGAATTCTGGTGTGTTGAATTTAATATTCTATGTAAAAAATACAATAGTTTTCTCTCTACCGTAGTGTTCTTGAACAACTCTCTGACCGGTTTCGGTCGCTCGCCACCTTCAGTAACTGCTTTTGCTCTTTCAGTAAGGTAGTGAATTACACTCGTATATTGCAGGGCTTCCTGTCTACACTGTCTTTTCACTTTTACTGTAATTGACCTACTTATATTAGGTAATATCTTATTAATAATCGAAGTCGTGCGGGTTAGTATTAGACGCGCCGTATTTCTTATTAATAATCGATGTCGTGCGGGTTAGTATTAGACGCGCCGTATTTCTTATTAATAATCGATGTCGTGCGGGTTAGTATTAGACGCGCCGTATTTCTTATTAATAATCGAAGTCGTGCGGGTTAGTATTAGACGCGCCGTATTTCTTATTAATAATCGAAGTCGTGCGGGTTAGTATTAGACGCGCCGTATTTCTTATTAATAATCGATGTCGTGCGGGTTAGTATTAGACGCGCCGTATTTCTTATTAATAATCGATGTCGTGCGGGTTAGTATTAGACGCGCCGTATTTCTTATTAATAATCGATGTCGTGCGGGTTAGTATTAGACGCGCCGTATTCCTTAATAATAATCGATGTCGTGCGGGTTAGTATTAGACGCGCCGTATTTCTTATTAATAATCGATGTCGTGCGGGTTAGTATTAGACGCGCCGTATTTCTTATTAATAATCGATGTCGTGCGGGTTAGTATTAGACGCGCCGTATTTCTTATTAATAATCGATGTCGTGCGGGTTAGTATTAGACGCGCCGTATTTCTTATTAATAATCGATGTCGTGCGGGTTAGTATTAGACGCGCCGTATTTCTTATTAATAATCGATGTCGTGCGGGTTAGTATTAGACGCGCCGTATTCCTTATTAATAATCGAGTCGTGCGGGTTAGTATTAGACGCGCCGTATTTCTTAATAATAATCGGATTAATATTAGAAATGCAGACATGATGTCCAGAAAGAAACAGAAATGGCAGAACACCATTTATTAAATTAAAAATTTGAATCCTGGGTTTATTATACAGGTTATAGTATTCAGAATATTTGACTGCGCTATACTTTTGACAAATATAGTTTTTCAAATACGTAAACCCAGGAAAATTGTATTCCTTTAAGGTAAATTACATCGTTTTGCCAAGCCAGAAAAACACAATCGGACTCGTTCCATTCCATTGCGTTTCCGCAATCTTCTGCAGTGAAACAACAGGCCGGTATTTGAAGATGTGACTTCAAACTGAAGATGAGGCGGCTCTACGTAGACTGTGGGCCCGAGCAAATATTTGCCAGGGCGTAAAAACACCAGCCTTCTTCTCTCTCTCTCTCTCTCTCTCTCTCTCTCTCTCTCTCTCTCTCTCTCTCTCTCTCTCTCTCTCTCTCTCTCTCTCTCTCTCTCTCTCTCTCTCTCTCTCTCTCTCTCTCTCTCTCTCTCTCTCTCTCTCTCTCTCTCTCTCTCTCTCTCTCTCTCTCTCTCTCTCTCTCTCTCTCCCTCTGAACACAGCATTCTTTCCCTCCCATCTCGAAAACATTCTCAACCGCAACAGCTTACTTCCTTCTTGTCGATAAAATAAATACGGCCAAAACGAAATATACCGCAGTTCTAGCGGTGAATAATCCGATAAAATATTTATTATTGATATTCAGGAATAACAGGATTGTTTTATGACAACCTTACTAAACATAAATTTTAAGAATGAATTACCGGATAACGTTACCCTAAACTCTGGTCGATCCCTTACTCCTTAATAAAATCTAAATCATTTTATCTCAGGCCTTGAAATGTCTTCTAACATTTGTGTAAAGGGGCCAAGTACAGGAATAAGGAAGGAAATTTCTCAGAAATACTTTTAATCATTACGAAATATGATTCGCTCAGACTCACTGGGAGGTGTGTTGTCGTGCCCCACATAACGCAGTGTGATTTATTTTTTCTTGAAATACAAAAAAATCTACATTTACGAATATCGGGGTTGGTACGAGCAGTTTCTCCAATACCGAATGTCTGCTCTTTGATACGGTCACAAATAACAGCAAATCCGATGCAATGAGTTGCCTTAAATTGTGCACACAATCTATAGAATTAGAATAATTATAATATTTTATTTCGTAAATTGCCGGCGAGACCGTTTTTTTTCCTTTCTGTGCCGAGAAAATTGTGAACGGAGCAACGTCCTCCCGTCAACTGGAAATGCTGTGGATTCATTCTGCAGTGGAGGGGTGAGTGGGGGGGACGTCGAAATCCGCCCCCCTAAATTGGAGTCCGCCTTATGCATAATTCAGAGCGCACGGTGGTCGGGAGGGTGGTTCACCACCGCCGGTTGCGGGTGGGGTGGTGGGTGGGTAGCATCCCCAGCCGCCGTCCATAATGTCTTGCGGGCCGTCACCGCCGACCTGCGCGCCCAGAACTTGGCGGCCGTGACACCGCCGACAATGGACCAATTGTATTTTCGCAGAACTTTTAATGGAGACCATTGTCGCAACAATTCTTCCTTCTGGGCTGGAAAGTTTCAAACTTGAATTGAACCGATTCAAATGTGAAATTGAAATATTGTCTCTTGAGTGGGGGGTGGGGTTAGGTAGGAGGGGGAATTTCATCAGTAAATGAAAGCAACACACATCATTTATCACAGGTAATATTTCGGCCTAATTGTGGATCGGACACCCCCCGGAAACGCCATTGGAATACAAGCGACAGTAAAGTGAGTCTTGTTATTGTGTTTTGAGGAGGATTTGTGTGAAACTAGCCCCGGGGGAGCGCCCCTCGGAGTCTGGTGCGGAAATGTACTTAACTAATGTCCGTCGGGAGGACGTTCTCAGGCGCACTTGCACCGATAAAGTAGCGCCCCCCCCCCCTCCCTGAGGGAGGTGCGGAAATGTACCTAACTACAAACGGACAACCACCACAGTACAAGTGACAATGAGAGTGCAGTGAGGATGCCGAAAATACATCCAAAGTGCCAAAAGTGACTGACACCGCTACTGAAGATGGCGAGCGGCATCAGACGGAAACACGCGAAATCTACGGTACCAAAAACTGGGAACTGAGGCGTCTTTGAAATAGGTCGGAGAATTGTAAATCGAAGGGTGTTCTCCGCTAAAGCGGCGGGGGGGAGGGAGGGATAAATCCGGACTACTTTTTTCCACCCCCTAGAAAGGATAAGGTGGGCAGATTTATATTCAACAAAAAAATATATTTTTCGGTGTCTCCCAGCCCCCCGCCGGCATCGAGACCGGGGCCATAAAGATGAAATATACAACCGGCCACTACCAATATCACCCCCTTGTATACCTTTCGATTCCCATTTTCTGGCGATATATTTTTTATGTTTTTTATTTTTTCTACGAGCCGAACATGAATTTTCGCGCCGCGGAAATATAATCCGAAAAGCATTAATTCGATTTATGCTTGATTCACGACGATCGAAACGACTCTCGAGTTGAAAATTTGTCCAAACAACGCGACACAAAGTTCGGCGTTGTTGATCGCATGTCCATATAGGAAATTAGGGGAAGTGTTGAATGTAATTAAAATACCGAGGCGAGGTAATTAAATTCCTGAAAAGCGCTTGACAGAAATAAACGAGTGTTATTTTCAAGTTATTTGCAATCTGTCCTCAGTATAATACGATTCTAATTCCGAGAATTAAATTAGCAATAATATTCATCAATTATTAGTGGTACCACAAATGTGGACAATATTATTGTACTAAATCCCTCCTGGGGCAATAAAGCTTCAACATTGTCATCTATATTGTCATAAAGATTTGGATGTGTACGCAGTATAACCCCGTATTCAAGTTCATGTTAATTGAACTTGAATTAGGGAAATTCTTCGAGTCACTAGCCCGATATTTATTCACATATTAGTCCACTCCATAAATTTTGAGGAAAAACCGTTCTGTGTGATATAATTAAACAATAATTTCCTTCCGTTTTATGCTCGATTTGTAGTCGGGTCCTTTTCGTCTCGATTTCTCGAGATTCCACGGAGGACTTTTTCGAAAAGATCCGTTTGATTGGCTGGGCACAAAAGGGTTTCGAGTTTGCTCGCCGGCGACACTTATTTCTTTCCCCCCTTTCGACCCTTTCGAGTTCTCCAGTGAGGAATTTCGTGTTTGTTGGCGGAACGGCTTTCTGGTCGGACACATAAGCCCACTGCAAACAGAGATCTTGTCGACCGTTTTCCGCTCGAATAAACAATATTAAAAACATAGTGTTTGTTGAAGACCGCAGCTGAAATATTTCAGCGGAAATATCAATCCGTTGAAGCTGAATTTTCAATAATATTTGTAAAACAACGACAGATCTTTCGACAGCGCAGGTTAAAAAATAACTTTTCCTTAACCAACGATTTAACAATATAGTAGCATATTCAATTAAAGTTTCTTAACATTATTTTTACTTCATTTCGGTTTTATTCAATAATCATTCTACCACTATAAAGGAGCTTCGATAGTGCAGACAAGACGACCCACAGGCGACCCACAGATTTACGAATAACGAAAGGGCTACTGATCGACTGAACGACAGAATATTGAAAAACTTATGGTATTCAACCACGAAACAGGTATTATTTTAGAACCGCCTAGACAGAATTTTCTTGGCAATTCAACGGGCGGAAAGACATATGCGGTGGTTGTCTGTTTGTCGTGTGTACATACGCGTCTCTTGTTATTGTGTTTTGGGGGTTGTTGTTTGTCTTATTTGGGTTGGGAGGGATTTTTTTTTTAATCGGCTTATCGATTTGTCGGATTATCCATCAAATATATATTTGATCACACAACTGGTTACAACTATTTGGTTCTGACTTCCAAATGGAGGAAACCTATCTGGTATTGTGTATTTACGATCATAAAAGTTTTCCTGTTGATCCGAAATTTATTGAAAAGGTTATTTTTAGTAATCTAGTAAGGTACATTTCCGCACCACCCTCAGGGGGGCGGTAGTTTCATAAAAAACCCCCAAAACACAGTGACAGTGCAGTGAGGATGCCCGAAAAACGTCCAAATTGCCAGAAGTTACTAACACCGCTACGGAAGATGGCGAGCAGCCGAAACCGGTCTAGCAAAAGATCAAACCAGCGAGAGGAGACAGAATGTACGGTTTTCTACAATTGTTAGACGGACAAATTGCCGTTAGTGGAGGAGAATTTCCGTGCAATTTATTTACCAGCCATTTTAAATTCCTATTCGTTGAACCCGATACTTCTGGCCGTTAGATTTTTTTTTAAACGTCCGCTTCTGGAATTTCATTACGATTGAACAATGCAAGAGACATAACTTTTTTTTTTATGCGGGTCGAATACGGTTTCGTGTTGTAGGAGGGATAAAACTGGAGTTGCGGGGTAAGGGTAAAATCGGACCGAGAGAGCAGTCTTAAGTCAGCCTCCCCCCCCGGTAAGATGTAGTAGCGAGGGATGCTGGCGGCGGCGGCGGCTGAGGACATCTTGCAACCGTGCCAAGATTCAATCCCCCTGCAGGATACCACCCCGGCCCACCCTGGTTTATTGCTCAGATGCCGAGATAAAAGTGTTTCCCGCCGCCCCCCCCCATCTCGCCCCGCACTTTGGAACATTGAATATGCCCGAGCAAGACCCTGTTATACGGCCCAAGATAAATTGTAATGGGAACGGGGCCGGCCATACCCAGGGACAAGGGAGACGGAGAAAGATCTCTAACTTATACAAAAGACCCGTTTCGGAGGGACAATGGGATTTCTCCCCCCCCCTCCCCCCTTGGGGCCAGTTTAAACAATGTTAAGAAGCTCCGAGGGCACTCGAAATAAATAAATGTTGACAGTTTAATTTCAGTATTGAATGAACAACGTTGATTTGTGCACCGAGAAAAATAATTTTTTTACATTATTTGTCGATTTGTCCTTTCATTTGCATGCAGTTTAAATTCCGTGAGGAAAAATAAGAAAATCCAGATTTAGGATCTACGAGGATCCCACCGAACAAATACGTTAAATTATAATCTATTGTGTAAGCCAAAGTGGTATTTTACACAGAATTAATTTTCTAAATTTCCCGAAAACGAAGTTATGAACACCGTGATGGGAACAAATTGGATACCAATTCTAAAGTTCGGAACCCCGTATTAATGATAATTTGGATAGTTTATCCAGCTGCAGAATATTGCCAGATTATATTTTCACCGAGCTTTCTGTATTAAGCACGAAATTTGTTGAGCCTGCAGTACTGTTGTTACGTCAATATTCAATTGTAAAATTTATATCAACTACTAGTCGACCCCGTGTAACGTTTTGATCGAAACGCTGTTCAAATCCAACGCGAATTGGTAACACAGTTCTCCGACGCGGTGATAAATTCATGAACACATTTTGAACCCAGTGTAAAACCACCCCGTCTACTTCCACCCTTTGACAGTGATTAACGACGGAGAATGGCTCTTTTAAAGTGGCCCGAGGTAGAAACAAGGGGTGGCCGGGGAACGACCCATCATTGTCAGCGGAGTCCAACATTGTGGAATAGCAGCTATCCAACCCCGGCCAATTTCTCCGTCGACGATACTGAAGATCGGTAATAAATAAAATTGAATTGAAATTTATCTACCGGCGTTTTCTCTTAGCGATGATCCAACGGACAAATCGATTAACGATTTACTTCTGCGAAATTAAAACTGCTGTGTGGGGGGGGGCACATTCTGCGAACAGTAGTTTATTTCAATTAAACATTTCATTATACACTTCTGTTTTTGTTTTGTTATTGACTTCAGTTTCACTTTCTTTACCTTAATTTTTGTACCTAATTTATTCTTCTTCATCGTGGCCTCATTCTTGCCTTCGTTCTGGCACTGTCGCCAACGTTAATGTGACCGTATAAAAATCTCTCTCTCTTTTACCTCTTGTCTTCCCTTGTTTAAGGCTTATTCTTCGTTTCCAGCGCCGTCCCTGGGGCCGATTTCGGCTCTCTTTGTATAATAAAGGGGCCCTGGCACAGACGGCCCTGTCGGGATGCGGGCTCTCCGGAGCCATTTAATCCCCTAAGTGCCACTCTCCCACGCTTCCCCTATTTGTAGTTCAATCTCGGGCGTGCGGCCATCGCAGGCGGAAAATCCTTTAATTCGCCCCCGCCGACATTTATGGATAATACGTGTCCGCCCCCCTAACGCCGAGCCCGGCCAGCGACAACGCCCGCCCTACTTACAATGGAGAAAGTGACACATTTTGTAACTCTCAGTTGATTATCGCAGTGAAATATATGAAAATGTCGGTGGCAACAGTTGGCGAAATTAATTTACGAATTATTAATGTGTGTCCGAGGGTTTGAAATATCAAGGGGCCAGCATGGGGATCGTAAATTTTGAATTATTCCCAGCATACGCAGCATCGGTTTTTCCCCCCGGGGGCGACAGAAGGGACAGGTTTCCGTTCCGTCCGAGAGGAAATTGTATTGACGACCGCAGCAGATCTCTGGGACATATAATTGAACAAAGCCGATAACGGCCACCCCCGCCGTCGCCGACCCTTAATTCGGTCCCGAAAGGTTGTAGCGGGGGCGTGAGACATTGAATACAATTGCGTCCTTTTTTTTCGCCTTCCCCAAAAAAGCGGGGGGGGGAATCGGAAAACTCCTCCCCCTCCTCCACCCCCACCCCTCAACGACCGATCATCATTACAGTTACAATGGGACGCCCTTTTCTCGACGGCTGAGAGCTAAAAAAAAAATGAACGGGAGGTTTGGCATTGTGGTACGCGGCCAATTGTGCCGCCACAGATTTCACGCAGATTGGATGCCCCAAGTTGGAAACTGTGCAATTTTTAACGAGACACTAACACGGTATAAAATCCGAAAAGGGGGGAATAGTCCCATCGATAGTTAATTTGTCCCATAATTATAATACGGCTGCTAGAGGTCTAAAGTAGCTTTTTTGGTCAATAGGGTAAGTCATTCCGTCTAAACTGTCATTTCACTTTTACTGTAATTTTTTACTTTTATTTATTGTACAATCAACTATATGCCATTTATAGGTTGTTAGTTTCACTCGATAAAGACGCCATCCAGTGCTGGTACTTTTGACCTGTATCCGGCCTACAGAAAGTCGATGTCGTAGCGGTGGCGTTTAGTAATTAGAAGACTGAACGACCGTGGAATTTCGTATTTAGACGCGATTTCGTATTTCGAAGTCGTGCGGGTTAGTATTAGACGCGCCGTATTTCTTATTAATAATCGAAGTCGTGCGGGTTAGTATTAGACGCGCCGTATTTCTTATTAATAATCGAAGTCGTGCGGGTTAGTATTAGACGCGCCGTATTTTTTTAATATCGATGTCGTGCAGTTAGTATTAGACGCGCCGTATTTAGAAGTCGTGCAGGGTTAGTATTAGACGCGCCGTATTTCTTATTAATAATCGAAGTCGTGCGGGTTAGTATTAGACGCGCCGTATTTCTTATTAATAATCGAAGTCGTGCGGGTTAGTATTAGACGCGCCGTATTTCTTATTAATAATCGAAGTCGTGCGGGTTAGTATTAGACGCGCCGTATTTCTTATTAATAATCGAAGTCGTGCGGGTTAGTATTAGACGCGCCGTATTTCTTATTAATAATCGAAGTCGTGCGGGTTAGTATTAGACGCGCCGTATTTCTTATTAATAATCGAAGTCGTGCGGGTTAGTATTAGACGCGCCGTATTTCTTATTAATAATCGATGTCGTGCGGGTTAGTATTAGACGCGCCGTATTTCTTATTAATAATCGATGTCGTGCGGGTTAGTATTAGAGGCGCCGTATTTCTTCTTGATATCCCTAGTCATTCGAGCAGCATCAAAATGACTCCTCCGGGCGTATATCGAAACCGAATCCGTTGTTCGATTGTTGCGCAACCGTTTTGATGACTCTGTGTCTTCGGGAAAATATGTCCCCCTATAGAAAATCTAGAGGCGATTTCCGGTTGAATGTCAACAACGTATTTTCTGTGTCGGCCGGCGTTCATCAGCCGAGTCAATCTCGTGGAAACAGAATTGGTGGTGAGGGGAGGGGGCGAGTATTCATAGGGGAAGTTCAGTCGGGGGCGAATTGCACTCGATGCGAAGTGGGTTAGAACGTCGGGGGATGTTAGGCCCAAATCAATTTCGAGACCTATCGATTTTCGACACGACAACATATTTTGCAGCCCTATTTACCGGTCTGAAAATTTGTGTACTTTATTTTCTTATATCTATAATTTTCAGTATCGTATTTCTGTGACAGATACGAAAATAATTAAACGCGAAACACTCGATAGAATCGACGGAATAAGGGCAAATATTTCATTTATTATCATTATTTATAAAAAAATATTTGTACATTTTTAATATTAATTTTTAATGGTGTATTTTTTCGGCGTTACAAATTTTTCTTATAATTAAAACGCGTTTCTTGACCTGTGTAATGGAGATTTACGCTTTTTCGCTTACGAAACTCAGCCCGGCAAAACATCCATCTCCCTGAAAACTCGGCTCCAAAGAGCGACGTCCCCGAAAACAGTTTTTGCATACGACTTTCGCTTCGACTCTCCCCCCAATCCCGTATTAGGGTTTAATAAGCGGAACACGTTTTTGGCTACCCCCCCCCGCCACCACAGTGCCCTCCCCTTGAAGCCCAGTCAACCCGCATCAACCCCAGAATCCCAGAAAATCCGAAACGCTGGCGCGGGATGAGGTCACATCCGAGGACACGTTTCCTACTTTTTTTCCAACCCCCCCCCACCACCACCACCACCACGGCCGAGCTCAGGCGCCGGGGAGGAAATGAGATTCAAGACGGGAATAAAAAGGGAGAGAGAAACAGCGGGAGAACTGGAAAAATGTTTAAATTACGAACGGGACGAGCGCCGTTAACGGACTTATATCCGGGTTTCAGGCTTACTCACGAGTCCTGTAAATCACCAATTTCGCAGAAAAATCATTGGCTCCAATTCCACTAGCGTTTGAAACACTTGTAGCAAATTATATGCACACAAATATATACGGGGCGTTGCATTCGCAACGAAGGATACATCGTTTTGTAAATATTTAAATTAGATTTTAATTTATATTAATATTCAATATTCTGTATCATATATATTTTGTTTCACCCTTTCATTGTCACAACTGTAAAATACAATAAGCGAAATTGATATTCGTGTAGCACTATTAAGGGGTAGGGAATAACGGAGGAGAAACCCGATCCCTTTTTACAAATTTTATTTTCCCGGCACATTTAAGATCTATAAGATCTTTATGTAGTCTGCGAGGGGTTGGAATACCGTAGGTTCGTGGTGTTTCTGTCTCCTCTCGCCGGTTTGGTCTTTTGCTAGACCGGTTTCGGCCGCTCGCCATCTTCAGTAGCGGTGTTGGTCACTGTTGGCACTGTTGGATGTTTTTCGGGCATCCTCACTGCACTGTCACTGTCACTTGTACTGTCGTCTTGTACTGTAGTTTATCGGTGCAAGTGCACCGGTGAAAGTTCACCCGACGAACTTTAGTTATGTAAATTTCCGCAACACACCCTTGGGGGGCGCTAGTTTCGCAAATCCCCCCCAAAATCACAATAAAAAGACAGGCATATATACGCACGACAAACAGACAACCACCACAGTACAAGTGACAGTGACAGTGCAGTGAGGATGCCTGAAAAACATCCAAAGTGCCAAAGTGACTAACACACCGCTACTGAAGATGGCGAGCGGCCGAAACCGGTCTAGCAAAAGACCAAACCAGCGAGAGGAGACAGAAACACCACGAACCTACAGAATTTTAAAAAGAATTATGGTCCCGTCGATTTTTCTAATATTTGTCGATAATATTCCGCTAATAGTATTCTACAATACTTCTTTATATTATATTTATTAATACAAATAGATTGAAAAAATATTTTTATAAGTTTAAAATATATTTGTCTGGCATTTACATTAATAAATATATGATATTCATTCGGGATGCGGTAATTGAAACTGAACGGTACATTTATTTCGACCGACCGTAAAACATGTTTGACGTGTACATCTCCCTCTGCAGTTTTAGTCGATATAATCCTCGGGAGAGGATTTAGGACCGCGTCAACGGCAACCCTGTTCTGACAAGTGGAATCAGCGGTCCATGATCCGGAATTGGGCGACTTATCCAACCGAAAGGGTGGAAACTTTGACCCCTAAGGTCCGGGGGCTGAGCCGTTCAAAATTGTTTAAAAGAAACTGCCCCGAATAGATATTCATTAATCGATTTAAAATTAATACGCAACGGACTTAATCAAGAAGCAAAATTGCGAGCACGATTACGGTATAATATTAGGTTTCAAGCGAACATAGTTTGCCTCATCGGTACTTACCCTAGTGAATGCCTTTGCGTCGTAATAAAGTGTGACAATTATATTATTCTTAACGAGTTATTGGAATAATCAATCTACTCACCATTGTCTGATTTCCTTCTCCGAAACTGCACCATGAAACAAAAAAAAGACAAGAATTATTTTATTTCAATCGAAAACTTAATAGCTCTTCAACGTGTAACCTCATTCTTGTATTTTTGCATAGAAATTATGAAAATGTTCGTATAGATTTTGCGCAGTTTGTGGTGTAATGAATGTTTTCCAATTCGTTTCAGGATTGTTGCGAAACTCAGCCGATAAATACGACGAAGACTAAGCACAAACCGCCACCGATCAAGATATGCCCCCCCACCCCGGCCGTATCCACAGAGTACCTGGAAGAAAGGTCGGTCGTAAATTTTTATTTATTTGCCGTAATTTTTCAATACGAAAATTTTTATTGAAACGGCTTCGGCGGGAATCGAACTTTTGAAATTGCGCCAGAAGACATTAGATTTAAATTTGGGCGACGGCCCAAAAACGGGCTCGGTCGGTTTTTCCAATCGGAAAATCAATTCTATCTATTTACACCTTACCTGGGTAGTAAGAAACACTTACCGTTTACTGTAATAAATCTATCCGCCGGCAGAAATTACCCCGTTGAAACGGGAATTGGTAGCCCGAAATATTCCGTCCGGATGCCTGATGAAATTACAGTGAAAAATGACAGCTCCTGACAGCCCCTGTATTATTGACGACGGTGAATAGACAGCGAAATTTGGCCAGCCTTACGACCGGTTATACGTTTTACGGAGCTGGAGACAAACGGTTTTAGTCAATATTTCGTGTCAAATAACTCCAACAGGTAAGTAGGACACAATTCTGATAATATTACAGAATTCAGTCGATTCCATACTGTATCTTTATGAAAATTATTTCTCGATTAAAGCGGAGCTCCGCCGTAGTTCGTAGGGCATAAAACCGGCGCCCGCCCTATAAATACAATTTCAAATTAGTCCGGCAGGTTGAAAGACTTTTCCTGTTGAGTTGCGGGGCGGGGGCTGGGGGTGGCTTAAAATTGGGATTACGGAAATTGGAGGGTCGGTTTTAATTGCTCATAAATATTAATTACGGCCGCCTCTAAACTGCCTTTAGTTCGCAGGCGAGGCACAGAGATGAATCAGGTAACCAACCGGAGGAGAAATACCTGAAAGGGGCAATATGAATACTAATCAGGATATACTCAGTCAATTAGTCGGATTAACATTAAGATATGTTAGCCTAATATTTGGTATTGCGCTGTGAAGTTGTGCTGGAATTATAAAAATATAAACGCGGTCGCGAGAACACCAAATAAATTGTGCAATCAATATTATTTCATACCGTTTGTCAGGCCTGATTTTTATGGAAAATATGCAGGAAATTACGTGGCCATTTACTCTTAGGGCGGTTCTCAGTAGGGATTTTCAGTAAGGAGGATGCTGGAAGAGCTGTCGAATCTAAGGATCGATGGGGTTCCGCCAAGAAATCCGACATCTTTCGCATCCTGAGATTCCAATCAAAAGTCCTTTGTACCATCCTCAACGCTCCCCGGGTATGTTTCTAACCAGACAATCCACCATGACCTCAACATACCGACAGTCGACGAAGTCGCAAAATCACGCTTCCTTAAATTCCATTCCCGCTTTTCTCCTCATCCCAATCCACTCCTTACCTCCCTCACCCATCCACTATCCCCACCACGACGGCTTAAACCCCACCGGCCCTGAGATCACCTCGGACAGTAGTTAAATCGTGTCAAAAGCGCCATCACTGGGTGGTTTCTTTGTCGAGACAAACACGTGAAAAATATACTTCACTAGCACCTATAACTGTTAAAGTTGATTGTGCAAAATAAAAAAAAAAAAAGGATCGAAGTGATGGGATAATTTTGAACGGAAAGATTTATATCGGGACGGATCGTGAGGTAGGGAAGATAAGGTGGGGCGTTAACAATTTTACGAATGATAACAGATTACTTAATAGTTAGTACGGCCAGCTCCACTTTTAATGTTAAATAAGTATAAATTTTTGTTGAATTTAAATATTGTATCGTTATAGTGCACCGCTGAATTGTTAGTTGGTGGCCGTTTACTTTGCTGTGAGTTCGGTCGAAGTTGTGCTTAGCCGGGGTAGGTGGTGGGGGGGGGGGAAAGCCAAGATTTATAGGTAACTCGGAAGACATTAATTGCTCGTAAATATTAACCCAGTGGACGGTGGGTGAAGTTGTGCTAAAGCGAAGTTTAGACGGCGGTGAGTTGTTTGGGGGCGGAGGAAGGGGATAGCCGATATTTGGTCAGCCACCCCCCCCCTTTTGAAGCCGGGAATTAATCACCTCGTCCCGGGAGGAGGGACACAGACGGGGAGGAGAGCTGTTCCGTACCCCCACCCCCGGAGGAAAAGCAATGTGGACACAAACTGGACTTAATCCACACAGGATTTGCGGCGCCGTCGGTACCGGACCACTTCAGAAAGGGACGTCCCAGCAATTTGCCGGCTTTAGTTCGAGGCGGATAATTCGACGCGGAGTGCGCGCAATTGACGTTATTTTATTCTTGACTTGACTGTCTTCTCAGGCATCATAAAATGAGAAAAACAGACGAAGAACAAACTGTATGAAATTTAAAAATAAACTTACAAACAGTTGGAAAACAGACCATGAAATAACAAGAAAAGCGGGCGTTGTACTGAACAGAACTATTAGAATGTAAGAATATAGAAGGAAGCCTAATATAGGAATTGTTGAACCGAATACGAAGCTGTAGCGAAGAGGGACAGAAAATGATGGTCGCATGAAAAATAATGGTTATGTCTACTCATTTTAAAAGATTCATATCACAAGACAGAAATGTAGGCGTTGGATACTGTCGCCTATAAGTACGTTGATCCACATTAAAACGATAGTATGAAATAAAGACGGACCTTTTCCGGACAGTTTCCGCAATTGAATTTCGGCTAAGAATTTCTATGTTTGACCTGGAATTGCGTAGGGTCCAAACAGGGAAATAGAGGGGAAGAGCGGGCTCCAGTGTACACAGCTAATAGCCCGGGCCTCGGGCCGAGGGGGCGGGGGGGGGCTAGGGGTGCGGCTGCGGCCTAATGGAATTCCTAATTAGAAGCATAGAATTAATCAAGTTAAAAGGTTGGCTTGTTTCTGTAGAACACTTGAACCTTGGCCCAGTGGTCGGCGAACTAATGCTTTGAACGGCCTACTCTAAGGAGACAACAAGAGTCCAATTTCGATTATACTTTACAGAGGGATAAGTAATTAGATCCGAATTAATGAATAACAAGGATAAAAATGTTCTTTATTATTTTGATAAATCAAACTGTAATGAATTTTTTTTAGTTTCCTAGGCTATGTGAAATATAATGTCGTTTAATATCTTCAGTAGAAACGTTAACCGTCGATGGTTAAAGTAGGTTTTTGATCAGTTATATATTAATTTTTAGCGCCAATTGAACTTAATTTTGGGAAATTCTTCTGACGATATTTTCCACTGGAACGTGATGGACAAGCCGGCGATAGAGGGCGAGGGAGAGTGGGAATGGGGCGAGGGGGGTAGTGACGGGAGGGGGTGGTCGAGTGGACGGGATTCAAAACGGTATGAAGTCGGCCCAGCCACTACATCAATCAAACGGTGACGTTTAATCAGACCTCAATCAGGAGCCGCCATCGAACCAACCCCCCACCACCACCGGCCCCATACCCGAAAGCCCCAAGCACACCCCCGACCCCTCCCCGGGGGTGAGCCCCATGCTATCCCATGACCCGCGCGCTACGGGCACGCGATTTATGACCGATTGGCTTTTTCATTTCTGTCCGGGGCCGCAGTAAGTCCGCCTGCAATGGGGAGGGGGCGGGAAGAAGGAAATGAAGATCCTGCATTTAAATATATAGTCTAAAGTGGGAGAATATCTCAAAGCAACGTTCGAGATTAATTACACATTTTAGCAAAAATTATTTTCTTTAAATTATATTTTAAATTTTCCGTTCTCAATTAAATCTTACGGATTAAATCCCCCGTTTTGAACTGACGAACGAATATTTATTTCGAAATTTTTATTTTTTTGTTACATTCAGTTTTATTTTATTTTCCAACGTTTTTTCGCTCCCGATTTCATTACTGATAGCTCACGTGTTTGCTATTTTTTTTTTGTCCCCAAGAATATTCAATTTATTATATCTCGTCGGTACGATTCGAGACGCAACACCGAAACCTGCGGTAATAATGCCGGTAATAATAATAGTGTAACTCGTCGAAGGCCGGGAGAAATCTTTCAGCGAGTTTTTAGAATATGGTATATGTGACTGGAGGAGCGCCCCCCCCCCCCATAGAAAATTTCTGGGCCAATAGAGCAGCATGAGGACTAGCCCTATTACTTGAACCCGACTGGATATTCAGAAATTGGCTCGAAGGAAATCTCGACGAAGATTCCAGCAGGACGAAGATTGCAGCGTCCTTTTCAAAGGGCCAAATGATATTTGAAACGGGTAAATTTTCGCTTATTAAATCCGCAAAACAACATCGTTTACCCGTAAAACTATAATTACATTCCGCTACGCATTTTAAACGGACTCAGGATTGAATTAACTGCAGATCAAACTGCTCAAATAGGAAATATCGCAATTCAATTTCCAATTATATCATAATTCAATTTCATTTCGTTTCGAAACTTAATTCAACTTCTTTCCACGTTTTCCGCCAATTTATCAGACGGCATTGATCTAATTTGAATTCGACTCTGGTGCGCTTATTCTTAACCGAAACATGGGCTTTGCACGTCCTGGGAAACCGGAACATTTATTTGACTCGCTTTATTGTGGTGAAACCCAGCACATCTCTGTGTATTTATATGTATTTCTGTACATATATATATATATATATATATATATATATATATATATATATATATATATATGAACTGCCTCACGCTCCGTATACATGTTATTATTTGATGATTAGAGTGGTTGTATAATTCGCCGTGTCAAAGCGAATTATTAATTACGACGTGTATAGAGGTTTGGAATAAACAAATGGACGGTATAAACCACTCGTGCGGTGTTCCGCTCCGCTCCCGTTGTGGACGGAGCCATCCTAATTAAGGCCCGCTAATTAATCTCACCGCGGTTTTGACTGCGCCCCGCAATGTAAGTCACACAACTGTGACGCGTAAATAAAACTCCCCTTTTTAGAACAACTTTTAATTCGGCAGCAGACGGCGGCGGTCCGGTCTTTTTGTTTAATTTCTATTAATTCCGCCCGAAGTACCATTTCGCACAAGTGGCCGCAATATAAACGTGTTATATTTATTTCAAACTTCATTTTTAAAACGCAATTTTACAGGGTCTTATCGTAGTCGGTATTCTCGTGTGTTCTCTTCAAATTGTGAAGTTTTGCGTACATACAGATCCGCAGCGATAAACAAGTATTTAAACAAATTAGGCCTAACGAATCTAAGTTTGTAGTCGAAATAAAGTTACTGTAAACTGGAAAAGGAGAAATATCTATGAAACAAATCGTTCCGTCCGTTATTAGGAATTAATATCACAACAGTTCATACCGCCGTTTTCTCGTCCAATCCATCGATTATTCTGATACTTGGGCAAATTAGGCGGCTTCTCATTAAATTCAAATATCGCCTTCTGTTCCGAAAATATAGTCCGACTAACTCGGCAATTTATCTATTTTCCCGTTGTGGGGGGGGCGGTGGCAGGATTTCCGAGAGAAAGGAGTTCTCCAAATTGAAATTAGGATGTTAGCCCCGGAGGCCTAATGCAATTAATCCAAGCTCGGCGTTTAATTGAGTTTGCCTCGCGTCCCCCACCCCCCCAAAAAAAAGAAAGTAGTGGGTAGGAAAAAAAAAGGAATAAGGTGGAATAGGGGAAAGATATCCCGGGGCGGAATCCTCCCACCTTCATTCTTCTTATTATTCTTTTCTCCTCCTAGATTCTTCTTATATTATCATTTTCATCAGACCGCCATCGCTCCCCTCTTCATTCCGTCCCCTTTCCCAACACACAACCCACCCCACCCCCGCCGGCTCCTATTTAATTATAATTGGATGAGCGGTCCGGTTTTATAGATTTTTTTTTTCTGTTTCTAATACGGCGACCTTTAATTTTCAGAACGGCGGCCGCGCTGTGCCAAAATACGGGGTTGAAGTGTAACAATTGCGGGGAGGGGGGTGGGGAAATAATGGGGCACTGGGACTGAAAACGGAGCTGATGGCGTGCAGCCCCATTCGGTCTAATTCTGTTTGTTACCCCAACTTACGGCTCGGTGCCAGATTAGAATTTCAGTTTTCCTCTATTTCGTTTCGCTATTTCTTTTTTTTAATATCATGACGCTGTCCGACCCTTCAGGCGGATTTACCGCCTTTACGGTGTCTTAAGGGCCGGGCCCAATTTCAAAATACGTTTGGCGCGGTATAAAGGCTTTCGCATACAGGAATACGGACGGGGGGGGGGTGTTTGTAACGAATATTCCCGAAATTTTTCGTTTTTATTGTAAAATCAACCCTTAGAGTTATAGGTAGAATTCCGGACAGTTATTTTACATCGCCTATATCTACCGATGAAGGGAAATTTTTACCATTCAAACAGAGTACAAGCAGTATTCAGAATAAATGAAGATCCGACGTTGTGCAGTTTCATAATGCGAGGCAATAAATACACATAATCCCGATTATTTATTATCTGTGTCCGCACTGTGATCGGGAAACGCCGTTATTCATGTTGCGCGCCACGCTCTGTTTACCGAACAGTTTATTTTTGCGGACGACAACTTCGACTTAAAAGAAAAAGTTGTCCTTTTCTCGGCAACAAACTTTGCCCATCAACTCGCGTATCGTCCGATAATTGAAGTCGGAACTCGTAAAGGATAATTGGGACCGGTCTAACCGTCGCCGAATCATCTCAGGTTGACAATAGTCACGAGCTCCCCCTTCGACGCCCTCTCCGCTGTATTTCTTTTCTTATTCCAACAAAGCGCCCTCCGACAGTCACGTCCGTTGAAATGGGAGCATTATTTGGGGGGAAAAATTCCTGGCCTACTTCTAGAATTGCCCCTCGGGCCCCAAGTTGATTTTCCGACGTTGCAGTTTTCTTCCAGCATTTTTCCAGTTGTAGAGCGGTAGAATATTAAATTTTACAACGCTACTGAGTCAATAGGTAATAATATGTAATCATAATTTCGACCAATCGTCGCAAATATTTTCACAATATTGCAATGTTTACCGTTGCTAGTTGTGGCCGAGAGTTACTATTGAAGTTCTACCACACACATAGTAGGGACAGAAAAACCCACAAAAATGTAATATATGGCTATTATTATTAATACATCCCAATATTCGAGCTAGAAACTAGAACAGTTCTAGCCAGCGCTCCCATTTCCTCGGTCCTATTCTACGTTGTTTCAAATCTGGAGTATTGTATTAATTTGTCGCGATTTTCAGATATAAATGGCGAAGTAGAGCCCTCGGAGCCACTCGGAGAGAGAGAGAGAGAGATTTTAACAACAATGAATGGTTGGGGGGTGGCCACCTCAGCGACTGTAAATACAATTATTGCTCAGACCTGAGGGGCGTTAGGCGGAATTAATCCCCGGCCGGGGGTAAAACGGGTCTCGCAAATCCAATTACAGCGTTCACTTTTTCTTGGCATAAATATCCCCCGGACCTTCTTGATGAAAGTTAGGGGGATTGCTGTGAATTCGATTAGGTTGGCAACTAACGGGGAGTAAAATTTTTAAGGTGATACATACTATTTTCTATATAGAATAAGGGTTAGGGGTAGTGAAGGAGTAAATAGTAATAATACTTTATTTAAACGGCAGACCGGGAATAATTTAAATGAGCGGGGTTGGGTGGCGTTTTAAATAATAGCTTCATTCGGGCCAACCCCCCCCCCCCTTAAACCGGTCTCAATTTGCTCCCAGTCTGTTTGTACAAGAATTCTCTGCACTTTACCCTATAGGGCTGGGGCGCAACTTGCCCCAGCCCTAAAAGCCCGCCACCCCCCCACTGTCCTACGGAGCCACTCGGAGGAAATAAGGCGGCATTCAACTTTAACAAACACACGTCGGCCCAGTTAACTATTAAAGTTATGTCTCTGCCAGGAAGGGCGGAGGGTTAAATTTTAATGGAGTAAAGGCCCCTTGTAGGGCCGCTTTTAGGCTCCGGGATAATTACCGGCGAACGTCTTTCGCCAGTAATGAATATTACACTCTGACTTTCGCCCTTGGACCGGGCATGAACCGTTCAAACGACCGGCGCGTTTAAAAAAACAGAATTTTTAAACGGTCTACAAAATATATCGAAAATATTATAGTGAAAGCATGAGAGACACGTGTTATGCATCGGACAAGAATATAAAAGTAATACAAAATAAGTGATGTTGTTAATGGGATAATTAATAGCATTAAATGCATCAAAATCTTCTGTATATATTTTTTTACTCAGCACATGTCCGCTCGGGGAAAAATACGGGGATGTTTTACGAGAGAAAATTCTCCCTGCGTTCAACTTGAAGGAAGGTTTTCCGTATCAACTTCTGGTATAGGATGTGCAGAAATTTTCGCTTTATTTTCAGCGATTATTTTACAAACTTCCGAAGGAACAAAAAATTCCCCTCGTACAGATTGGACGATGAATAACTATAGATTGTCGAAACCCTTCAGTATATGTACTGTAATGATGAGAAACGTGTTCCTAAAAACAGGAGAAATATGTAACAATGCTCGCGTTACATGACGCAGTTGTTCAACAAGAACTGGAGGAATAAAATTATTATTTTCTACATTCCCTGACACAATACGTCCTGCCTCCTCGGGGTCATATATTATGCCCACCGGACACGGTAAATATACACCGAGGAACATTTCACCACTTTCCCAACCGCCTGCCAACTATTCATTTTCCCGTTTTCCATTTTCTTAACCCTTTTAAAAGGGGCGTTACACTTTTATAGTATAAATTCGTCCCCGGTCTCTGTTTCAGCGGAGCTGCAAATGCAATTTACCTGTTGGGCCGGGGGGCGGCTGGCGGCTTAAATGTTTGACCGTCCGGAGGCACAAGTTTTCCCGAGAAAAGCGAGCGGATGAGTGGGAGAGGGGTGGGAAGGAAAAAAAAATTTCCCGCGTTAACAATTCAGCGGGTCGGGGACGCCGCAGGGCCGGGGAAACATCCCCGCCGGTCTCCGGCTCGGCGGGAACATCAAATATTCAGACGGGCCGACATCCCTCCGTGTCCCCTTACTTACCCCCTTCATACCCGGGGGACACTGTCCACAATTCCGGACCAATTTGGGGATCGGAAATAGACCAATAATAGGATACGTTATTCTACGTGATTATCCCTCTTGCTCATTGTTTGAATCTCGTCGATCGTGATTTGTATCTTAGTAAAAAATTACAACCCTTATTCCCTAAATTAATCCCAGGGATTTACCAAATATCTTTCATTTTATCTTCGGTAGCTCACTGCATATTTCCAAGTATATAATCTATGTGAGGTTGGATTATGTGTAAGGAGAATTTGGTAATCTCCGGTCAACTTCCAGATATTTTTGATCTATTAATGCTCACCCAATTTTGCGAACAGAAATTTTCTAATATTTCTAATAAAGAATAGGGATTACAGTATCATTCTCGAGTACTCAATATTTGTAATTTCTGTCGAACTGACGCTAGAGGAGAGAATACACTTACTCGGCCAAGGGGACACGGAACAGAGGCTCTTTTCCGCCAAAAAGTGTTTTGATTGCTCTCTTGATGCTCTGTTGATGTTGTCGAAGTGGTTTGGTCGGTCGGGAGCTTTCCCTTCAAAGGGTTCGGGCGGCCGATGATTAAGTGGGCCGGGGCGGAGGGCGTCGGCTCTGTCCCGGAGATAAGGGCGGGCCCTCCGCGTTATTACGGCCCACTTAAGTGTATCGGTACCCCACTCTCCCCCCCCCCCCGGGCCATCACACCCCGACATGCATTATTCATAATTGAAAAGGCCGTGATATAGTGCTGGACCCGTCAGATAACACTGCACTAACCGAACCCCGCCCACCGTCCCAAAAGCCCCATCCAATCCCCTATACATATATAAGTAACAAAACATACAATAAATACGCTTATGTAGTACATTAATCACAATCTTAAGTACTGTTTTCGTTCATTCAATCTTGCGGTTGACACGAGTGAACGTTTCGCTCTAATACCGCCCTGGCCTAAATTGATTTTTACAAATGGACTAGTTCATTTCTTCTAGTCGGACCCTGATGATAGAACCGCAAAAGAAAGGGCAAAAACCCTTCCACAGGATTAACCTGTTTTGTGGTCGGCGAGGGGTTGAAATACCCTACGTCTGTGGTGTTTCTGTCTCCTCACGCCGGTTCGGTCTTTCGCCAGACCGGTTTCGGCCGCTCGCCATCTTCAGTAGCGCTGTGTCAGTCACTGTCGGCACTTTGGATGTTTTTTGGGCATCCTGTTTTTTCTGGGCAAGTTTTTTTACACAGTACAAGTGACAGTGACACAGTGCAGTGAGAGGACGCCCGAAAAACATCCAAAGTGCCGACAGTGACTGACACAGCGCTACTGAAGATGGCGAGCGGCCGAAACCGGTCTGGCGAAAGACCGAACCGGCGAGAGGAGACAGAAACACCACGAACCTGTGGCCTTCCACTGGAGCCTGCTATAGTGGGGTTTCCACAGAGGAAAAATCCTGCCGGAACTGTTAGTTCATTTCTTCTTCATCTTGTGCCTGCCGAGCTTTAACAGTATTTTCCTTATACTGTATTAAGGTTAGCCATAGTTTCATCCGTATTTATAGGTTCAGATCGCCGCCGCGAATTATCTGAAGTTTATGGACGGTTATTTCGTTCTGTGGGGGGGAAGGGGACAAGAAAACTATTGCGCTGGGAAAATGAGAGGTTTGAAAAATAGCAGTTGTTAGAGAGACAAGTTGTACCCGGACAACTTCTTACTCGGCACTTTTCCCATCCGAGTTCATATTTAGGTCAGACAAACAGCAATCAGTTACTGCACTTTTAGTACCGGACCGATGTTGTCGAAGCGGCCGCCTGTACCGCTGTACAATTGTTATTTCCGATAGGCGAATCGCGATGGCGTAAAAATGGCAGCATTTCATTTCCAGGCCGTTTTTCGGGGTTCAACTTGTCCACTGAGGATGGCGAGCAGCCGAAATCTTGCGAAGTATAAAACGAGCGAGAGGGGAGACTTTGAGGACTTAATTTTTGTCTCATGCATATACATAGTATGCGGAGACTTCTGACGGGTCAAAAATTGGTTTTCCTGTTTGCATTCGTGACCGGAGGACGGATAGATAACAATTCGCATACAATTTTTTCTCGATCCATCAACGCGATTTTTCGTGAACTGAACTTCCACAGAATGGGCGATGTAACAGAAAGTAGTAATACTAGAGCGGTATAATTATAATTTACAACTTTAGGAGCCAAACTTATTAATCGGGCGGCCCATGTTTGTACAGGTGGTCGGTCTCTGCCGGTAGTGTAAATGTTTCGTCCCTACGGCCAATATTGATACCGCTTCGGTATTTGACTCCAAATATATACTTCGGTAGATTGTCCAATATTTGTTCAGAGCCTATCCAGTCCGAGTTCGGGCTCTAATTTTCGAAACCAGAAGGCAATTTATTGTAATTGTAAACATGTCATATACTTCCTGTAATGTATTTCGATTACACTCCAGGATAACATACTTCCCGGCCGGTATGTTTAACTACAGGAATAATTAATCAAATTCCCGGAGCGGAAACTGGAGGTTTATTGAAACGGGAATTAAACCTGTAAGGCCTTAGCAGCCGCATTAGAAAATTAGATTTATGCCAGGAGTGTTATTAACAATTCCCCTTGCTGTTACAGATGCCCTTAAGTTCGACTCCCGCTATATAGTAATGGCTGTATTTTGCCAAGGTATACACAAAACTAGCAATGAATTTACAATAACTTTCAAGTAAGAGGCTGCAAAATGTACAGTGACAGTGCCCACAGGATGCCCCCCAGGTAACCAACCTAAGGTCTAGGTATGGTCCAGAGACCAAACAATGTTCAAACTACGCTTTATAGTGTTTAGTATTATTGTAATAATAATTGTTATTAAATTCGTGTATTTGGGTTAACAACAGGATACTCGATCCCCGTCTTACCGCAATTTCGAGGCCATTTTGCGCCTAAATATGCACTTTTAGCTGATTTTGCTCCTAAAAACCGCACTTTTCGCCGATTTTGCGCTTAAAAACCTCATTTTTGAGCCTAAAAAAATCGTTCGTGTATTTGTGCTAACAACAGGATACTCGATCCCCGTCTTACCGCATTTTTGGGCATATTTTGCGCAAAAAAAACCGGATTTTTAGGCCGATTTATCGTCTAAACACCTCATTTTGGGTCTAAAACAGCATTCTGCGATTTTGCCCACATTTTTGGCCAATTCTGCGCCTACAAACCGCATTTTGGGGGCTAAAAATTACATTTTTGGACATAAAAACCAGATTTCAGTGCCATTTTTGCGCCCAAAAAACCGCATTTTAGCCAATTTTACGCATTAAAACCTCATTTTTGGGACTATAAAGCGCATTTTTGGGTGAATTTTGTGCTTAAAAACCGCACTTTGGCCCTATTTTGAAACTAAAAACGGCATTTTTGGGCCGATTTTGAACCTATAAACCGCATTTTTGGACGCATTTGGTGCCTAAAAGCGGCGTTTTTGAGCAAATTTTGCGCCCTAAAACCGCATTTTTGTTACGAATTTGTGCCTAAAAACAATAATACTTGGCCTAAAAACCGTATTTTATAGCCGATTTTGCGCCTAAAAACGGCATATTTGCCTAAGATTTTAGGCCCAAAACTGTGGTATGAAGGCACAAAACCTGCCAAAAAAATGCGGTTTTAAGGTTCAAAATCAACCCAAAAATGCGATTAGGCCAAAAATTGCCCAAAAAAGCGGTTTATAGGACCAAAAATTCGGATTTATGCCCAAATTCGGCTCAAAAAGCAGTTTGTAGGACAAAAATAGGCCCACAAATGTGGTTTTTAGGCCCGAAATCCGCTCAAAAATGCGGTTTTTAGGCCAAAAATTACGCCAAAGAAGCGGTTTTTAGCCTAAACGTATTATTTTTAGGCCCATAAATTCGGTTTTTAGACGCAAAATCAGCATATAAAAGCGGTTTTTAGCCTAAAAATATTATTTTTAGCCCCATAAATTCGGTTTTTAGACGCAAAATCAGCATAAAAATGCGGTTTTTTGGCCAAAAATTACCCCAAAAAAGCGGTTTTTAGACGCAAAATCGGCATATAAAAGCGGTTTTTAGCCTAAAAATATTATTTTTAGCCCCATAAATTCGGTTTTTAGACGCAAAATAAAATAAAAAAGCGGTTTTAGCCTAAAAATATTATTTTTAGCCCCATAAATTCGGTTTTTAGACGGAAAATGCGGTTTTTATGTCCAAAATCGGCTCAAAAATGCGGTTTTTAGGGTAAAAATTACCCCAAAAAAACGGTTTTTAGGACCAAAAATGTGGTTTTTAGGCGCAAAATCGGCCAAAAAAAGCGATTTCAGCCTAAAAATATTATTTTTAGCCCCACAAATCGGCTCAAAAATGCGGTTTTTAGGCCAAAAATGACATTTTTAGCCCCAAAAATGCGGTTTTTAGGCGCAAAATCGGCCAAAAAATGCGGTTTTTAGGACCAAAAATGTGGTTTTTAGGCTCAAAATCGCCCCAAAAATGAGGTTTTTAGGACCAAAATGTGGTTTTTAGGAACAAAATCGCCCAAAAAATTCGGTTTTTAGACGCAAAATCGGCATATAAAAGCGGTTTTTATGCGCAAAATCGACTCAAAAATGCGGTTTTTAGACGCAAAATCGGTATATAAAAGCAGTTTTTATGCGCAAAATCGATCAAAAATGCGGTTTTAGCCAAAAATTTTTTAGCCCCATAAATGCGGTATGCCGTAAAATCGGCAAACAAATGCGGTTTTAGGCGCAAAATCGAAAAATGCGGTTTTACAGTTTTAGACCAAAAATGTGGATTTTAGGCGCAAAATGGAAAATTTTTAGCCCCATTGCTTTTTAGCAAAATCAAAATGCGGTTTTAGGCAAAATAAAATGCGGTTTTACCAAAATGTGGTTTTTCAAATCGGGCCAAAAATGAGGTTTTTATGCCCAAAATCCCCAAAATAAAATGTTGTTTTTAAGCCCAAAAAAAACATGCCCCAAAATTTTTAAAAATCGATCAAAAGCGTTTTTAGCCAAAATTATTTTAGCCTCAAAAATTCGGTTTTAGGCGCCAAATCGGCATAAAAATGATTTTATTCAAAATCGCCCAAATGGCTTTTAGGCGCAAAATGCTGTTTTATTGACCAAATGTGGTTTTTAGGCGCAAATCGGTCAAAATGGGTTTTTAGGCCAAAAATGACATTTTAGCTCCAAAATGACATTTTTAAAAATTTTTTAGCCCCAAAAATGCAGTTTTTAGCCAAAAATCTGCAAAAATGCAGTTTTAGGCCCAAAATCGATCAAAAGAGCGTTTTTAGCCTAAAAATTATTTTAGCCTCAAAATTCGGTTTTAGGCGCCAAATCGGCATAAAAATACGATTTTTATGCTCAAAATCGGCTCAAAAATGCTTTTTAGGCGCAAAATTTTTAGCTGTTTTTAAAAAAAAATGGGTTTTAGGCAAAATAGCCATTTTAGGGGCAAAAATGGGATAAAAATTTTTTAAACGATTTTTTCGAAAACCTAAATTTTCGGGCCGTTTTAGGGTGTGGTTTTTAGACACTTGTGGGTGGAATATGGATCGATCTGAAAATTTTCGAAAATTTTTAGCGAAAAATAAATTTTCGATTTTAGAGTCCTAAATTTTCGCCGTTTTAGGGGCAAGTGTAACTCAAAATGCTTAGGGACACTTTTTCGTGGGTGGAATATGGGATCGATCTGTGAAAATTTTCGGAAAACCTAAATTTTCGATTTTCAACCCGCCGTTTTAGGGGCAAGTGTAACTCACTTAGGGACACTTGTGGGTGGAATATGGGATCGATCTGTGAAAATTTTCGAAAAACCTAAATTTTCGATTTTAGACCCGCCGTTTTAGGGGCAAGTGTAACTCACTTAGGGACACTTGTGGGTGGAATATGGGATCGATCTGTGAAAATTTTCGAAAAACCTAAATTTTCGATTTTAGACCCGCCGTTTTAGGGGCAAGTGTAACTCACTTAGGGACACTTGTGGGTGGAATATGGGATCGATCTGGAAAATTTTCGAAAACCTAAATTTCTCGATTTCCTAACCCGCCGTTTTAGAGGCAAGTGTAACTCACTTAGGGACACTTGTGGGTGGAATATGGGACCGATCTGTGAAAATTTTCGAAAAACCTAAATTATCGATTTTAGACCCGCCGTTTTAGGGGCAAGTGTAACTCACTTAGGGACACTTGTGGGTGGAATATGGGACCGATCTGTGAAAATTTTCGAAAAACCTAAATTTTCGATTTTAGACCCGCCGTTTTAGGGGCAAGTGTAACTCACTTAGGGACACTTGTGGGTGGAATATGGGATCGATCTGTGAAAATTTTCGAAAAAAATTTTCCTAAATTTTCGATTTCGATCTGAGACCCGATTTTCCGTTTTAGGGGCAAGTGTAACTCACTTAGGGACACTTGTGGGTGGAATATGGGATCGATCTGAGAAAATTTTCGAAAAACCTAAATTTTCGATTTTAGACCCGCCGTTTTAGGGGCAAGTGTAACTCACTTAGGGACACTTGTGGGTGGAATATGGGATCGATCTGGGAAAATTTTCGAAAAACCTAAATTTTCGATTTTAGACCCGCCGTTTTAGGGGCAAGTGTAACTCACTTAGGGACACTTGTGGGTGGAATATGGGATCGATCTGGGAAAATTTTCGAAAAACCTAAATTTTCGATTTTAGACCCGCCGTTTTAGGGGCAAGTGTAACTCACTTAGGGACACTTGTGGGTGGAATATGGGATCGATCTGGGAAAATTTTCGAAAAACCTAAATTTTCGATTTTAGACCCGCCGTTTTAGGGGCAAGTGTAACTCACTTAGGGACACTTGTGGGTGGAATATGGGATCGATCTGGGAAAATTTTCGAAAACCTAAATTTTCGATTTTCGGACCCGCTGTTTTAGGGGCAAGTGTAACTCACTTGTTGTGGGTGGAATATGGGATCGATCTGGGAAAATTTTCGAAAAACCTAAATTTTCGATTTTAGACCCGCCGTTTTAGGGGCAAGTGTAACTCACTTAGGGACACTTGTGGGTGGAATATGGGATCGATCTGGGAAAATTTTCGAAAAACCTAAATTTTCGATTTTAGACCCGCCGTTTTAGGGGCAAGTGTAACTCACTTAGGGACACTTGTGGGTGGAATATGGGATCGATCTGGAAAATTTTCGAAAAACCTAAATTTTCGATTTTAGACCCGCCGTTTTAGGGGCAAGTGTAACTCACTTAGGGACACTTGTGGGTGGAATATGGGATCGATCTGGGAAAATTTTCGAAAACCTAAATTTTCTCTGATTTTCGACCCGCCGTTTTAGGGGCAAGTGTAACTCACTTAGGGACACTTGTGGGTGGAATATGGGATCGATCTGTGAAAATTTTCGAAAAACCTAAATTTTCGATTTTAGACCCGCCGTTTTAGGGGCAAGTGTAACTCACTTAGGGACACTTGTGGGTGGAATATGGGATCGATCTGGGAAAATTTTCGAAAAACCTAAATTTTCGATTTTAGACCCGCCGTTTTAGGGGCAAGTGTAACTCACTTAGGGACACTTGTGGGTGGAATATGGGATCGATCTGGGAAAATTTTCGAAAAACCTAAATTTTCGATTTTAGACCCGCCGTTTTAGGGGCAAGTGTAACTCACTTAGGGACACTTGTGGGTGGAATATGGGATCGATCTGGGAAAATTTTCGAAAAACCTAAATTTTCGATTTTAGACCCGCCGTTTTAGGGGCAAGTGTAACTCACTTAGGGACACTTGTGGGTGGAATATGGGATCGATCTGGGAAAATTTTCGAAAAACCTAAATTTTCGATTTTAGACCCGCCGTTTTAGGGGCAAGTGTAACTCACTTAGGGACACTTGTGGGTGGAATATGGGATCGATCTGGGAAAATTTTCGAAAAACCTAAATTTTCGATTTTAGACCCGCCGTTTTAGGGGCAAGTGTAACTCACTTAGGGACACTTGTGGGTGGAATATGGGATCGATCTGGGAAAATTTTCGAAAAACCTAAATTTTCGATTTTAGACCCGCCGTTTTAGGGGCAAGTGTAACTCACTTAGGGACACTTGTGGGTGGAATATGGGATCGATCTGTGAAAATTTTCGAAAAACCTAAATTTTCGATTTTAGACCCGCCGTTTTAGGGGCAAGTGTAACTCACTTAGGGACACTTGTGGGTGGAATATGGGATCGATCTGTGAAAATTTTCGAAAAACCTAAATTTTCGATTTTAGACCCGCCGTTTTAGGGGCAAGTGTAACTCACTTAGGGACACTTGTGGGTGGAATATGGGATCGATCTGGGAAAATTTTCGAAAAACCTAAATTTTCGATTTTAGACCCGCCGTTTTAGGGGCAAGTGTAACTCACTTAGGGACACTTGTGGGTGGAATATGGGATCGATCTGTGAAAATTTTCGAAAAACCTAAATTTTCGATTTTAGACCCGCCGTTTTAGGGGCAAGTGTAACTCACTTAGGGACACTTGTGGGTGGAATATGGGATCGATCTGGGAAAATTTTCGAAAAACCTAAATTTTCGATTTTAGACCCGCCGTTTTAGGGGCAAGTGTAACTCACTTAGGGACACTTGTGGGTGGAATATGGGATCGATCTGGGAAAATTTTCGAAAAACCTAAATTTTCGATTTTAGACCCGCCGTTTTAGGGGCAAGTGTAACTCACTTAGGGACACTTGTGGGTGGAATATGGGATCGATCTGTGAAAATTTTCGAAAAACCTAAATTTTCGATTTTAGACCCGCCGTTTTAGGGGCAAGTGTAACTCACTTAGGGACACTTGTGGGTGGAATATGGGATCGATCTGGGAAAATTTTCGAAAAACCTAAATTTTCGATTTTAGACCCGCCGTTTTAGGGGCAAGTGTAACTCACTTAGGGACACTTGTGGGTGGAATATGGGATCGATCTGTGAAAATTTTCGAAAAACCTAAATTTTCGATTTTATATAACTCCTAAAAGCCGCATTTATCATCCGATTTTTGGCCTAAAAACCGCATTTTTGGGCCGATTTTGAGCCAAAATAATGCATTTTTGGGCAAATTTATTGCCTGAAATCCCACTCTTTGGGCAAATTTATCGCCTATAATCCTCATTTTTGGGCCCAAAAACCGCATTTTAGTGCCGATTTATCGCCTAAAAACCACATTGTTGGGCGTAAAAACCACTTTTTATTGCCGATTTATTGCCTTAAAACCTGAATTTTAGGCCTAAAAACCCAATTTTGGGCCGATTTTGCGCCTAAAAAGCTCATTTTTGGACCCAAAAACCGCATTTCTGGGCCGATTTATCGCCTAAAAAATGCTTTTTTGGGCAAATTTATCTCTTAAAATCCTTATTTTTGGGCCTAAAAACCGCATTTTAGTGCCGATATTGGGCCTAAAAAACGCATTTTGGGGCCGATTAGGGTTTAAAAATCTTATTTTTGTGTCTAAAAACCGCATTTTTGAGCTGATTTATCACCTAAAAACCGCATTTTAGTCTTGATTTATTGCCTAAGAACCCCATTTTTGGTCCGATTTTGCGCCTAAAATTTTTGGACCTAAAAACCGCAATTTAATGCCGTTTTTGCGGCAAAAACCGCATTTTTGGGCCGATTTATCGCCCAATAACCTCATTTTTGGGCCTAAAAACCGCATTTTAGCGCCGATTTTTGGCCTAAAAAATGCATTTTTGGGCCGATTTTGGGCCTAAAAACTGCATTTTCGTGTCTATTTTTACATATATACCTTTTTTTGTTCTGATTTTTTTTCCTAAAAACCCCATTATAATGCCGAATTTGCCTAAAAACCGCTGACCATATTGTCGATTTTGCACCTAGAAACGGCATTTTAGTGCCGATATGGCTCCTAAAAATCGTATTTTTGTACCGATTTTGCGCCTCAAAACCGAATTTTGGGCCTAAAAACGTTATTTAAGGCCGATTTTGCGCCTAAAAACATTATTTTTCGGTCAATTTTCGTCTAAAACCCCATTTTTGTTCCGATTTTGCGCCTAGAAACTGCATTTTTGTGCCGATTTCGAGCCTAAAACGGCATTTTTGGGCCCATTTTGCGTCTAAAAACCCCATTTTTGGCCCAAAAAGCGAATTTTAGGGCCGATTTTACGCCTAAAATCCGCACTTGTGGCTCGATTTCGCGCCTAAACACCCCATTTTTGGACCTAAAACCGCATTTTTTTTGAGGATTTTGCGCCGAAAATGGCATTTTGGGCCCATTTTGCGCCTAAAAACTGCATTTTTGGGATGATTTTGCGTCTAAAAACCCCATTTTTGGCCGTAAAAACCATATCGATGATACACCTCTCATTGCCTTAAGATAAATGAGCGCACTTAGTATATTAGGCATATTACCGGTAGTAACCCTAATCGATTCACTTTATTCCAAGTAGGCCTGAAATTTTACCGCCCCTTGCTAAGTTAGTCAACAGGCCTAAAATTGGTTTTCCTGTTTAGCTTCGTGACCCGTGATCCACGTCACGAAATCGGGGTTTGTCCTCAGTCAACATTCAACGTCAAGCCCCCCCATCGACCTGTAATTGTATTTGCCCTGAAAATGAATACTCCCCTTCTCAAACTGCTAATCACGCCCGCTGCAATTAGCCAAAGCCCGACAACAACTTCAACCCAGTTGGGTCTCAATTTTTTCCCAAGCGATTAATATGATAAGCGAATCGGCGTTTAGTTATTACTCAATTATGAGACTCAAATTTTTTTTAATGAAATAAAATTGAATAACTATTTCAAACTGTCTCTAGGCGAAGAGAGATTTGTTTGATTGGAAATATTAATCCAACGCTTCAATAATAAAATTATGCTCATATTTGAATTATAATTTTCAACAATTCAGTAAATATTGGGCTGGCAACTAAGTCATTGCGGATTTCACCCGTATTTATGGTGAAGTTATTTGTATTTTTACGCGTGTTTACACCTTCGAACTGATAAGGTGTACCGAAATTTTATTGCTTGGAAGGGCGAAAAAACACGTTATTGTCATATTTTTTATTAGTTAAATACATTTAACTGAAATGGATCATTATTAAATACTAAACTATATAAAATTCCTTCTTAATAATGACCTGATTCCTAACTTGAAACAGTGTCGTCTGCGTATATGAATTTCAAATTTTTCCGAGAGGTACTCTCTTGGTCCTAATACCTTATTTAGCATGGTTTAGTTTAAACATTTAAACAGACGAGTATTGAATATAACTAGTTACATTTCTGTTAGTTTTGTAATATATATGGGGGAGGTGGGCAAACTTTTGCAATGTTGATCCGCGCCGACACCGCATCTCATTTTATTTTCCTAATAAGATTTCCCTTTCCCGGCTTCCATCGTCGAAACCTGAGGGTGGCGCGGGGGAATGGCGTAGGACTGAAAGGGATTTCTCACATTTCAGTAAAGAAATTTTTTAACGCCGTCTCTAAATCCTCATTCCCGTCCCTTCTCGTTTCCACCTTCTATCCATTTGGCCGCCCCTGCGGGTTCTTTTCTATATCTCTTTTCTCTTTTTCTTTTTTTTCCCCCCCGACCTATCTACTCTTTTCTATCCGAGCAGGGTTGCCACTGCCGGAAGGATAAATAAATTAATGTACCCGACGCCGCGGTCGGCACACCTGCGCTTTATCAAATTTACCTTCGGGGTGGGGGCGCCGACCTGGTTGTAAGCCGACCGCCGCCCCCTCTAAATTATTAACGTGGGATTTTGTCCTCATTCCCAACACGAAACCCACCCCCCAAGCCAATACCGGACTGGGGGGGGGTTTCGGATAAATAAATAAACGGCCCCAATTAACCGCAATTGGTTCGCTTTGGATTAATGCATCCGCCGGCTGGAAATGCCGAGATTAGGATTTGGAGGATGCAAAACCGATTTACGGCAGTTATGGAATCGTTTCGCGACTAAAAAGCGGGGACAAACCGAATGATAACAGATACCAACAGCTGTCTGGAACCAATTGCCGTTTAGACTTTGATAACAGCTCAATTTCTAAGATAGTGCTTAAGTTGACAGAAGTATGAGTAGCTTCGGACCTCATTGTAGCCTTCGGAATTAAGTCTAAAAATGTGGTTCTAGTGTTGGAGGGGTTTGGAAAAAATTCTGTATCGATTGTCGAATAAACCTCCTAGAAAGTTTCTTCTTTCGCCCCCCCCCGTAACCCGCTAAAGCCCCGCTGATCTCTCCCAGAGAAGAACATTTTCAAACACCCATCTCCGTTCACGAAGTGGAAAATAAAAGTAAATAGATAAAAGTTAGCCGAGGGGGGAGGGGGGATTCCTGAATCAGGTTACTAAGCCCGATTGCTACACTAGGCAAATAGTGAAATGAAGTTAGCACTGAAAAAGTACTTCACTTGCTTTAACATTGAGGCTTCTACCACTCTAGCTGTCTCAATCGCATAATGAAATGATTGTCAACAATATTTGTCAATAAAAATAAATTTACGACACCCGGGAATGTAGGGATAACGTACCTATAATTTTATCTGGATTTCTCCCTATCGTCGATAGTTCGTTCTAAATCTAAATCGTTTAAAATTTGTAAGATAAAAGACATCGGATATTATTCGGTGCATGTCCATGATCGTGGATTAAACTTAGCAAAGTGGATTAGGAGGCCGTAACTTCTTGTCGAAGTAGCGACTTGAGCTTTATCGACTTTTTGTTTTCCATATCTGCTCCTTATCATTGGGGCCACTTCGCGTTCGGTTTTACGGTCGTGGCCGTTATCTGCTGTTCGAGTCCGAGCCGACAACCGGTAATAAAGGAGAGGAAGAAGGAGAAGAAGAGGCTACGATAGAGAAACATCGATAATCGATCATTCTTCTCGCCGGTTTATCGGTTTTATTAAATTTCGCCGGATGTTAGCGCCGCTTTACGAGCGGTAAATTTCGGTTCGGTTCAGGTCAGACTGGCGTTTAGGTTTCAATGGGTTCACTATACTCGGCAACAATTTATCCGACGATTTACGCTCGTAATAAACAACTGCTCGTTTCCGCTCGTATTTTAAATCGTCCATATAATATAGCCAAAACGCGCGATAAAAACGCTAAAAACGTCTGCCAGCACCGGGAGGGATAAATAGCGACTTATCTGGCCTAGGAATAAAAACATATTTTCTTCTATATTGAAATGTACAAGACTTTTAACGTTCTGGACGATTCTGCGTTTTCTCCTATTAGCGGTCATTTGTCAGTAGTAAACGTGTATATGTAATAAATAATTTTATGAGTGATATTAGGTAAATCGAATAAATAGTATCGTGCAAATTATAATTTCAGAGCCGGGAAAGTGGGGAAAAGTGTTATAGATGGGCGGTTATACACTCGTCTTTTCACTTTGGAGGAAAAGCGTCACTGTTCCTTTCAAACGTCGACTTCCTTACTCCCGCCCCCTTTCTATTATCTATTGGGACGTGAAGTTTTAATAACGTTCTCGAAGCAGAACTTAAAGCCGGGCGCATCATTCGTCAAATCCTGGAGTAGAACGTTCCCCCCTACCAACTAACAAACTCCCAATCGATATAATGCCGAATAAGCTTTTCTTGCCCCAGTACTTGTTGTAGGAAGACTTTTTTTTAACGAAAATATACATTTTAACAAGTGTCTCATTTTAAATTTAATCCTCAGAATGCTCACTCCTGAAATACTACAATATTTCTTAGATAAAACGAAGGATGTCCCATCTTAGATTAGTATCAAAGGTATTGAACACGATAAAATAATACGATTGTAAATATTTTCAGTTTAATTTAATAGGCCAGTGGAAGTTGAAAATTTCATTTTCATAAATGCTTTACTACGATTATTTCATGTGTCATAATTATAGTATAGGATTAGGCATAAAGAAATCACTCATCATATAAAAAAATACCATAAAAGAGGTCAGGGGGTAGCACGTACTCGAGCCCCCTGCCAATGGGAACATGAAGTTATGTGAAACATAAAATCGTTATAAAATATAAATCTGTTATGAATAACAAACGGGTACTTCGACTAATTAAGTCCTAGATTTTCTTATTGTTTTTCTCCGTTTTACCGTAAAGTGGTTTAGCACCGGGCAGAATATTAACCCCCGTGCATTAGGGCCTACGATTTTTTCTTGATAATCGAAGAGAAATTAAAATAGAATTAAAGGTTTTAAAGGGAGCGATAGTGGGATAGTAAAGGGGAGGAAGGACTCTCTGCTCTATCTCTGTCGTAGATAGCGGCTCTCTGACGTCATTCCAAACTTAGAAACACGCCATCGACCACCCTTCCTTCAACCCCCAAACCTCCACCCTCCACCCCGCCACTAAACCAACTTGTACAACTGCCCGAAAGTGTATTCGATTCGGGCTTATCTCCGAAATTATTTCAATCTACGAATTTAAATATGGAAACTGTAATTGAATTATAATAAAACCCGAGTGATTTTCGACCTCGGAGTTTTCCTCCGTCCGCACAGAGTATCGTCGACGATAGGCGCAAGTTCTGATCACTATTCAAATTCTAGATTCTGGACTCCGACATGAGAAGAGGAAAAACATTTTACAATAATGATCCGTCACGTTAAACTGACGTAATAATTGATTCTGTCTTTGAAAAAAATAATGCCCCATTTCGAGCGTTAGGCCTGCAACTATATAACGTCACTTTACTTTACTAAGGAGCCGATGCATTCTGACTTTATTTCAACCGTCAAATCATAATTTACACGAATTCGTGGTTTCGCGTGCAACGAACATTTCCTGGTTTAAATAACTAGTCACTAGTGCCCCATTCAGCAATAATATGCAGTTATTCGATACACTTCCGATGAATTATCGTTCGTGACCCATTTTAGTAAATTTTTCGAAAAAATCTGTGTTTCATTGCACTCATTTTCGGTTTAGTTTGTCCAAGTAAAATTTGTTCGGTCGTACAATAATCTGGAAAATTGTTAGTTTAAGCCCGGGAGTTATGTTATCGGAAAAACGGTAATTTACCGTCCCTAAACTGTATACGGCAGTCGGCAGTTATGGCCCGTCGCCAATATATACATACAGTTTTTGAATATTCCGACAGATGTATGCCAAACAGCCGTTACTCATTATTAATTGTCGCTTGCGTCCTCCAATTGCAAAATCGGTAAAAATACGATTCGCGACGATTGCAAAAAAGAACGACTGGTAGGACGTGCTTGTTTTTGACCTATATGAAATTTATGAAAAAATATTTCATATTTTATATGGCTGTCCGCCATCCTCAGTAACTTTTCCCTCATGCATGTGTGGTATACGTACACAACTGAATTTTTCTGTTCATGTACGTATTTTGGTACACTTTTGTCTCTTTTTTTTGTGACAATTAAAAATGTAAAAGACCAATTAAATAATTAGTCGTCATTTTATGTTTCGAGTCATTTATATGTAGATAATTTTAATATACTCAAGTACAATACTCATTGAATATTGTATCTCAGAAAATGTCCTCTCCCACCCGTTTTTTTTTCCAGCATTATTAATCCAACACTAATTTCTCAGTCGAAGATTCAAATCATTAACCACACTTGAATGTACACATTCAGAATTGGGACGTGCGCAATCCGCGGGCATAAATTAGTTATGAATAGCCTGAATATGAATAACGCCGACAGGTTAATTGCAAGCTAATGAATACAATTCGTGGGTCTCTCTCTCCCCCCCCCTTATATATTCGCCCGACTGGAATTACAGGGGTAATTGCACGGCCAGACCCTCTATTTACCAATTACTCGGTAATTTCCGATCGTAAAAGTGGCGTTAATTAGGCGAAATTGCCGTATTTAGGCCTGGCGTCGGTGGAGCTCAATCGGGAGCGTTGGAATCAGACCGGATGTACACCACGAATTACCCAATTTTACGAACGTAAATCTGGCTTTATTTCATTTTTGTAATATTTCAAATACGCGAAACGCGGGCGGAAAAATCGTATCCCCGATATTTCCCGTTGGGACAGAAATTCTAAGATCAATTGCGAATTTCAAGTCACATTAATGTAGCCGATTGCATTGTACAGTTGTTACAGTAAACAGAAGTATTGTGAACAAAAATGTGTCCAAATATTTTATAAGTTACCTAATACGGAAGTAGAGAAAGGAAAGGAAGTATAAATAAAGACTGAATCATATCTTTTACTTTGGAAGATTACGAAAAACTTTTCAATCAGAAAGTTTCTTCGAGCCGAACTTTCCGAACGGTTTCTGAAGAAATACTTCGGTTCCAACAGAACAGAAAGTGTCCTTCGAAGGATGTCCATTGATCGGAAAGAAATCGAGAGGATTCTAATAATAATTAATAAGGTAATAGCTGGGCTTTAGGGTTCAGGGGAGAATCCAACGGTGGATCGCACAAAATTGATTCAGAATCTAAAGTTAATGAACCAATCTTAATCTTAGCGCACATATTATTGGCCCTTTTGTAAATAATTTTTACGCACTGGAAAATTGTCGAAGGGCGAATAATAGGAGCGATTTTTTTCCTCCGATCAGCAATCGGATTTTCGCCCCCGCGATTTTCCGAATTTCCGCCGGTCCAGAATTAGGATTTCCCGCGGAGAATAAGAATAAGATATTGGCCTTCGAGGACATGCGGCGGACAGGAAATGGGGTTTTTATTCTCGGGTCTTTCGCGTTCGGTGGGCGCGCCTTCAACCCCCACCCTCAACCTTTTTCAGGTTTCGTCTAACTCTGAAGAAGAGATGTCCGCCGGGATGAATATAAAAACGGGGCATTCATATTTTTCCGCTTATTTCCCTTATCCTCTTTACGCAATACCAATCCTCAGGAGATGGATGCAGGCAGGATTAGCGGCTACACAATATTTATTCTGACTAGCGTATCCTGAAAACATGTCTTCTGCAGAAGACCTTTCTATACAACCGTTTGTAGATTTCTTATCGATTCTTGTACATTTTTACAGTATAAGGATCACCAAATACAGATTGTACCAACTTTGTTATGTCGCAGCCGTAGCTAGCGACTTCTTCCATTAATTGACATTTTTAGATTCGATATGCGAACATAGAGGATAATTGAAGGGCGGACCAACTAACAAAAACAGTGACAAACATACAAATAAAACAATAAATTAGCATACGAATCATACCACTATTGACTATAGATCAAATACTGCCAACGCAAAAAATGTGAAAAAGGACGAACAAAAATTATGTATCTCAAGCAGACAGGAAATCCTCGAGAATACCGTAGGTTTGTGGTGTTTCTGTCTCCTCTCTCTGGTTTGGTCTTTTTCTAGACCGGTTTCGGCCGCACGCCATCTTCAGTAGCGCTGTGTTAGTCACTGTCGGCACTTTGTATGTTTTTCGGGCATCCTCTCACTGCACTGTCACTGCCACTTGTCTTGTTATTGTGTTTTTTGGGGATTTGTGAAACTAGCGCCCCCAGAGGGTGGTCCGGAAATGTACCTAACTACGCGCATATACACACACGACATACAGTACACCACCGCAGTACAGTGAGTGACAGTGAAAGTGCGGTGAGAGGATGCCCGAAAAATATCCAAAGTGACTAACACAGCGCTACTGAAGATGGCGAGCGGCCGAAACCGGTCTGGCAGAAGACCGAACCAGCGAGAGGAGACAGAAACACCACGGTATTCCAACCCCTCGCAGACCACAAAACAGGTATGTTAAACTAATAACATGAATATAAATTAATATTATTGCCTAGCGCCTTTAGGCACTGTTATCATCACTGTGCATCTATACTGACGGTGGAAAAGAGTTGAATTTGGTTTGGAAATATTCTGAAGAATCTGAATTGGAAATTGTAGAAAAAAAAAATCGTACTCCCTCCGTTATTGGCCCAATCAAATTTGACTCGGTATACTTGCCAGTTCGGCCCTTGTTGAAGCTGGGCCGCGATTAATCCGCGGCCCGCAGCTGCGAATATACAATAATAAATACAAAAAAATGTACAACCCGAAGCGGCCTCCTCCAACGGGGGGCGGGAGCAAAATGTAAATGCCACCCCTCGCGGGTTCTACCCGGAAGAGGAGTTGGGGGAGGAAAGCTTTTAATTTCAAAAGGTTCTGCAGACACAACCACTCACTCTCTAATTGCTGGCACAAATTGTACCGAAGCTCCGCCGCTCGACCGTGTACCCACCCCCACCCCCGCGACTGGAAGGAAATACCCCGGTTGTGCAGGGCGGCTATTTCAAATATTAGAACAATAAGCGGTTCCTCGGCACAAATTGTATTAGGGATGATACATATTAGAGTAGTGTTCGTCTGCCGCACTCGCTCACTGCGGAAATACTACTGAAGAAACTGCACTGCCGTAAAATTTAATCGGTGGGGGGGAGACTCCAAAAATAATAACAAACAACGTAATACTTCATTAATATTATTAAAATGTGTAATATATCAAAAAATGGGGAATTCTTTTGGTTTCTTTTGCGATCAAAAATTGAAGGAAATCTCTTTCCCGCATTCGGGCCGCGAACGGGCTTTCATAAATTTTGAATACGTGAGAAAAATTTAATTTTTCTAATTCAAGGTGGACAGGATTTAATGTGGAAGGTTGAATCTAAGTATTGCAGAATTTCATGATTACAAGTCTGATTCAGTGCGATACGTGTTTGAAAATCGAAAATTTTGTAGTGAAAACTTACACATAATTATTAGTGGAAATTTCCGATTGAATTATCCCAATCAATTACGGGCTTTTCTTCAATCGCCACTTACAGGCGCGATTAAACGATCGGAGCTCATCAACTCCAGTGTACCCTTCGGAATTGTTACACCCTCCCCTTCATTAGTATCTTTTTTTTTCTAATTACGGCCAGAGGGGAAACGCTCGGAAGTCCCGTACTAGTACAAAGTAGGAAGTGGGGGCCGAAAAGTGAAAGTTTTTAAAGGAAAGTTGGCCGACAGGCGGGGGCGAATTTTCCGCCGGCGCGGTTCCGGTTTTTCTTCGGCCGTAGAGCAATTAATACGGGCGCCATAAATTTGAGACCGGCGGTGACAATAAAGTAATTACTCGGTGAGGGGGGTGGCTGGGGCCCCAACCAGTAGGCAATTAATTACTATCGAGCTCACGGCCCACAGCGACAAAATCGATTAGGTGTATTATTTCTCCCGCCTCCGGTTTTCCTACCCGCATCACGGCCGTCAAATTTACCCCGTTTTCTGGCTGAAATTTAAAGTTTTCCCATTTTTAATTTCCAACTTTTCATCTATTCTACAATCAACCCTACAGTTACTTTGTACAATGGCTGTAAGTTTATTTTCTTTTGTCTATAAAGCCACCTTTGGGGATGAAGTATGTGTAATAGGGGACGTTATTATTTTATGAATTCGCCAACTGTCGGTATGTTGAGGTCGTGGTTAATGGTGCGATCTGAGACCGACCGGGGAGCATTAAGGACGGTTCGCAGGACTCTTCCGTTTGGAAGTAGATTGTAAGTTTGTTATATAACGTTGAGTATCATTTTATCAATATTCCTACGGCCTATAGTGCCGTCTAGGCACTGTTGGAACTTTCTGTTGAATTAGGGATGGCTAAAGCGGTTCCGGATTGGGCGCAAATCCAGTAAGCCGGCTCGATCCCTGAGGAAGTGGTGAATATTGAAGGGCTGATTCGCGATACCGTAGGGTTGTTTAGGGTGGGTAGACCATAATGCATTCCCTCGGCCGTGTGGGGGCCTAGGGGTCCTACCGAGACCTCTAAAACCTCGGCTGAGGAGGCGGCTTCTCTCTATTCAGTATTAAGACGCATTACCGAGTTACCTGGGCGGAATTAAACGGGGATTATGCAGATTGAGCCTGTTTAATTAGGTCCTGAACAATGTCGAGAGCCCTCCACTGTAATTTATCCGCAATCCAACTCAGATCGAGTTTATATATATATAAGGAAACTATTTTGTTGAAAAAAACTTATCAGGGACTTGAGTTGTGTTTAAGCTCTATCCTCTCATTTAAATCAACTCCAGTTAATCTTACCGGATGTTCTCCAGCGTACAATCCTCCAGCCGAGGTGTATATAGCGCTGGACAAACGCATTCGATACACGTGTCAACCAACAATATTCTCTCGTCTCCTCGAACAACAACATTGCGTCTGTGTTGTTTCCGCACCGCCTACAGAACTGTTTCACCTAATTCTGCATTGGAGCTATCATCAAATGGACGTTGTTACTCTCGCTCGTAGTATCGGTTTACAGCCAGTTACTCACAGCCAGATAATAGATAATAAATCATTAATACGGCCGCCGGCTCTACGAATAAACCAGAATAAGCCACTCGAGTCCTGCACGCTGTTACAAGAGCACTTTAAAGCCCTCGGGCAATTCGTAAGAAGGCTCTTATTATTCACCACTATTTCCGGGACAAATGGATTGAGGTTTCCCCCCCCCCCCTTCGAGGTTTCGCGATACGAATTTCGCTCGGAGACGCGAAAAATAACCCCTAGCCAAGATTCCGGCGGGGGAATTATTTCAAAGGTGGAAGAAAAACCGGTTTTCTGACACAGTATTGAGGGCGAAACTTGGAATTCCGTTTCGATGTTATCTACTGTCCGACAGAAACGCCACCCCTTTTCAAGTTATTCTATCCCTCAATACATCGATCGCCCCTCGGCAGTTTTCCGGTTATACTATCCCGCAAAACACAAAATTTTTATGTTGGCCCCAAGTTTCTTTTCAGATAACTTATTTTTTTTATATAGACACAATAATCAAATTTTGTATAAGGCACAATATTGAATATTTCATTATTGAATTCAATAAATCAGTTCACGAAGTTGAAGGTTAAAGAAACAGTCGCAGTATTGAAAGCCCGACACGCGACGCCCGGAATATCATAAGTTTCCGCGACCTCCAACTCCAACAGTCTCGGTCTTCACTTAATGAACGGGCTATAATTCAAATGGAATTACCGACGGATATAATTACGCGAGAGCGCCCTATCCCCTTCAGTCTGTCCGCTAATGAGGATCATTAGGCGCGCGTATGGGGAAGCTCTGAGTTCAAACTTGGAGACGATAAAAGGAAAACTTTTTGGCGAGTTCGTGACACGTCACTATACTGTTTTCACTCGACAATACGATGTATAAACATTGTATAATAAATTTCAAGTCAATTCGTTTAATTCCAAACAAACGTACTGGTTAATAATTACCTAAATCAGCGTCCTAACATGAGATTCGGTAATTTTACACACAACGATATAAACATCAACTGTATTAATGGAAATTGGTTAAAAGAGAAAAAGTTTCTTTCTTGAAGAGAGAAAATGTTGTATTCTCATGCGAATCTTGATTGAAAGTTAATATTTTAGTCAGTTTCCCAACAAGTTAACTGCTAGTGGTGAAGTTGTTGTTGAACATCTTTCGCGTACACCAGAGCAGTGCAGACCTTACGTCTGTTTCCCGGAGGGTGGAATTCCACCTTAAGCCAATCCACGTTCCCTTTTGACCCAAATATTTCAGAGGCAATTCCCCAGTCTACTTCACCGGTGTAAATCCAAGTTTTGAACAGATAAATGCGGGATAAAGATACAGCATTCGTGTATAAATAACGATATATTTTTTACCGATATATAACGTCAAGAATTCACTACGAATACAAGGAATAACTATGAAGTCACTTTTCTACATAAATAAACTGGAGTTTCATTCGATTTAACAACTAAAAATTGTCCCAACCAAATTTTCAAAATGCAAGTGTTTGTTATCGCATAATTGCTATCAACCTAGAATTTTCTTTTTTTTTATCTTTTACTATTTCCTTTATTTAAGTGTTTATCGTTTAATTTCGACCATTTTCGTTGCAGGAAACATTAGTTATGGACAAAAACAATGCCATGAGCGATATGTACGATATTCACGATTGCGCGTATACCTTCAATCAAGAAGGTCTAAACTTGCCAGAAATAAACTCGTTTTAAAGACGGTTTCTCGAGACTTGCAGTAGGGACTGTAGGAACAGGACTGAATTCTAAGAGTTCTGATTCTAGATATATGAATTAATATTTTCAATAACTATCAATATCGCCATTAAAATGAGAGTTGAGGTATTATGAGAGCCCCAACAAACACTGTCTATCGTTCACCAGTTCCTAGAATTAACTCCGTCCGTACCAATATAAAATATGCTATATACAAGATTAAATGTTAAGATATTAATATAAGAATGTTGAGTTCTGATTCTAGATATATGAATTAATATTTTCAATTAATATCGCCATTACAATGAGAGTGGAGTTATTATGAGAGCCCCAACAAACGCTGTCTATCGTTCACCAGTTCCTAGAATTAACTCCGTCTGTACACAGGGGCTTACCGTTCCGGCCTCGGGTTACAGGGAAGTACTAGAGTAGTATTTACTAGAGTATATAGAGTGGCGAGGGATAGGGCTCGGCGTCACAGAGCGTAGTAGTACAAATAGGGGGTGGGTTCATCCCCATCGGCAGCGTGTCTTCCTCCCTCTCCCTCGTCGCGGTCGGGGGATGACGTCTCTCCTCTACCTCTGGGCCATCCCCCCCTCCCCCACCCACCAATGCCTCTCACTGATATTGATTCAGGAAAGTAGACCGGCCAACCCCCTGCCCCACTTCCACCTACCCATTCTGTCTCTCTCCTGCGGTCTTTATCCACCCCCTTTCCCCGCTGTTTTTTTTTCTTCCCCCCTTCCCGTCCTCCGATTACCATACGGCCCTCGAGCCCACTGAATATTCCCCGCCCAAAACCCCCGACAACACTTCACCCAACCCCCACCACCACCCTCATTTAAACCCCTGTCTAGTGGAGGCCATTCGATATTCAGTCCCTCTTCCTGTTAAACTCTGAATTTAAACAGTCTCCGATAATAAGATGCGTGATATTTGTTTAATATACCTGTTTTGTGGTCCGGGGTCGGAATACCGTCTCCTCTCGCCGGTTTCGTCTTTTGCCGGACCGGTTTCGGCCGCTCGCCACCTTCGGTAGCGCTGTGTCAGTCACTGTCGGCACTTTGGGTTGTTTTTGTACTGACAGTACAAGTGACAGTGACACAGTGCAGTGAGGAGCCGAAACCGGTCTAGCAAAAGACCAATCTCCCAGTTATTCGAATTCAAATCAAAATTGTTAGAGTGATGCAAAATCCGGGATTTCCTGAATTATAGCTCTCTTTATACTGGGCATTAATATTGATAATAATTGTCTGAAATATAATGTTCTGTACGTATTTAAATTTGTCGGCTACGCCAATCAAATGATCATCATCACAAATAATCATTAAGAATAATAAGAATACGTACGGTCGTTATTGCTGTACACGGATAAAATTTCCTAATTATGAATTAACCCCTTAGGATCTGTCCTTGTGCGTTGGCGCACAAGCAACAAAGCCCGACGGGCCCAACTACCGACCTGGATTCAGGCAAATGCAAATCGAATGACCGAGAAGGGTAGTTGAAGGGGTTGACTAGGGTTGAGGGGTTGGGGGGGGGGTTGAAAGGTGTGGGAGCTCTTGATTAGGCCTCTAATCATTGGCCGGGTGGGGGGTCGGAGGGTTGGCTACGTCGGGGGGAGGGGGTTAACTGATAACGGGCTACTCTGTCCCCATTTCTGGGGACAGGGCTCTGTCCCTGTCCCCTGGCATTGTCCCCGTCCCCGCGGCACTCTCTGTTTCAGTGGGACCGGATCGATATAACTCCGCCTTTCCGGCAGGTCCTCCGCCCACGGTTTCCACTCCAAGTCGGCCTCAGTATCCTACTCTTCCCTCTTAACCATTGTTGTACCCCCCATTCGGTCTACTACATAGAATTTGTAGTATTGCGGAAGCCCCATTGTCGTCCGAGTGGGGATGTCGGCGGCTAAAAATAAATTTTACACTGTACCAAGAGTACAATAATACTTGTTGTCCTTCAAGGTGCCTTATTTTAATACTATCCGCTTAAAACAGAAATTATCCAAATAATTGAACTGTATTTTTGTATTCTGTTGATCCTGAACTTAGTTCTATCATAGATCACGATCGAGGTTAACTCAAAGTACACTAGGCCACAAAATTAGTATATTGTAATATTCTGGGTCATTATTTCTGAAATATTTAGACATCAATAAAACAATATTGCAATTGTAGATTGCGCAATGTATTACGTCAACCCTCCGTTAGTTTGATTTGCTTAAATATCAATGAGTGACATTTTATTATAAGGTAGAAAAAGTGTTCACCAGAAAATAAATTTGGGGTAGTACGATTGTGGGACTTTTGTATTTCTAGTAGTCCTTCAAATTACATACACATCCTATATTAATCTTAATTCCAAGGTACATAATTTTACACTGTAGGTGATTGTATTTCTGCAATATTTATTTCTGTATTTTTAGTGTGGAACTGTTCCGTCGTTCATTCAAAATGCAATCTGAAAAGCGTAATTTTTCAATCGGGGGACACGTTTTTGTATTAAGCTCATTGGAATGCGTACAACGGCCGGTTTAAATCATCCCCATTGATGAAAGTTTCCGATTGAAGGACACCGTTTTCGGCCAGTGTTACGTGGCAACGTCCCATTGGTTGATAGGACCCGGTGACGTCACCGGCGGCCACGCCCACGTCACCGTATTGGCCCGTGACGAGAGGCCACGCCCACGGCACCGTAGAAGCCACGCCCACTCCTACTCACACGGCCGCACTCACCGCCCTCTGGACGGATTAAAACGGAAGCATGCATGAGGGAGCTATTGCAATCTAGATGAGAAGTTACCCCCGGCCCCGGCCCCGGCACCCCCTTCAACCCTCTCACAAACCCTCGACTTTTTAGTGGATTTTCCTTTCTAAATCCTTATTTTGAAAGGAGACGAATGGAGAAAAAAAAAAGGAAATTGCGTTTTGCATAGCCATTACAAGAAAGAATCTCGAAGGTATACGATTATAAATTTTAATATAGGTTTACATACATTTTTCAGTGTGCGCACTTGACCTGACCTTGAACATTCCGTCCATAATATGCCGCGTGAAGATTAACCCTTTGCGGACGAGTGTCGGCATACAGCAGCCCAATCTAGTTCTTAGCGGTCAAGAATGAAATTCGTAACAAATAAAAATATGTCCCACGTCACACAATTTACGATAAAATATATATCCAGGAGCTGTCGATTACTTGGGAGTGTCTGTTTGTAGGGGGAAAGTAGAGGAACAGAGATTAAAGCGTTAGGGAGAGAGGGGGTGGGGCACATTTTCAAGTCGAAGATAACGAAGCATCTTAATCGGATGATTCTCGATTCTAATTTAAGTCACTTGTTTGGAGATCAGCGAGGGCTTCGAAACGAGATTTTCAAACTTTTTTTTATATTTTTTTCTCTACTTCAAGGCGCTATTAGAGAATATCATAATTAAAGAAAATTCAGTTATAAAATTTTCAAAATGTATTTAAAATATTTCAATATAAATAGAGTGAACGGATTAATTAATTAGGAATATAGGGAGGAAGACCGTTTAATATACCTTTTTTGTGGTCTGCGAGGGGTTGGAATACTGTGGGTTCGTGATGTTTCAGTCTCCTCTCGCCGGTTTGGTCTTTTGCTAGACCGGTTTCGGCCGCTCGCCATCTTCAGTAGCGCTGTGTTACTGTCACTGTCAGCACTTTGGATGTTTTTCGGGCATCCTCACTGCCCACTGTCACTTTCACATGTACTGTCTGTACAGAATGTTTATGTTGGCCCTAAATAGAAACAGGGGCGGTTTCTTTTCGAATAATTTATTTTTTTTATATAGACACAATATTCAATATTTCATTATTGAATTCAATAAACTAGTTGACGAAGTTAAAGGTTAAAGAAACAGTCGCAGTGTATTGAATGTAGTACATGTGAAAGTGACAGTGAGGCCAAAAAACATCCAAAGTGCCAACAGTGACTACTGAAGATGGCGAGCAGCCGGAACCGGTCTAGCGAAAGACCAAACCGGCGAGAGGAGACAGAAACATCACGAACCCACAGTACCGTCTAATAACTTTGGCACAACTTTGGCGAAATGCTGAAATATGCCTAACGGACGGAAGACGGCAACGTTGAACAGAACCTTCACTTGACGCGTGTGTTATTCGGGGGTTGGGGTGAAAGTTGGCGGAAGGAAAGAAGGAGATTTGAGGAAGAATTGAGGCGGGCAGAGAAGGAGTGATAAGGTGTAGGAGTGAGAGGAGGGACAGAGAAGATCAATATGGTGGGGGTCCCCGGGCTTAGGGGTTTCGGGTCCCCCGAAATTGACCTTTTCACGGCCCACCGCCCTCGTTTATTCCGAATTGTTTTTCTTTTTTTTTTCTTTTATTTTTGTCGAACGCGTCAACGGACCTTTTCCACGGAAGTCCTCCCCCGGAATGTACACCCCCGAAGGAAATTCCCGGTGTATACACAGAGGAACTGAGCTATTCTCCTGTCCGTAGACGCCGATAATTCAGGATTGTTTAAGAGCCCGGCAGACCCCGAGGAAGGTAGTTTAATTTTAACAAGATGTCCCTTCAACTATAAACTACTTCCGGTGGGAGTAGGTGGGAAATATCGGAAGTAGGACAACGGTGAAAACCTTCCGGTAGGATCGCGTAATCCTGGGGCAGGAATCTCGGTCAGCGGGGGTTGACCGCCTGCTATTCAGGGATTCTACCACTCAAGCTCCATTCAGTGGGGTTTTGGACGTGTTACTGGCGCCATCGTCAGGTACCTACTGAAGGGTAGTATCGAGTTTTTTGTTCCCTTATTTTACACCAAGTGTTTTCTGGAGTGGCCTCCCTGTAACGGTTATTTATACCTCCTGTTGTTAATTGCGTGTTCGGCTCAAGGGTTGCTTTTCCCCTCAGCCGCTTCCGGTTGATGTCCGTTTTCCCCTGTAGCAGAGGTTCTTCCCCAGTATCCGAATATTTTTTCCTGTCTTATATACGCCTTCCGTCCTATATATCGGCGGATTGTGCACACGGGCCTAACTTCTTTAGGCCATGTAAAAATCCTATTGCGTCCGTCCTTTGTCCGTAATTGGGTGGCCGGTTACCGCTCTAATGTCCGGCACCCAAATCAAATTGTCGTCCCTTGAACAAGAACGGGGCGCCACCCCCCCCATCCCCTACCAATTCAATCCCGGCTTAACTTTAACCGGTGCAATGGCGGGGGCAAACCCCACCACCTCAGCCCGTGGGGCAAACCGAATTAAGTCCGCTCCCGGGTCGGCGGCCGCACGGTTTTTCCTCCCCCGGCTCTCATTTTCCGGATGAAACTGTGGGAGTGCCGGCCGGAAAGAAGAGGGGGCGAGGAACGGGCGGGAAAAGAAGAATTGGAAAGGCGAGAGAGGACGTCCGGAGCCGACCCGCCTAATCGGGTTATTTTTAGGGTCTCTAATTCGCGGCGCCCGGCACCTCGGGGGGGTTCAACGAACCGGCCAGAAAATTCTCGCGTCCCGAGGGAAAATTGATTTTCCGCAAGCCTCTTATGTTCCACATTTTACATCGACCGCCGAACGTACTCGGGACCACGATTTAGAACCGCGATTCTTCCGTGTAGATATGTTTTACGGCAGTCCTTCGACCGTAGCGAAGGTCCAGAAAACAGGAAAATAAATAAAACGAAAAGAATTAACGAGAGTATCGAATAGCTATAAACTATGGTTATGGTTACAATGGTTGTAAGTTTTTTATTGTGGCCCAAAAACGTTTTGGGTGCGATCCTCTCTTCTGGAAAACTGCCTACGGGGAGGGGGGAAGATCTCCGGCCCAGGGGGCGTTTTAAGCCACCCTTACGCCCAACGGGCGGATAATGGATGGGCGTAACACAGAAGAGGGATTCGACGAGAAAATTAGGACGAGGAGTACGAAGGGAATGGAACTTGAGAAACCGCGGATTTAATGACATCAATATGCGACCGGAGCAATCGTCCGCGAAGCTAATTGTAAATGTTAAATTTTAAATGTAAAAATCTGATAAAATTCTCAAAAGGACGTCTTCTTTTGTAGAGCACCGGAAATTTACGTTGCCAAAATCCCGACGAGGAAATAGAATATACGAACTTGTGGTTGATGATTAAAGCATGAAACTTCATTCGTACGCTTCGAAAACGTCAAGCCGAATTTTTTCCCACGGCCCTTTCTGAAAGTTCAGGACGTCGCAGACGTTGCACTGAAACCTGTTACGTTTATTAAAAAAGTTTTACGCCCCACCCCATAAACGGTATACGTTATGGGCCCGCGCGTAAAGTCGGAGGTGAATAATTGAAATGGTATCTGAGTAAAATGAGTCGATATAATTCGGAATTGAGGCAGTAGTAATTCGGATGGACTTTATAGCGGAAATATCGAGGCGGTTTATAGTTTACGGTCAGTAAACCTTGAGAAAGTTAATCATTCCGAGTGCAAGCGCTCGGTGAACTGTGTGTTCCGACTTCGGCGCTAGTAATTCGTTCGATACCGAGGCCTGGAATATGCACTTCCAGTTCCAGCAATCTGGGAAGAGGTCGGCTCACAGTCCCGTCTGATTATTACACTCCACAACGTAGGTTTAATGAACAAGAAATGTCGAGCGGCTCTTGTGGAATAATTGCTCTCGTTTCACATCACCCGCGTCGCCATTACAACGCCCCAGTACTCCCCAATTTAAACATATTTGGAAATGAATCAATCGATAAATTAACAACGTATAAAACTATATACGGGATAAAACTATATACAGTTTATATCAGCTGTGATGCGATAGTAATATTATAAGGTGAATGTTAGCAGAAAAATGTATATTGATAAATCCTTTCCCAATTAAAAACTAGGGGTTCGCCATTATCAAAATCTACTATACGACAGGTCTTAGACGAATATTTCGGCTCTTCGCCTCCTCAGTAGTGTCGAAAATTCTAGGCTCAGGAAAATTGAAATTCTGAAGATTAAATTGTTAAGTATTACGCCACGGGGATGGCGAAAATTTAAACGGCGCGAGGCGATCGAAAGTGAGTTCATTATTACTTCGATATTTCGCGCCGGGGGTTAAATTGGTCCATCTTTAGACTGCCCTAACCGCCATTATTCACGGTTTAGACAAAACGCGCCGTAGACCATATGTGTGCGTGTGTGTGTGAGTGCGTAACGAGGGCCACACAAGAAGGGGGTTTTAATCTGCAGCACTTGGTCAGGCTAGGTTTTGTCCCATTACACTTAATTGAGCCCCATTTCGCTTCGTGGGACGGACGCACATACGTTATTTCCGAGAAGCAAAAACTATCTGGTGTCCAGTAGGGGGTAGTTATCTCCGCACTTTTTCTCCGACTCATCGACCGCGATGCGGCGGCGGAATCAGATTCGTGGAAGAGGTCAAGTGTTTTCAGCACTTGTCCTAGACTGAACAAACACTGTAATAGCTATGGGTTAATTATTTACATGTCCCGAATTTCACTCAACAATATTATATCACACTTAATTAATAAAAAAAAAGGAAGATTTTTTTAACGTAGGCTCGTGGTGTTTCCGTCTCCTCTCGCCGGTTTGGTCTTTTGCTAGACCGGTTTCGGCCGCTCGCCATCTTCAGTAGCGGTGTTAGTCACTTTCACTTGTACTGTCTTGTACAGAAGACGGCGAGCAGCCGAAACCGGTCTAGCAAAAGACCAAACCGGCGAGAGGAGACAGAAACACGACGAACCTACGGTATTCCAACCCCTCGCAGACCACAAAACAGGTATATTAAAATAGAAGATTTTTTTTTTTTTATAATATAACCCACGGCGTGTACAGTTATGTAGACCGAAAGATATTTCTATATCGATCCAACACCGTAAATTGTCCTTGAATTTTGAAACACGTTAACCTCCAATAACTTCAGAATTATGATACCGTACATATTAATTATTATGGTCTCTTTGTCCCATTATCGGCTAGATTCAATTAACCGTAGTCTCTCCAGTGGAGGGACCTTTATCTTAGCTTTATGCAGTTATGCAGGGGTAGGTCATGTCCGATAATTGCTTTATGTCCCTTCATCCCCCGCCCTCCCCCTCTTTCCACCCCCTCACACTCTACCACTTGCCGGCTTCACATAAATAAAGTGGCAACTCCTCCAGCGCCGCTAAATAGACTGAACTGCGGCCTAGACCCCGGCCATCCAATAAATACCCCGGGCCGACCCCCCTGAAGGGACCACCCTTCTGATTTACAGGTCGTCCCGTCCAATTAGATGTGTTTAAACGCCCGGAAAATTCCCCACCTCCCCCCCCCCCCACTACCGGAGCCGTACTTTGCAAATTAAACGGAGGAACGGAGGGTTTATTTACCCTCCCCCACCCCGTGAAGTTAATAAATCTTTTCTTTTCGCTTTAATTCATTGCGCGAACAGCGTTGTTTTAAATTTCTTTCTCAGCCAGTTTCCCCATTAGTTTTAGAGCTTATCAATCTAATATTGAATCACCCCCCCACCCCATAAGAAGTCTTTCACGGCCGTGATCTAATAAGCGCCGTTCGTGTACTCGTAAAATTTAACTCTATCGTTGCCGCCCTCCGCAGCCGTTTCGAACGTTAAAATGGAATTTATGACGCGTCCATAGCGTCGTTAATGGGCCGTATATTGCAGTTTTCGAGTTACACGGGAGTTTCAGCGTTATCTGCGCATATTTTCCCCCGCTCCAGTCATATTCAACAACCTACAATTCTGGAAGATATTCGTTATAAAATAAATATTCGAATGAGACTGATTTATAAGTAACTAAGTATTTAATAGACCTGTTAATTTTGAGGATTTAATTATTGATCTGATGAATAAGATTAACGTGTAAATAATCAGGGAAACCCAATTTATTGCTTATGACTGAATTGGCCAATTAACATTTTTTTTCAGTGTCAAATTGAAGTGATTAAATGAGATCACATAAGCTGCAGTCTTTTCCACGTTAACACCTATCCTTGAATTATCACGAAACGATTACTTTGTTTTTCGTTATATCTCTATAATAATTTAAAGGGTGTTATATTTATAGCTGTCAAATTTGATTATGGTTTGAATAAAATCATTCATAATATTATGCGATCAATTTATACCGTCACCTCAACTCGACTATTTCGACATAACTTAAATGGGTATTGGCGTAATTCTCGGTAGCGTGGCGAGGCATTTAACGGCCAATTTCGGGAATTCATCGGTCGCGGTTTCGCCAATAAAATGGCCGTTGAAAATCTCTGTTCCTGTAACGGCATATTCGCGGTATTCTCGCTTAAAATAAAAATAAAAAAAACGTTATTTTTATACAGGACGAATCTTTCCCGAGGATCAAAATTAAAAAGTGTAATTGTTACGGAATTTTCGACTGAAATCGTCGCTCTTTTTCTCTTCGAAGATAAAATAATTTCGTCTCGAGGACCCTCGAATTCGGTAGGGACGGGGCATAGAGTAGACTACGCCCGGATAACAGTTGTGTTTTGCGGGTTTGATAAAACGGGGTTTGACGTGGGGGGGGGGCGACAAAAAGCGCTCTAGCGGCTGAACAGGGGTATAAAGCAGAGGCCCCTTAGCCCCCGTTTTCAACCCCCATCCACCCCTACCTACCCCTGGCCCAACATTTAAATACACCCGAAGTCCATTGTTGCGGAACCGTCGCCTTTTACGACCCGACCTCCTCGCCGCCCATTCAAAGGATTTGGATTGTGAAGGGAAATTTACGCGGCCGACAACAAAAAAAAAAAACGCTACAAACGGAGCCGTTCTAAATAATAATGAGTGCTCTCCAGTTAGACACCAGCAATAGTCAATTCGAACATGCAGTTGAAAGAAAATTAAAACATCTTTCCGTCTTTTCGCCAATGCTTAAACCTTAAAATATGTGGTTTAACATACCTGTTTTGTGGTCTGCCAGGGGTTGGAATACCGTAGGTTTGTGGTGTTTCTGTCTCCTCTCGCCACTTCTTTTACTTTCACTTATACTGTCTTGTACAGTACTTTCACTTGTACTGTCTTATTATACAGGAGATGGCGAGCAGCCGAAACCGGTCTAGCAAAAGACCAAACCGGCGAGAGGAGACAGAAACACCACAAACCTACTTAAAATATGTCTTAAAAATAATATTAAAGTAGATAAATTTATTATAATAACTTTATGTAATGAAAATTAAAGAAAAGCATCTTATTTTTTTAGTAAAATATTTCAAATAAAATTAATGTAATTTATTCATTAAGTTCGTTTTCCAGGTGCGACCTACCCTTGCATTATATTTAGTGAGTTGAATTGTTTTTCGAAATTTTTCGTTTTTTTTTCGTCTAGACGGAACCGCACAAAAGCAATGAAAATGCTGCATCAAATAACATGCATTTTATGATAGAAATAAAAGATATACGATATTTAAAAAAACCCTCATTATGAAAGACGTTTTTAAAATTCAGTTTCGGATTAAGGAGCGCTATTTATTTCGTGACCTAATATATTTTGAGTTGCCAAACTCCGATAGCTTTTTCGAATAATTGGCTTAGGTGCCATCACGTGATACCAACGCATAACACAGTAGACAGATGATGCTTTCTAAGTATCCATTTTCTAAGTACCGACACCAACCCTTGAGTCCTTAATCCGACCGACAGAAGGTTGATCCTCGTTCGAGATGATTTAAAGAGGCGGTCGCCCATATTGGCCGTCGGCCGTTCCACATAGCGCTGTTCCGCATAACGTGTTCCGTTCGGGACAATCGTTTCCAATATCTGGTAGCGGAAATAGATGTTTTTGAAGCACACCGTTCCGCCCGCGGGCTCTTCCGGTATCACGCCGGAAGTGGGACGATAGGACTGATTTATACGATTATTCTACAATAAATTCGCGCCCGATATTAATTGTATTGTAGAATTGCGGAAAAAACCTATTCTTTTAGAATTAATTCATATATTCTATTTCCCTCTATCTATTTGTATGAATCTCAGTTACTATCGATCAGGTTTTACGCGATGAAAATCGTTTTGTAATATTGTAATTTTTGGCAAAATTATCTGACTCGTTTTTTTACAGTAATGCTTATTTTCTGTGTCGCATTTAAAAAGCTTTATTTTATTTTGTATCCGGAATAGAAACATTCTACTGTCCAATGAACGAAATGGGCTTGTATTATATCGAGTTCTAAAGCAAAAAAAAAAACATTCGAACCATTCGTTGTATCTCCAGCTACTAATTGCATGAAACATTCACTCATTTAATTCAATGAGAATTGAATTGAAAATATATTTTATGTTTCAAGAATAGGTCGCAGTTAAATAATGTCGGTTGCATAACAAGGAAAACAATTTTCTTTAGAAATTGTCGAAATAATTTTTTCCATTCTCAGCCGTAATAGTTCCTCGCCGAAAATAGAACATAAGTACAGTTAAGGGGAAGGAAAAACATTATAATAAATCGTCCGATTTTTCAAAGAAATCAGGCCGGAGGAAATCTCCATCTGCTTAGAAGTTTCGCTCGAAAAAATTTCATTTGCCAGCCCCCCACCCCCACCAGCTTTTTCCCTGCCGATAAACACTTGTATAAAAGCAATTGGGGATTCGCTAAACTTCCATGGGGAGGCGGCTTCCACTTGAAAAAATTTCCCATTGTTGAAAGGCTTGTTTTTCTGCTTCTCGAATTCCCGTTAAAATTTAACGTTTTTATAAGAGGAATTCGCTAAACCGTATTATTATTTACAGCCACAATTGTGCGTTGTTTTAATTACTTACAACTATATGTTAATATTAGTGATGTGAACAGATGCAAAATATTCTATTCTCGGTTGGGGGTAGGTTAATGATCGGCTCCAAAGGGAGGGGGGTGGGTTTATTTTGCCTGGTACCAAGTTTTTTAATGGACTTTGTTTTCAAAAGAGTAAAAGAGTTGGTCCACACTAACGGCGGCGAGGGGTGGGGTGGGGTTGGAGCCGGAGTCGGGGAAGACTCTGGGGAAACTTCGTTAAAACGAGTGCCGCCCCTTAACGTTAGCCGCCTTCTTCGGGACATTTCGGCCGAGAATTAACCCAATAACCGTCCGTCGCCCCTCCAACCCCGTCCAACCCCTTTCAATCCCCTCGAGCCGCGTAGCGGCGAAAGAAAATGAGCGCACCCCGGTACCTGCCCCGGAAAACTGGATACTTGGGCCAGGGCCCTCGATAATTTTCATCGTTCGGAGTCGTTAAAACTGACAAACTGCCCGAAACAACGAGTTGGGCACACTTTGTTTTAAGTTGTTTAGAAGCGCGAAAAGAGCTGGTCGTCTCGTTATCGCCGGGCGAGATTTTTCCTCTACCGAGTCCTTGTTGAAAAAACACTGTAGACCGCGTCCACTTGAAAAAGAAAACGGGAAATCGATTGAAAATCGCGGCTCAAGGTAATTTCAGCCCTTGATTCGAGTATACGGGCGTAGTGAGGGCGCTCCAAACACAAGCACTGCCCTATCTTATAGTGACCGAATTTTCATTCAGTTCCAAATTTGTAACTTTTCTTTTTCCGTTGGTTCATTCACTCGTCCTGTCGTGAAAGTGTTATACTTTCGATACTCCTCGGTGACTGGTCCAGTAATTTAATTAATGAACTTTCTTCTTCTTCCTATCTTTGTGTGAAGGTCTCGAAGAAGGGTTTAATCGCAGAATAATAAAACTGAAATCGGTTTCGGTGTTCGACCGTCGACTAAAATAACCGGAATGTCATCCAAGACTGTAGCTCATTTATTTCCTTAAGGAAAAAGAGAGAGATAGAGGGAGATGACTAAACGCAAGTGTTTCGTGGGTCCTGTTAATACCCTGTTTGACAGAAAAGGTAAATATACGTGTACGATCCCTTTTGTCCTTTGGCGGTCCAAAGTCGAAAACCGAAACTAATTTTCAAAATAATAACGTACTGTACCAGCAGTTTAATAAAGTATAAAAAATCTATAATATATTTGGGTTAGAGTATTCATATTTGTTATGGACGGTACTAATGAATTTGAACCGTTTATTTTGAAAGTGGCCTAAGTCCATTTATATGCGTTTCAATGAATTTAAAAATATACGTATAGGATACTAATGTGTCATACTGCTTAAGTCTATCTAAGGGTGTTAAATTTATAGTTCCTATTAAAATAGTGGCAATTATTAAGCGAATAATATTCGTTTTCTTATCAAGAATGGAGTTGGGACTTTCAAACTGCACTGTTCGATTATTGAACTAACTTAAGTGTCAAGAATTATCGTATTTGTTCGTATTATAAGCAAACTGAAATGCTTTACTGATAAATAACATAAAGTTGTGCATGTAACCGTGACAACCGGAAAAAATTGAAAATGGCGTTAACTTTCAAAATAAACGGCTCATTTATAGGGACGCCGAATATTATAGGGTTTATTTTATTTCTGTTGTTCAATATTTCCGAAAGTTCACTGTGGGCACAGTATAGGCCTGAAGGAGTGAATCGATGGAATAGGTAGTTGTAGGGGTAGTGGCTCTTTTGTACCGGCCCAGGGGGTTGAAGTCATAGATCATGATGACAGACCATACATCAGACAGCCACGGACCACCCCCCTACAATGTATGGTAACCGGACGGCGCTTAAATTAATGATTCCGCCCGAACCTCAGGAAACTTTTAAGAGCCCCCCCCCCAAGGCACTTCTCGTCCATTATCACTTCCGGACCGCCTTTTACGGCCAGATAAAGTTTAACTGCGCCGACGAACAATTAAACCGTACGTTAGACCTACAACAGAATTCCTCCCTTCAGTCGCTTAAACTCGTATTCGAGCAGGCGATTTAATCTTCCGAGACGCAATTGGGCGACGAAGTTCAAGAATTCAGAGTCGGTCACAGTAAGAAATAAAGCAATCCAAATATAACTTCTCAGAATTTACTTATGAATTTCCCCCCTATTTCGCCCGAAACTCTCGGCCCTTCCTTATTTAATTATTTATCGAAATTAATCCTAGCCAAATAACGTTTCTGTAAACTGAAATGTTTCAGTACTGATATCTCTCAGTGTGCGTAGTTATAAACTGAAAGTTGTTCTCAATGCAGGAAAGTTACTAACTTTTGTAAGAGTTTGATATTCTATATATAGGTAGGATGATTTTCTCTAGTAGGAGGACTAATATTCTTCTGTCCTTCCACTAAGAATTTAGAAAAAAACACCGTATCTACCGTCTCAACTTGTTTATATGCCACCCTGCTAACGATAAAGTGTACAATTTTCTCGCGAGGAGCCAAATTGTGGGAATTCGGGGTTGGTTGTTAGGGTAGCGGTGCAACCGGTACCGGTGGTGTAGCCGGGGCACCATATCGACCAGTGAGCCTCCCGGAGGGGTGGGTGGAAGGAGGGTGGCCCCACTCCACAAACTCCACGAACGCCAAAATTGGTATCCACATTGTCTCTACCGCGTAGGGGTTGGTGGTTAGCAGGAGCAGGAGACCCCCCCTCCTGCTCAGCACTTCAGCATCTTTCTATGAGTTCCCCCATTCCTTTTAAACTATCTCCTTTATTTGCAATCCGCCCACTGACGATCCTAATATATGTCGGACTTTGTCAAAAAGATATTTCAAATAATGGGTTTCCATCGATAGTGATCGCGATTTTAATTCTTCTTCTTTCCTTATAAAATTTCTAATCGTAAGTACGCGAAAACGGAACAATTTTATTTTAATTAAAAGCACTATCAAATCGGGAAACTCCAAGTGTTCATTATACGGAAATTGCACTCATTATTTAATAAGGCCACCTCTCCGCTAGAATTGAGAAGGGTGGCCTTCTATTCACATTTTTAATGGAAGGGAGTCATTTATCTTTTATAAATTCATTCAATTATAGACAAACTTAATTATAATTTTGTCCACCACCGGTCAAATTGTATTCTGAGTCCGATCATAGATTATTTATGCCATCTTGAAATAACTATTATTTTGCCCATATTTAAAAAGTGGAAACTTTGGACGCGGTCCCTTCAAAACTCCGAGGGTGGGAAGCCGGAATATCGTAAAAAACCAGCCCCTCGTTTACCACAATCTTCCCTCATCTGCCTCCAGAGTCTGTGGGTTCTCGAGACGTGAATATTTAAAGCTGTTTTGAGCCTCCCGGGGGCCGGTCCTGTTTCAAGTAACAAGTAGAATGTAATATTTTATTTATCCAGGACTGATGCATACTTCATCGCTCTACCAGCGGCAACGGCTTAAGATCAGAGAAAAGTTTTTGATGTTCCCTTTATTGGAAAATGTACAAATATGCCTCTTGATTAGTCAGTGCCATGATACTGTATATGATTGCTTCTGTTCTTTCAGATATTGAAATAAAAATTTCAATTTAAATTTCTGTTTGCAATCCCCTGCCCGGGGACAAACCACATTTCAATTCGATAAGCTCTTTTTTTTTTTAATTGCATGTACGAATTGAATTAAGTTCAGCGTTCTGTGTACATAAGCCCGGCCTAAATGAGGAAAACGGGAACATCCAATTTCCGTGTAAAATCGGCGGCCGTTCGATTAATCCCCCCGCCCCCCGCTAGACATTATCCCTGGAGCAGTTACCCTGAAACTGGCGATTGTTCACCTAAATAATTAATTATATAAGACAGAAGCAAACTGGGTCCCGGCTCATTGTTGTTGACCTGATAAATGTCTAATGTTGTTCTCCTCAAGTACTACACGGGTAACAAGTTGATATCGCCAAAGGCGGAGAAATAGACGTTTAAGTGTATGTGCAGGAACATTATTAACTCCAATATTCTCAGTTTTATAGGACCGAAATTTTAAATTTGAAGGAAAATACAAACAAACGATGAACCAACCAGTAAAATACAAATCCGTATAGTTGAGTTAAAAGGCGAAACTCTGACTGTTTATAGAAACGTTATCGGACTACAAAAATGTACAGAACTCCCCCAAAAATAACCTTCTTAGGGCAATAATCCCCAACTACCCTATTTCTCTGCCATCTGCCAGACACAATCCCCACTAACCAAAGAAAATATGTAACAAGTGGTAGAGGACCTAGGAATATATAGCGTGTTGGGACACATAAACTATATTCAATTTTATTTTCCAAAATTTTATATTTTAGAAAGATCGTATATTGTAAAATGTACAGTAGAAATATAATTAAAGGTTTCAATATTATTAAAGGACCCTTCACAATGCTTCGTCGAAACCGGTCTAGCACTGGACGATGATGATCCACCGACAACAAATGACAGAAATTAAACAAACAGACCCGTGATTTTTCCGTGAATTTTCCATACACTCCGGGCCGAACTCGAAATGACGTATTAATTGGAATTTGTTTCATATTCCGCAATCCGGTTTAATAGTACCGTCCGGCGTAGAAATAGGTCCCCAATTGCGACAAACCGTTAATGGCCCGGACGCAATTATCGGTGGCGGGGCGCGTCAGGGCCCCTTGTAATTGTACAAATTCGAAAATTCAATTCACCGCGCCCCGATTCAATCGCAATTGCGACGGGCCAATTCGGCCCTGCCAATATATTGTAGGTGGATTCAAAGCGGTGGGGGCCCGCGCTTATAGGAGAAAGGCCCCCCCCCCGTACTAATCCACGTATAGAGAGAGCCTCATCCGCAGACTGTAGCCCGAAGGCTCATCCACCCGACGCGGCGCCCCTTCCTCCCCCCCATCCTTTCATCTAATTAATTAACCCCTTCTTAGTTTTCAAAGCCAATTGATATTAGCGGATATTCCGTAGTGTTTCAGCGAGATTATCCGATACAGTTTGACATTGAATATATTTTATATTCACGAATTTGGGGGGGGGGGTGCCCCCCAAAATATATGCCAAGATTCAGGAGCATCGTTCTTATCACTGAATTGATATACTTCTGATAATAGAGAGGTGTTAAAAAAACCTATTGACATCAAACTATGTTATACTTTACAGACAATAAGGGAAGAAATGAACTTTGAGCGTAGATTAACCATCTTTGCAGTATAATTCTGCCGATTCCTGTAGTTTCTTATTGTCGCTCAATTGCAGTTTCTAGAGCATCAATTATGTTTTTATGAAAATTCTGCGAGTCTCAACAGTCGGTTCTCGATATTCAATTACGTCGTCATCGCACTGAATAACAGAGACTTGAGTCGTAGTTTAAACGGCCGTTCTTGTCTCTAATTGATGACTTTCTTGCGATAGTGTCTACTGTACTGTCTAATAAATTTGGGTGTTCCGAAAACTGAAAAAAAAATTGAAAATTCCGTACACCGTAAGTCGAGACGACGGCTAATATAACCGGAAAAACTTTTAGAAAGGTTTTTCGGGTTCGGAACGTTCAGGCAATATTCTTGGACGTGAACGTCCCCCGAGGAAACCCCGCCAAAGTTTGACTTTACGTCGGCGAGATTTTCTATTTGTTGTTTTCTGGTCCTGTCGGAAGAAGCCCGGTTCGAATTATAAATTTTTACAGAGCCTCCGGTGACGACGATCAAAAAAGTTGGCAGGAAATACGTAAATGTGTTTAATTTTGTTTGCGAGCCCATTTCGTCGTTATTACGATATTTGTCGTTTCCTCCGGCCGGGGTAGGACTTTATTCTTCTCCTTCTGCGCCCCAACTTCGTCCTCGGATAAATGGCCGGGAAACACCCGCCAATTGGGACCGCCTTCGACCTTTCGGGGCTTCAGAACTTTTGTTATTAAACTTGCAGACCGACCGTAGAAAGACGTACGGCCACGGGTGGACTTACGCAATTTCAAGTTGCGCAATTCGGACACTCTCGCGTAATAACGTTTTCAGACGGCCAGAGCTGATTCTGGACTGCATGCAGTCGAAGTTGCTTTATACGGCTGAATATTTGTCACGATTCACGATGTATTTATGAAAATAATTTGTCTTAACGGACACCGGCCAGAATTTAAACCGCTACTAGTTTCAATATCAAGGCTTCAAAGACTGGATACATTAACTTCTTATTTCCCCCCCCCCTCTCTCCTGTCTATTTTAACATTTAATTTCATTAATGTTTCCCTATCCATTCGATATGTAAGGGTTTGAGTATTTGGGGGGAAATTCCCAACTCCGATTTTCCCAGTTCTCGTCCTACCGATCGTTTAATATACGACGCCGGTCGTTTCAATTATACAATTCCAGCATTTGTATGAGTGGAAATATTTATGACTGTATAAAGTAGTCGGATATTGGAGGTTGTCGGCTACACATGTACACCGTTTTGAATCGGGAGGCCGCTATCGGCGAGAAGCTTGTATAAAATATCAATATAAAACTCCCGTGTGGAGAGTGTGAGTGGGGAAAAACTGTATTCTGTGTATTCGCCTGTGTGTGTGTGTGTGTGTTACACTTTATTGCCCCTCACCCCCCCCTCACACTTCCCACCGATATAAGTAGATTCCCGGACCGCACTAAAGTTTCATTTCGTATCACACACACACACACACACACAAGCCGGGAAATACTTTCCTTTATTGAAACGTTATCGAACTGAAACAATTTTCCGGCCTTCTAGAAATCTCGAAACGTTAAATTTACCTTGATAAGCCACGAAAACCGTCTGTAAGTTGATTTCCCTCAATTATTTTTCACCGATTAACCAAAAGAGTACCAAATTTTTTTTCCGAAAATTTTGCATAAAATCTACTTATTACGATGCGTTATTATCAAACGGTACCGAAAAATATTTTTAAACCGAGTCCCATATGGGGATTAGGGCACTGCAGAGTTGAACCGACACATGAGACCGATAAATATTTTATTTTTAATAATAATCATAATTACAAGTGTTTTAACACGATGTAGTGTTTATAATGTGAAATTACTGAAAGTAATAAAAAAAAAGCTTCCTGTAAACACATGTCATATCAGAAAAATAAAAATTAACATCCCCATTTGGGGCCTACTTTAATGGGTTAAAAGAACACACAAAATCGTTGAGTATCCAATAGATGCAAATTTTCTTCCTCAGATGAATCCAATAAACTATCATTCTATCTGTGGATAGTAGAACTTTGTCGATCACCGTGCAAGGGTGATTAAAATGGGGATGTTGATGAATTAACAAGTCGTTATTGAAGTAAAATTCGGCCAATAATTGAGGAATAATTGAAGGAGAATTTAGACGCGATCAACGATTGGGGCCCGATATAGCTTAGCACGAAATTCAAGTACTAACAGTCTTAATAATTCGATTAGAAAATTCCAACCGATCATTTCTTTCTCGAGGGGCGAAAATAAATAATTTGTAAACATCTTTTCCCTTTTCGTCCTACACCACGATATCAGAATTTCAGGGGTGGCGGTCCGACCCATAGGGGAAAGTCGATAAATTGGAACGGTCGTGTAACATTTATCGGTTCAAACTGGAAACGGGAGCAGCGAAACAAGGGTTGGAGAGGGAGGGAGGAGGGACGTTATGGTGGGGAGGGGGGGAGGGAGGGACGGGGCGTCTATCTGATATTTAGTAACTGTATTATCCACTTAGCCGATGGCCGGCAGAGTGACCATTGTTCCCGATCTGGCATCGGTTGTTGTCCCACTGGATATCGAGTTCGATCGCTGTTTATTTCGTCCGGCCGACAATACCATTAGGGCGTCCCAATACCCGTACTGTTTTTCATTTTCAATCCGGGATTTTGACAAATGTAATACCGGGACTACCGCCTATAAAATCTAGTTCTTCATTGGCGTATCGGATGAATTTTTAAACGAGGAAAATGGATTCAATTAAAAAATGTACCTATTATTAAACCAAGATTTGATTTTTGCCACAATTCTTGCAGTAAAGTCGGGGCAACTCCATTAAAAAAACCCATTTGACAGCCGATAGTTTTGGTTTTCATTGTTGAACAATATTTCAAAAATAATAACTTTGGCAGCCATAGTTCGATTCAAATCTTGCGTTATTTTTTGGGATACCCTATAATATAACGGTGCGCTCAATTTTTATTTTCAATAGAACAAAATTAAAAGAGTAGATCATTTCGCAAGAAAAGGCCCACAAATGACCTCGTTACAGCTTCACCGTCCTCAGTGTTTGATTTGAAATGAGTTTTTTTTATTCTTCGACTTGAAATTCAAAATTTTCAGTCCAATAGTCAGGACATAACTAGTTGAGACCTTTATTTATTTTTTAAAAATGACCGAAATGAGTGAACGAACTAAAGAGAAACGAAATAACTTTCGATACATCGTTCCTCTCGGTTCGGTTTAAATTTCATCAGGTTTTGTAGCGGGCGATAATTCTCCGATTGTTCGGCTTTTGACGCCGACCGAAAGAAGGGTTGGAGGGCGGACGCCGGTTTTGACAAAGTTGACAAAGCGAAAGGTCGGTCCTCTCGGAGGAAAATTGCGGATGAAGTGGCCGCGGTAGGGGAGCCGTGTGGGGGCGGGAGAGGGGGGGGAGGGGTCAATTTTACCGAAAGAGTTTTCCGACCCCGAGCCGGAGCCCGGGACAAATTGGGATTACCGGCGTGTGCGTCCCCGAGGCTTTCGGGAAATTCGGGACGCCGACCGGAAAAACGTCGCCCCAGTTACAGGACATCACACGGCAGACACCGATTGGCCGAATTGATCTTTTAAGTTTAACCCCCTAAAGCTTGAATTCCGGTGGAAATCGGAACAATTTAGCACCAGACAATTTTAAATTGGACGTTTATCGCAACCGAAACATTTATATCTAAAAACGGAACTTTGCCGACACGATTTCTTATATATTAGAATTTCAGTTTGCAAAATCAAAGGATTTGAAATGAAATTTTAAAAAATTCTCCCGAAAAGCGCAGAGTAGAGCCTCATAGACAGGCTGTATCGGACCCAACCTAAAAAGCGAGAGTTCATAATTCCAGAAGTCATTCAATATATGTAGTTTTATAAAGGTAGATTAGGGTTAATATAGGCTTGGTTTATGCGTAAATAATGAAGCGAGAGTTGAGAATAGAAAATAACGTATTTAATATTATACATCGCGGTAGAAAACGCGGGAATTTTTATTTTATGATTATTTTCTTTTTTAACTTCATTTATTGTACAATCAACTATATGCCAGTTATAGGTACAATTTCGGTTTCACCTGTTTCATTTTATAAAGACTCCTTCCAGTGATGGTACTTTTGACCAGTGGCGTTTAAGCCTACGCTTAAAAGAGTGGATTTGGATGTGGAGAGAGGCGGGAATGGAATTTAAGGGAGCGTGATTTTGCGACTTCGTCGACTGTCGCTATGTCGAGGTCATTATGGATTGTTCGGTTAGAAACATACCCCGTGGAGGAGCATTAAGGACTTTTGACCGGAATGTTCGGATGCGAGCGATGTCGGATTTCTTGGCGGAACCCAGCATAGTTCTATTCCGTATGTCCGTGTCGGTTTTAGCATAGCTTTATATATTGTCAGTCTGTTGACTATTGTCAGTTTTGATGTCCTTTTCAAAAGAGGTCTCAACAGTTTTCACTGTTTACTGTAATTTACCTACTTACAATAGCGTCGGCGGGTTAGTATTAGACGCGCCGTATTTCTTATTAATAATCGATGTCGTGCGGGTTAGTATTAGACGCGCCGTATTTCTTATTAATAATCGATGTCGTGCGGGTTAGTATTAGACGCGCCGTATTTCTTATTAATAATCGATGTCGTGCGGGTTAGTATTAGACGCGCCGTATTTCTTATTAATAATCGATGTCGTGCGGGTTAGTATTAGACGCGCCGTATTTCTTATTAATAATCGATGTCGTGCGGGTTAGTATTAGACGCGCCGTATTTCTTATTAATAATCGATGTCGTGCGGGTTAGTATTAGACGCGCCGTATTTCTTATTAATAATCGATGTCGTGCGGGTTAGTATTAGACGCGCCGTATTTCTTATTAATAATCGATGTCGTGCGGGTTAGTATTAGACGCGCCGTATTTCTTATTAATAATCGATGTCGTGCGGGTTAGTATTAGACGCGCCGTATTTCTTATTAATAATCGATGTCGTGCGGGTTAGTATTAGACGCGCCGTATTTCTTATTAATAATCGATGTCGTGCGGGTTAGTATTAGACGCGCCGTATTTCTTATTAATAATCGATGTCGTGCGGGTTAGTATTAGACGCGCCGTATTTCTTATTAATAATCGATGTCGTGCGGGTTAGTATTAGACGCGCCGTATTTCTTATTAATAATCGATGTCGTGCGGGTTAGTATTAGACGCGCCGTATTTCTTATTAATAATCGATGTCGTGCGGGTTAGTATTAGACGCGCCGTATTTCTTATTAATAATCGATGTCGTGCGGGTTAGTATTAGACGCGCAGTTTTTCTATTAATAATCGATGTCGTGCGGGTTAGTATTAGACGCGCCGTATTATTAATAATCGATGTCGTGCGGGTTAGTATTAGTGATGTCGTGCGGGTTAGTATTAGACGCGCCGTATTTCTATTAATAATCGATGTCGAGTATTAGACGCGCCGTATTTCATTAATAATCGATACGCGCCGTATACATCCCACCCGTGTATACTGTAAATGATGTCGAAGTTGTCTGATAATAGTAATGATTGGAAAATACAGTTAATTACCGCCCTCGGTATTGGTACTTGTGGGGGTCCGGTACTTGAAGAGGCATACATTTCGTGGGCGACCAAGAATAGGGATGTAATTGGGATGGTGAATGGGGTGCGGGAGGGGGTGCGTTCCAACCCCCTCAGAGTCTGAATATTGGCCATTACAGTGCGGTCGGTACGGCCCTGTACCCGGGGTCCTGCATTACGGGGGGATCCTCGCCTCCGTTATGGCCATTATCGCCGCCCTATTGACAATACGACGGCCGATTCATTGTTCAAATCAACATTGGCCACATTCCATTATACGAGTACCGTTCATTTCTGATCGTTTCTCTTCTATTTGCAGGGATTTCAGAAATCTAGCGCATTGATATATTTCCCGAGCGTAGAACTTGAATCATCACTAAATTCCGATACGAAGAAGTTCGGTTAGTGGAGGGTTGACACCCCCCCGGCGGTCGGACCCAGAGTTCCTAAAGGGCGAAAACCCTTCCAGTGGAACTCCCTCGGTCGTTTTCCAAACACAGGAAAAATCCCATTGCAGCAGTGGGATTCGCGCGTACATTATTCATTCATTTATTCATATACACATCATTCACCTGAAGTTAGTGATAACACAATCAGAAATTTCAGAAATCTTTTTCAACTGGCGCTTTATTTTCCTGCACGCAGAAACGTCACTAACAAGCTCGATTTCGATACGGAGAGAAAGAAAATCGCCGCTCTACAGTTTTAATTAATTAAAACTTTTTGATATTCTCGTACGAGTTTTCGTAAAAATATAATACCAACAACAATATAGTGGAAAATTGTAGTGTTGTGTGCTTTCAACCCCCAGATAGATACAAGTTAATATCAACTAGTATTGTTTTTTCATATGAATTTTCATATATAAAATGGTACGACCGCATTGAATAGAATTTTGGCAGCCCTGATGACTGGCATTTACGGTACGCTTCATCATACCGGTTTTATGTTAGAGAAAATTTAAGTTTTAACACAAAATTGAATACTGTTTTTTTTTTTTTTTAAATGTACAACACGCCCTTCTCGTCTAAGTACGTACACGGCTACATTTTTCCCTTTTCTGAAGATTTGCATTTAGAAGACCGGCGGTGTAAATTGGATACTTTGGCCGTCAGAAGTTTTATGCCGAGTCGTAAAAAAGTCGCAGTATCCTGTGGCGCGCCGCCTAATTTACATAGGTCGTAGTAAAATAAATTAAAAAAAAAAAAAAAAAAAGGAAATGAGAAAAATAATTTAAGTTTGTATGCCGCGCATGTTAAGAAGGAGTCGAGGTTTATTTATACGCCCAGATATTTGTACTGAATAACTCTGTTAGACGAATTATTTAAAACCGGTTGTATCAACATAAAACTAGACAAAAAGAAAAGTATTGGGTCGGAATTGGTACATTACGAAAATTTCAGTAATATTTCGTGAACATCTTCAGGTTCTTCGTGAACCTGGTGGGCCTTCAGGAACTCGACTAACTGTTTTATCCTTATCTTAAAACTGCGTTGAATGCCGATATTCAAGCCGAAACGTGAATACGTAAATTAACAATTTCGATTTACTCCGGTCGAGTTATTAATTTTGCTATAGTGTGGGGGGGGGGGTGAGTGGCTCGGTTTCGCACAAAGGCCTATTATTTATCGTTGAGGTCAAAGGCCCGCATTCCGCGACAACAAAGGTTTCGTACCCCTCTGTCGTGGACAAAGACGCACCACCGTCTGTGAACACTGCCCGGTATGCGATAAGAAACTGGTTAAATTAATAGGGGTAATAGGATTGAATTTATGTCACGTTTGTTTTTAAATATTTCTTAAATTTTAAAATCCAACTGGGCGTATTAAATTCATTGTAATCTTCATGCAAGAATTAGCGATACCTTAAATGTTTTTTGGCCGGCGTGTGTTTGGATTTCTCCGGATATTCTGGATAAGACTAAATTCCGGACAAGAACCATCCCCCAGCTCTGAGCTCGCAACAGTATTTTTACTGCTGAAGATTCTTTCTAAACGCTTGTAATTATTCCGGACCTCAAACGGGAATAAACAGTCTTCGGGATCTTCAGAAAGGATGAAGTGCGGACTTGTCCGGCGATAAGTTTCAATCTTCAACGGGCGACAGACTAGATTAATACGAACGAGCCGTAAATAAAGGTGCGAAAGGGACCGAAGTGATGAAGATGCGCTGAAAGAGGGGAGAGGGCGGACCGAAATGGAGCTCGATAAATCTGAATAATAACCGCGTGGCCCATATTCTTCAGCCGAAGAAGCAGTGCTCTCTGTAAAACGGGTTTCGCAGTAGAATTTACGCTGAAAAGTGCATCCCAAAGATAAGAAAAAATAACTCGGATTTTGGGATGAGAGCATTATTTGAATAAATTAAGTAGATTTCTACTAGGTCGGTTGGTACAAGATATTTTTGATGATCCAATTTTCTGATTTTTCAATTAAATTTATTACTAATTAAATGAGATAATTTCGTACATTACTAATTCAAAATCCTGGATAAGATAGGAGTAAAGTATAAACTTATAATTTATATTTATTTTCTGGATATTAAGTAGATTCCCTGTGTGCAAAAGAGGATGCAGGTGGCGGAACTAACTTTCATTCAATTAAAACAAATTGTACTATAAAGTTATAAATTTTATTTAAGTTTGACACACAGCTCTAACGAACCCTTTCCATTATTTAACGTCGTTGAATAATCTGAAAATATTCATCGTGCAAATTTCCGAGCGCACGACGAAGGTTAAAGAACCACTTTGTCGTTTACAACAATATTGTATTTAACGGGCGAATTCGATTTCGAGACATCAAAGTATTGCCGACAGGAAGGGGATGTAAATTTATTTTTTTCTGAAACGTTTTCGCTCCCCATTTCATCAAGCGGATTATTGGCCCCCGGGAATAACCCCGGGAAGAAACTCATAATTCGGTGGCCCTTTAAAGGGCCGAAAACCGCTAGGGGCCGATAGGGGGGGTCTGGAGAGGCAGCATCTATCCGACCGCAATCCAGTTTACCGCCGCCGAAGAGGAGATCCCTTTGATCCTCCTTAAAAGGGACTCCGAAGGGCCGAAACGCGCCCGATATATTTCCCCCCACACTCTATACGCGTGGATATTATCCTAAATAATCTATTGCGTTCAGTAGTAATTACTTCCGTGATCGCTGCCACTGAAATTAATTAACGATTTCAAATTAGAGAAAAATATATATAATTAATTCAATTTATTTATGCAATATATTGTCATTTTCTTTATATAAAAAATGCTAACTTAAAATTGGAATTTCCTAGAATAATATTTATTTAATATTGTCCTTAGTAATCCCCTTTATTTATTTTTTTATTTTGCTATCTGTGAGTATGTCATATTCTGACTTATTTATTCTGAACCTGGCAGGTAGGGTTGCTTAATAGCCCTAATGAATATTCCGATTTACGGTTCGATTCAGAAGAAATCGAGCGTTTTTTTAAGGTATAGTCTTGATTGATGTTGATAACTGGGATTATTCCTTTCACGCGTTCACATCTTCAGGGAATGGATAAATAAACGAAGGCGAAACTATTGTTTAACTAAAGTTCACCTAATTATATTTGCGCTGGATAATTCTGCGAGCGCTTACGCGTACCGCGTACCGCGTACACCGTCCGAATTAGACCGGGCGTGTTACACAGTGGGGGGGGGGGGGGGGAATTGAGTTTACTGGCACTTTGATCGTCTAAGTGCTGCACGAAATGCCGTCACCTTAAATATCACTATATTAAGAACGTACCCCTAACAGGCACCCCCCTTTCCTTTCGCGAGAAGTCGAGCGGAGTTGCGGAGACGCCGTAACGCCGTACAAAATGGATTTGGCCCGAGGCGCAGAGGCGTTTATTTTCCGTGCGAAATAAATATCTTTCGGAGTCGCGCCGCTAACTGGGCCCGAACAATAAAGTACCATTATTTCGTACAACCCTTGTATGTATTACAGGGACGAGACGGCGCCTCGACAGGACGCCTCGCGACGTGGGCAACAAACTTAACCAACTTTCAGAAACTCGTTCCTGGACTGAATTTCGCCCTTTAATAAACAACGTATAAAGTTATTTATTATTATCAGAAGGGTCGTTTTTAATGGACTTGAACTTAAAGCGTTTGTAAAACCGTCGCAAATCTCCGGAATACGAAAATCCTACTGAAAATGTTGGATGAAAATTAGAAATTTAAATAGTATAAGCGGGCCCCGGGAAATAGCTGACCTAATTAATTACAGATATACTATTTTAATTATTAAAGTTGCACATTCGTCTAGAGTATACTGTAATTTACGAGATCCACATATAGACGGGTTGTAGAGTCCTGATCAATTATTACCGCCAGTATGTAACTATTTGCCCACGGTCTGCTGTCAAGGATAAAGAAATTTGTTATATAGGAAAAATGTGACAGAAATGGTTTAATATTTGGGGAACTTTCGCTCAAGAGGTGGCTCTCGAAGGGTGGTTTGTGGCCGCTATTGAGAGGGGAGTACCCTGAGGAAAACTAGCTTTTTTTTTTTTCTTTCCCTCGGTCCCGGTCTACGAGCCGGGGGTCCGCTCAGCGATCGATGAGGTCCCGGTACCGCTCTGTGACCGGGTACCTCCTAGCCGGGTACCGCAAACGTCTTTCCGCTGAAGGAATATATGCAACAGATCTTCTTATATATTTAGATCAGGTTTAACACTGATCTTATGTGGATAAATCCACATTTCGCGAAATTTGCATGTAATTTCGTCCGGCAGAAAATACCTCTCCACAAAAACCCCGCAGCTAATCTAGCTTGCTTATCGGCAATTCCGAACTCCCACTGCCGAATGAACACATTCATTCGTGTATATAATTCTTAAGTGAACTGCCCCCCCCCTCCCCCAGAGTTATTAACGCTCGGATAACTGCAGCCCCTTTCGAATAATTGGAAAATGAAAAGTCGGCCCCCAGCGGGGAAAATCGCCCGTAAGCCCGAGCTAATGAAAATTATAGTCGTTCGACTGAAAATTGCCCGCGGTGCAAGAACTGAGCCAAGTAGTTTCCGCCTCCATTTTTCCGCAAAGAAATCGCATTCAAACGGATAAAAGTCTTCAAGAAAATTCGATCCCCCTATTTGAATATTGAAGAGCTAATTTCCGCTATTAGACGGACAGGTGCACAGATCATTATTTATCTTCAATACCTTACTTGTATAAACCGATTAACCGGAGCCCTTTCGGACAATTTGCCGAAATGACCAGGGAAAGGAGCGAATTAATGAGAACTTATCTTGACATAAAACGAATTGAATAACCGCTGGAACTACCTCCAAGTAGCTTACTGCAATTTGATAGAAGGTAAATAACAATTTCAATCGCAAATATTGATTGATAACGGGGGAGTTTAAAGTTTAAATCGAAAATTTTAATCTGTGGTCACCACAGATCGACTCCGCCCTCTAATAGGATTTCGAAATGCAATCTCTGTTAATTGCAGTGAAACTTAGAGCTCTCCGAGGAGAAATCATCGGACGTCAAGTTCGACTTTAAATGATTCTCATGTCAATTTAAATTTCAGAACGCTCGTCGATCGGTTCCAATGGCATTTATATGGATGGCAAAGTAGAATTTGTACAGTGTTTTTAGCCTATTCTACGTGATATATTCGTGGGGTTATATGAATTTTAATCACTTTGTACCTGTTATAAATTTCTGAGGTCTCTATTGTTAATGCCTTAGTACTTTTTTAAATTCTAATCGTGACTTAAAATACACAGGAAAAAATGTTTCATACAATTATATTGTGAATATTAGTTGAAAGATAATATTCAATATAGCACTGTTGAATTTGCCAGTAGCATTCCCTTAGTAATAACTGTTTTTGGGCCTGAGAGGGCTGTTGGGCGAATTTCGCTCTACGTCAAGTATCCGAAATCTACAGTGGATCCAAAATATTAGATCTAATATTCGCGATATATAACAGTTGGCCGATTTAAAGTCGAAACAGTAGAAAACTTGTTTCGGTACCTCCGGGGGTTGTCAACAAGGGATGGTGCGCGTTTAATTAGTGCTACTAACTCCCGGGAACAGCGATTCGAGTACTAACGATCGGCCGTCAATTCCGGGAACGTCACAGCACCGTGACGATCGGTTAGGGCTCATTTAAATTTCAAAATCCACCCCACCCCCAAGTTCGGCTAATTGGACGCCCTCGGGGGGATGACATGCATTGTGCGACTTCGACTAACGAGAACAGTGGCGAAGTTATTGAATTTCACTGAGGAAGACTTCCGGTCGCCGATTTCAATCCGAAAGTGCGTCGTATCACTATGAGAACCTGCACTCTAACTCTGTGCTTTATTTTGTAATACGAATTATAATATAAATATTGAACGCTATTCTGCGGGCTTGACATTTTCAATTTCTTATTCTTGTATTAAACGAAAAATAGATAAAAGTTACAAAGTCCCATTATTAGTAACATTTTAATGGAATGTTTTTGGGACTAGGATTAACTACAGGTACTGCGCGTAGAACCTCGATTAGCAGGGGGTTGAACCCCGGAAATCCCGACGTTTCGGAACTCCTAGTGGTTCCATTATCAGGGCTTAGGGTCCCATGTACAACTTGGGGCAGGGTGTCCTTAATCCTCTTGGGATTATGACGTGTTTCTTCCCGCATTACAATGAGTCATCCTCCACTGATTTTATACCTGAATTATATAAATTTATTACGCAGTTTCTAGGGTAAAAACAAAATTTATTTTTTTTTTTAATTTGCCGCTTTCAATATTTCCCAAATATTCCCCAGTTGGGATCCCCTAAGTTGTCGCCGGGAATTTTGTTTTTCCTTTTCCAGCGCTTCATCTCGCCCACCGTCGTAAAATTCGTAGGGCCCTCTATATCTAAGGGCTCGGATTATTAGGCGGAGCCCGCAGTTAGTTTCTTCGGGGTCCGGAGTTACTACCCAAGTTACTTGCGGAACCTCCCCCTCCCCCACCCGCTGTCACTAACACCCAAGTCATAAATACTGTCTTTCTACCGAAAAGAAAATCTATTGAAAAATATATACGCTGTGTTATTAAGGCGTGAAAGTTATAGAAAGAACTTCGCCTCGACGCACATTCGGTACTGTAAGTATTTTTTCAAACTTCTCTGACCTTATTTCAATTACATTTATCGTTGAAACGCGGCTGTTGTCGGGAAACAACCACCGAATAACCCGTTCATTTTATAATATTCGAATTCCGCCGCCACAAAAATTTCCCTAGAGAGGTTAATTGGGGGTGGAAGGGTACACAACCCCATCCAACGTTAACTGCACCCTTGTTAACACAACAATTTCGGTACAACATATAACAATAAACAGTACCTCCCGCTTGTTCAGCGAGAAAAGATATTTACGAAGAGTAACTGGTAGTATTCAAACTATTTTTTGAATCGACGCGTTTTGTTGTTACACAACGCGTTGTTACACAATACACGACGCGTTTCCGTTTAAAACTCCGGAGGAACGCCCGACGTTCATCCGACGCCCGTTTTCAAGCGCGTCGTGTTTTACAAGTTTAGCGGGGGGCGGGGGGGGGGGGGTTTCGTTTGTGCCGGAAAGCTGCCCGGCCGTGTTTCCTTTCGGCCCACGAACATGTTACATTTTCAGGACATGTTCCACAGCGTACTTCCGCACGCTCGACTTCATGTTACAGGTGAAACATCCGGTCGGCCCATGAAGACTGTTACCCGGGGGTTACAGGGGGGGTGATCTTCTTTAAGCGCTTGAAGAATTCTGATTACTTGCCTGGAGATAGTGGGGAAATTTTGCATTTGAAGGAAAATTCGGACCGGTTCGCGGAAAACCGCAGAAATATTTTTGCCAAAATAACACAAAAATAAATTTTCATTAAAAGATCTATCAATCTAGCGATATTGCCAGGAATATACTTCCTTTAGTGCGTATTAGAATTTTAAGCTTTGTTATTATTTAATAACTGTTGGTGGTATTAGGACAGGTCTGAATATATCGGAATGACACCCGTACATATTCTAAAAGTCAGTGCTTCGGGCATATTTGGAAAAATGTTTGATTACGATAAGTTAATTTTTCTCGGTTTTATACGCCTTAGAATACGGTAGCGCGTTGTGGGCATTTAACGCTTTACTTTTTCCGAAAAGGCAAAAATGCCACACAAAATATGCGCTGTTTATGGCGAAGCTGCTGTAGCCGAAAGAACTGTGCCGAAGTGTACAAATTTTCATTTAGAAAACTTTTTCGCCGAAAAACCCTAGTGGTTCTGGAAGGACGGAATTTTCAAGTGGCGCGAAAGATGGGGAGTTAAGTTAATAATTGTGTACCACGAAATTTGGATGAGTTGCGTTTCAATTTTCCTTCAAAATCGGCACGAATTTTCCGGACAACCCGTTACTATAGAGTAAATACCGATTTTAATAGATTTTTGGCAGTTTGGAATACCAGGACTCGTCTAGCTACCGTGAATCAGAATAACATATTTTTTAAGAATTTTAAAATAATTTTTTTGGGCCATCGTTTTGACTACGCCAGATTAATTTAATATTGGAGCCGGTGGCACGTCCGTAGCCGGTGAAAGTTGACAATATTGCTACCGAATATCACGAACTCGGTATCAAGTACCAACCTGCTGTCAGTAAATAGTAGTTAGCCGTTGGAAAGGGCTAAAAAAAAAAAATCGTCCGGCGGTAGATAGACCCGGGGCGCTCGGGAGTGTTGCAGGTTTGGCATCAGAAGCTCGGCGGGCGCAGTCCAATTAGCATCGGGGCCCCGTGATGACTTTGGCACAGCCTCATTAGCGTTTTCCGGCGATGTTGTGCTGCTCTCCGCCACTACGAAATTACTCAGTTTCGCGTTATCATTTAAATCGACCCGGGATTCCGTCACGGGGAATTATTATTATTGTTATTACGACCGGACAAAGTTGGTCCAGCAATGAAATTCGACGGAATAAAATCGCAATGAATTTTCACCGTACGATATTTCATCCAACCGTATTAAAATATAATTACCGGGATTCTAACTCAGTACGTACCTAGATCTTGAAAAATTTCAATCTACCGGAGAAATGTTATTTTGCTGAAATCTGATATTCGACGAGGGCACCCTCGTCCCCCCCCCCTCAATTCCATGGAGTATTCCGGATGTAAATTTACACGAACGCGATAGTTTTTCATGATGAACATTTAAATGACATTACATAAAGTTACGGGCCAATAAAATATAATGGGTTAATAAAACAATTTCCTGCGCTAGAAGACAGGCTCTTGTGATAGGCCTATCTATAGCCCGGTTTTCCGTAAGATGTTGGATACTTGCGCGTTATCTCTTTCTACTTGATGGGGCCGATTGATTGAACAGCGGTCGATAGGTAGAAGGGCTTAGTGCAGACAGTTCCCTTTGATGGCGGCCCTTTGCCAATCTATGCAGGCTTCAATAATCGGATCAGAACTCTGCACAGGTCAAGATAACAGTCGCTCGGTCCCTCCCCACCCCTCCTTTGTCTTAAGAGGGCCCGCTGACCAAAACAGCTCAACGTTCACAAGGGGTAAATAATTAGGGTTTTCAATTAACGGTTGCATTTACGTTATATTGAAGACGAGGCCTACTGAGAGAAATTAAATACAATTTCAGTATTTTGTAAATTATATCTTTGTAAGGACGTCCTGCGGTGTTCATAACAATTTCTGTAAAATCCTGTTTATATCCCGCTGTTTAAACTTCAAAATCGTAGTACAGGAACAGTTTTTTTTGACATTTTATTTATTGCGCTTCAACCTTACAGTTTTAGATACAGTTTTTGATAGGGGCCAGAGGCATACCAAGGGACATTAAGGATGACTGGAATCGCTGGATGACTTGGTGGAACCCCGTAAATTCTACACCGAGTACCAGAAATAAGGCGGTTCCATTCTGAAAATTTAAATGGCCAATCGATCTAACGTTATCGGCAGTAAATCCAATAGATTATCTCAGTCGGTGTCTCGTGCTGAGGCCGTCCGGGGTTTGTAACCCGAGGGTTGGACAGGAAATTGTGCTCGGAATTCGGAGGCTCAGAATTGAAACTCTTTTGGCAAATAACTTTGGCGTAATAACTCGCGGCCTTAGTAGTCCTCGGCCTTGGGAAGATAGAGGGGCCATAATTCCCTTCATGATGTATACACACCCCCACCGCCACCCCTCAAGAGGAGAGTTTTCCGAGCCGTGAAAATTGCCGCCCCTCCCCCATTTGACAAGAAGTAATGAGATTCAGCGGAGCCGTAAGCCTAAGTGGTCCCGCCCCGCCCCCCACCACCCGGTCATTTTGCCGCTTTATCACACCGCACGTACTCGTATTAAGTCTAATTCCACGATGATAACTGAGAATCAGAGAATATTCATACACTTATTACTCTCTAATACCCGTTTTGTGGCCTCCGAGGGGTTGGAATACCGCAGATTTCTTCTTCTATCTCCTTGGACATGTCACTGTCACTTGTACTGTCTTCAGTGAAGATGGCGAGCGACTGAAAACCGGTCTGGCAAAAGACCGAACCGGCGAGAGGAGACAGAAATCGCGGTTATATTAAATGAAGGCGGAAAAACGGCGTGCACAAATCCTGAACTTTGTTATTTTTATTTTAAATTACAGTATTTGTGTCGCAAATTTTAAAATTGTAAATTACAACGTGCGATTAAACCGAAATTCGCTTATAGAATAATACAATTTGAGCGGTAAAGTGGAGTAAATATCGTTAAGTCACTGTCTAATTAATGAAAGGAATCTCTCCGCTGGTATTGAGAGCGTCTCCCCTATAGATGCACTTCAGTCGGGACAAACACTTGTTGAGGGACAAACTTACCAATTGATACCAATAACTGAATTAAACTATTGAGGAATGGCGGCCAACTTCGATTCGAATGGCCCGCTCTCCCGTCCGATCCCTGAATGGGCACGAATGTGAAGCGGAAATTTCATAATTAACTCATTCACGGCTAAAGAAATGTTGAAATAAAAATTTGAAAATTGAGAGGGATAGCGCTAAAGAATATGCAAAGATTCTTTCGGCTTCTGAGACATTTTAGATAGCTCAAATTTAAGAGTGGATATTCGAGTGTACGACGTCAGTAGAAAATATGCTTAAATAAATAATTAAAGTTCCGTTAATAATACATTTATTACACGTATTGATAATACTACAAGTAGCTGCGATGAGTTTAATATAATTTCCGGACGTGACCTTAGAAAACTCTTTGTTTAAAAAAGAAAATTTATAAAGAAAAGAAGGCGAACGACTATTGTCATCCTAAGAGGTTTTTCTGGCGCGTAAATTGCTGCAATAATCTTTTATGAGTTCCTCAACTGTGGGACAAGAAGGGGAGGTACATGACCGCCAAAGTTTACGAAAAGAGGACAAAAACAGTGTTGCAATAAAAAGGAAAAAACAAGAAGAAGAAGAAGAAGGGAAAAACTGCAAAAATAAAGAGGCTAAAACGATAGGAACTTCAGCGCTGCAATGACTTTTAATGAAAGTTTAATATTTTAATAAGAATCCCTTCAATAGTGACGCCGTACACTCTAATATCCTCTTTGGGGAAGTTCAAGCCCTCTAAACGGTCTCTGGGGTGCAGAAACCCTCGGGCCAAATCGGGTCATCCTAAGAACCTTTGTTGGAAATTGATCATTATAGAGACGTTTTAGGAAAACTCATTTTTGGCAAAATGATAGTGATGAATACATTTTTCATTACGAGATCTATCCACATTGGGATATTGTAATAAAATTACTTATTTAAATTTTCCAATCTATTTGCGCACAAATTACCTAGACAGTACAACTCTTGCGATTTTCTACGACTCTAAATCGGTATAGAATTTTTTATATTTTGAGAAAGGCGCTAGATTCGACTGCGTGAGCAATATTAAATGTCGAGCATCTGCGCCCTCACGGCCAAATGGTCATCCTGAGGACGAAGAAAGAGGCAATTTCCGTCCGCAGAAGTTGGCCAATTAGTATTTAGCCCTGAGAATTCAAATTGCGCGAGAGTTTAAAAAGAAAAATAATGAGTACTCAAGGTCCGAGAAAAGTATAATTATCCTTCGCGTCACGATCTGAATGTTATCCCCCCCCCCGAAACCAACCCCCGACCCCCCCCCACGGATACAGTGTTAAGACGCCGTACTAAATGGTATTCATTTATTCAAATTTATTCCAGGCGGTTCGAAGTCAAGTGGGTTTATTCAGAGAGCAAACTACGGCCGGGTAAATTAATCCAGAACCGAACCGTCCCACGGTTTGAGAGGTTTCCATTTTCAGCCGGGGGCACTGAAATTGCCGGCGGAACGTTTTTTCATTTAACCCGATACGGAATTAACACAACTAAACCGTTTCCACCTGTTGTACCATCGACGGAGGAGAAAATACTTTAAAAGGATATTAATCTTTCGTCACGACAGGGTTGACTACAGTCAACGTCGAACTGTTACTAATATTGGGCGAAGGTTTCGCGACCGCAACATGAATTATCACTAACTTTCTGTAGGATCGCGTGATACTGCGGGAAGAACCATTGTACCCCTGCTGTTCCGGAATTTCGACTGTGTTCGGATGCCACTTCATGTGGACTCACTTCTGGGTCCTCCTACTGGTTATATCGATGGTGTCGGACTAAATAGTAGATCAACTTGGGGTACTCTATGTACCTGCAGATAGGCTGTCCGTTAATCACCCGAAGAGTATAACATGTAAACTTTGAACAGCAGGAACGCCTGAAGTTGGTTGTAATTCAAGTTCTGGTTACCGAAACCTTCTCTCGTTTTTTGGTTCAGATATTTCAACTTACTTGCTTCTCTTATGCAGACGACAAAGCTGTACTCTCTACAAACTCAGATCCTTACTTAGAATCACAGCAAAAACACCTCTCCCTCATAGAAAGCTGGTCCAGGCAATGGAGTATTAAGTTCAATTGCCAAAAAAGTCTTTTACTTTGAGAAGAGCAACTTGTGTCCTCCCGTTTACCTGAACCGGTCCCAACTTCCTTTTGAAAATCAAGTGCGGTACCTGGGACTACCCTTAGACAGAAAATCGACACGTGGAATCCGCATACAAGACTGAAACGTACAGAAACGAAACGACGCTACAAATTACTACTAAGACTCCTCGACTACAGATCTAAACTATCGCTCTCAAACAAATTATTAATTTACAACCGCGTACTGAAACCTGTCTGGGCCTACGGAATCGAATTGTGGGGATCCACCGAGCCGTCTAATTCTTACATACTTCGAAAAATTACCAACGCCCCACCGTATTGTCTCTGACGGAATAATCCGCAATGGCCTAAAAGTCCCGTTCGTTCGAGAATTAGCGGCTTCCCGCTATATAAATCCTTCCCTTCAAAATTATCCCTTCGTTCCAATCCCTCAATTCGGCAACTTTCCTCGCTTCACCTTCCCGAAAATACCGTGCGTTGCCTAAAGCGGAGATGGCCACGTGATTTCCTTACGACCTCCTGAGTAAGTACCATCGGGAGTACCATCGTTGGGGTGGCTTCTCCTTCGGGAGTTCACTGAGTCAGTGTAAAGTTAGAGCACTGTCACTAAATACAATCTAAAAAAAAATTGTAGTTGTGACTATACCAATAAATGAAAAAAATAAATAAATACGAAACTGTTCATTTCAATTCTGAGATTATATTGTACCTGTCTTATACATTGTTGAACTGTTGAAACGTATTTTCCATCCTCGGGGTTGTTCATCCCGTTTGGAAAAAGAAAATCCTTCCCGATCCTCCGAATAAGGATCGGCGGAAAACCCTTCGGGATAAGAGTTGGCACGGGGCTGGGGGTGTATAACGAGGCGTGGGGTGGGTGGGGTGGAAATTAAATGTCTGCCGGGAATTTATTTATTGCCCGAAACCGGTCCAACCTCTCACGTTTTAAATATACAAGCGCCGCCCCGCCGCCCGCAGCCGCCCCCGCCGCCGACCGCCGCCCATTGTTGCCAACCTCTGTGAGAAGAAGGGCCCCGGCCTCGAAAATAATAACCGGCTATACAACATACAGCGCCGGCGAAATACAGGCCGTTATATTACAGGAGACGCTTTTGTGAATGGCGCAAATTATAATTTCCCCCCCCTCCCCCTTCAATTCTATTTATACGTCCCCTTCTCGATTTTCCCCCCTCTTCAGAGACTATTTAATAAACAGGGCCAATGCCCTCAATGGTGCTCTTAAGCATCGAGACGAGCAAAATTTACAAATACCTAATGAATAATTTCAAAGTGGCCCGCGGACCTTTCTACATTTTTTTTTTCATTTTAACCGTTTCAGAACTGTAAAATACAATAATCGACATTTATGCTCCAGTAGCACTACTAAATAATAAAGAATAATTGAGAAACCCCTTTGTCAGGCGTCTTTAAGATAGTAGGGTTTGGCACAAATTATTTTCAAAATTTTATATATGAATATAAAAACATCACAACGCACATGAACGCGTTATCGTTAATATTGTTCTTTTATATATATTAATTGATACGAACTAACTGCAAGCGTATGTAAAATAGTCCAAGGATCATTCCGAGGGGAAGTTATTTCTTTTTGAAAGTTTAATATATTATAAAATTCATTGTCTGTTGTTAGGATTTTGGGAATGTCACCGGTGACTGGCAGGTAACTCGTTTCCTTTTGCCGAGACGTTTTAATGGAGTCCCTTTGTTGAGTTTAATTTTCTTGTTGATTAGATTGTCAAGGATCTTCTGTCCTTTGACGCCCTATATTTTTATACAGTGGAGAGTCAAATATTTGAACCGGAAGCGGCTGGGAGCGGAATTTGACGGAGGCCTCGATTGGCGAATTAAGCGGGGGTTTTTTTTCTCGGGGCGCCGAAGCTGGGGGGTAGTTTGCGCCCCTTGAACCCTCATCATAACTGTTAACGACCCTCCCCAGCAACTTGGCAGGAATTATCCACCCCGACGGGCTTCCGACCGTCGATAAAGCTTTTATGTCCTCCTTCTTTGCCGCTGATTTACATAAAAATAGTCAGAAAACCGACGATAATACCCGGGGAACGGAAAGGGTCGAAGAGGAACTCGAGAAACGATTCGAGAGCCTGTCGTTCGAATAACTGTTCGGGTGGTTTTCGAGAGTTTAAAATCCCTTGGTCCTTTGCGAGATAAAGCTATGAAAATGTATTTACACAAAATAATGTCTTCGCCTACCAATTCAGAATGGCCGCTCACTCACGGACCTCAATTACAAAATTAATTAAGGGTCAAACGCCCGATTGGTTGAAATTTTAGGTTCACAAATGAATGAAACTCTTCATGCATTTCATGAATTGTACAGGCACAGGCACACCGCTCTATATACAAACCCCAAAATCAGATCTCCCCCGAATTGCCAATTACGAATTACAGTGCATAATTCGGTCGAATGTTTGGCTCGATTTTTTATCTACCTATTACCTAATTTTTCGAGGGTTAGGCGATTGGAATTTCGGAGAAAAATAATAAAAACGACCAACAATTTCTGGCACGGCAAAGTCCAATATCTGTGGCACTGAACGGTTCGTCGGTCGCTTGAAAACGAGGACCTATAAAGGGGGGGCCGGGGGACAGTCTAAAATGGATCCTTTTTGTTTTTTATTTTGGTTGTTGTTTCCCCTTTCATCCCGGTCGATAGGGTTTTTTTTTTTTTTTTGGCAACGGTTAACGGCCTTTCAATATACCGGAAAAGCGCCCCCAAACCCACGCAAATATTGTCAAAGGCCCTCCACTTTGGGGCCATTTAAATTTGAAGCATCGGACACACACACCGTTTCCCCCGTCACCTTTTCCGCAGTCCTTTCCTCCTCGAGTTTACACAGTCGACAGATATACAGTTCGTTTGGCTGTTCACAGGTTCCTAACGGCCCAAATCTATGTATATACTAATCGGAACGAAAAAAGAATTATACTCCTCCGGACTAAATCAGAGCGGACTATATTTATTTACCCATAAAACTAATACGAAGTTTCACGTGTATATTATTATCGGCAGGCGCGATACACTCACCGACACGAAAGTAATAACGGCTGTTATTAGCCGCTGAGGAGCATCAATATTGAACTCGCCCGGCCTCTATACGTCTAAAAGCCGAGGTCGGTTCGAACCGCATATTAAATATCGCGTATACCTTCTATCCGATTGCTCCCGGCTCGTATTTACCGAGCGTTGAAATATTTTACCGAAGTAATATTGGAAATTTCCGACATCAAATTCGAAATACGGTCGTTGAAAAGTGCTGTATTTCGGCCGAAAATTATTTAATTACGATCCCGTTTGAAACATTCATTACGGCGGCCGCAATAATAATAATAATCAAGCGCCAGAATGCCGGGTTGATTTAAATGATAACGCGAAACGGAGTAATTCTGTGGAAGGGCGCTGCAACGTCGGTGGAACTCGGTAATGAGGCTGTGCCGGGGCCGGCATTGCGGCCCTATGCTAATTGGGCTGCACGGCGCTTCTGATGCTAAACCCGCAACACTTCCGAGAGCGCCGGGTCTATCTACGCCCCTGACGCCTTTTTGCCCGCTTCCAACGGCCAAGTCTCCCGGATTAAATAATATATTTACTAATATGGAGGCAACAATACTATGATTCCAGTACACGTAAAAGAATTTATAAGCTATTCATTCAAAATCCTCCTTACACATTTGAGGGAGTGTTGTGAGGCGATGATTTGATTTACGGTATATTTATAAGGTGTATAGTTATAAAGCTTTGAAAAAAATCATTCGCTGGACCCTGAATAGTGGATTACGTTCAATTTTGTTCAATGAACTTTTTGCAGTACTTATGAAGCCTTTGTGGACTGCCACAAAGTCCAGTCGAGTGTGCAAACCACGCAAAAGCACTCGACGCACTTAGCTCTCGTATATTCGACTTCAATTCTGTCGATATTCACGAAATTAAGGTCGTAAAATTGGGTGGCATTGCGGCCCTAATGCTAATTGGGCTGCAAAGCGCCTCTAATACTAAACCCACAACACTTCCGAGCGCGCCGGGTCTATCTACGCCCTGACGCCTTTTGCCCGCTTCCAACGGCCAAGTCTCCTAGATTAAATAATATATTTACTAATATTGAGGCAGCAATAATATTATTCCAGTACACGTAAAAGAATTTATAAGCTATTCATTCAAAAATCCTCCTTACACATTTGAGGGAGTGTTGTGAGGCGATGATTTGATAAATACTCTATATTTATAAGGTGTATAGTTATTTTACAAGCTTTGAAAAAAAATCATTCGCTGGACCCTGAATAGTGGATTACGTACAATTTTGTTCAATGAACTTTTTTTGCCGTACTTATGAAGCCTTTGTGGACTGCCACAAAGTCCAGTCGGTGTGCAAACCACGCAAAAAGCACTCGACGCACTTAGCTCTCGTATATTCGACTTCAATTCTGTCGATATTCACGAAATTAAGGTCGTAAAAATTGGGCGGCATTGCGGCCCTAATGCTAATTGGGCTGCACGGCGCTTCTAATGCTAAACCCGCAACACTTCCGAGCGCGCCGGGTCTATCTACCCCCTGACGCCTTTTTACCCGCTTCCAACGGCCAAATCTCCTAGATTAAATAATATATTTAATAATTATATCAGTATTTATGAATATTTGTCGGCTTTTAACCAAGTTCATGATATTCAACAGCAATATTTTCAACGTTTGCCGGTCACAGATTCCTTTAATATTCAATTAACAGATCGCCAAACAGGCAGTTTAAAAATTACATTCAAATCATTTTGACTCCACAACATTAACTATCTTCTTAAAATAATACAGAATAATATTCTGGAAGTGGGTAATTCAAAATTTTGTTTTCCTAAACGGAAGAGTCGAACTCCTGGTTCGATTTAAGGTTCGAATTAAGAACCTCAGGTCAGATTCAGAATTCTAGACGATCAATTCCACCTTTGATAGGACGATTGGTTGACAGGTACAGAAGTTGATATACAGAATACTTAATACTTAATAATTTGAATTTTTAACTTAAATTATTTAATCATATTTATTTTATTTGTTAATCGAGTAGAAAATATTATTTGACATTGAATTAACCAAACGTTCTACCACAGAAACGCGAGCGCAATTAGAATGCCAATATATAATTTATCAGTGAACAGTCGGGGCTATTTCCGGAATTAAATATTCCGCAAAGGAACAGTGATATATATGAACTGGTCTAGTTTAATTTGGTTTTATATCCGACACAGACTAATTGGAATTAGTCGGTGAACTAATGTACATTTGGGCAAACGGCTCGGAATTGAATTTAATTCGCTGATGTTTGTTTTACTGCGGTGAGTGGGCCGTTATGAAATTTTATCAAAAATATAAAGTCAGTCAGTAATTATTAGCTTTTTTAATATATTTAATTGATTTAGCGCTACTAGAAATTCAATTATTTCGACACTATTTTTAATAAAACTCCGATAAAACTTGATTGTATTTAATAAACTGTAGGGATAGGAAAATGAGCTGTTATTTGAACACTTTTCACTCGTACGTCGTACGTCGAAAACTGTCTAAAGTATACGGATAACAACAAGCCAGGGAAAGAGTGTATATAATGGCAGATTTATTTAGTTAATTATTTTCTTTTTACCCCACCGGTTATGAACAGAGATTCTTCTATTCGACTGTAGCATTCACCGAGATAATTGGCACAACACTGCGTGCACTTTTTGGAAAACCGCCAAACGTTACAAATATAATCCGTTCATTAATTAATTAGAACTTTCACAAAACAGCGATAGTTTGAAGGCATTATTTATAAATAGGTAGAATTTATAAATAATTAAATAGGCTCGGGGGGTATTCCACCCTACTGATATGAGAATTTTCTCATTGAAAAAATATAGATTCGAATGTGTTCTTTGCGAGTAACATATTTCTGATAGTTTGGCGTTTAATTTTCTATGTCAAAATGTCAATATGTCCGTGAAATATCGGACAATGTGTAATCACAAGCGATAATATGATTCTAGTGCACGTGACACAATTTATAAGCTAATCATTCAAAAATCCTCATTACACTTTTGAGGGAGTGTTGTGAGGCGATTATTTGATAAATACGTTATATTCTTAAGGTTTATTGTTATATTACAAGCTTTGAAAAAAAAAATCATTCGCTGGACCCTGAATAGGGATAATGTTCAATTTTGTTCAATGAACTTTCCAATGAAAAGTATGCGGTGTGCAGACCACGCGAAAAGCACTCAGCTCTCGAATATTCGACTTCTTCGAATTCTGTCGATATTCACGAAATTAAGGTCGTAAAAATTGGGCGGATTAAAGGCTGGCAATTTTTCAAACCGTTTTCGTACCGCCGCTTCGGTAAACATCTTCAACGGTTATGAATGCGGCCGTTAACGAGCCCGAGTTTAATGAGGTCGCTCAACGGACAATAGAGTTATAAATAGTCCATAGAAAAGAGAGTTTTGTCGCCGCCGTTTCTGGACCGGCGCCAAATTATTCAACCTGGTTTTATAAAATTAAAAAAAAAAACAAGAGCTAAAAGACAATAACAACAAAAAAATGGAAAATATAGCGGGAAATCTAGAACTGAAACGAATTATAAGTTTTACACCGCCAGTCTAATTATAGACTGGTTTCAGCCCTCCTCTCTCACTATTTCTCGGCCTCGTCGAACATCCTTCTGAGTTTATTTTTCTGTTCTCCCGCTGAGAGCCGTTTGGAAACCGTCATCAGTACAATGTATAACACTGTACAATTACAAGACATTACTGAGAATCCTAACTCACATAGGCGGATTGCACAGCACTTTGAAATAGGCTCATGCCGCACGTCGTCTTCGTACCTGTTTATAATTTCATCCGGTAATATAGTAGAAAATCAAGCCGCGATATATTTAATATGCAACTGTTAATTGCAGAGAAATGATTCTTAGAATCATCAAAGTGTTTGTGGTCGGACGAGAATAAAATGTCCGGAATGACCGGAACTCTATATAAGTAAAGAAATCTAAATAATGGGAGAATAATTGGAGTAGGACTTCTCTAGTGATCGTCTGTTTCCTACACTAAATCTATGATCTAAATCTGCTTGCAGCGAAGAAATAATCTTGTTCCGCTGGTCTGCATCAATGTAGTGTATTTTCCATGCGGATATTTCCGTAATGCTATTTCACGGGCGAAAATCGTCTTCGGGACTTGTTTTCTGAGATTTTTTGAAGTGCGCCAGAGAACGAGTATAAGGAGGGTGGATTGGGGGTAGATAAGTTGGGCGGGGTTAAAAGAAGTGGAAGCGTTACGCGCCATAAAGTGTCGACGATATGGGCACGTTGTGACAGAGAGAGCGCACCTCCCTCACCCTCCCCCCCCTTTACCCCTCCCGATTCCAGGCTAAAGCCCAATAAACTGAACGAAAAGAAGTTTGCAGCTTACATCGCACTTACATCCCCTACACTTCCCAAGTCTATATTCATATCATCATTACCAGACGACTGGAATAATAGGTTTGACCAACTTTTGGCTGAGGAAGACGGCCGGGATTTTCGTCGAAACGTCACAACTGGTGATAATGAGAGATCCTGTTAATATTTTACCCGAACGCAAATTTAAAAAGGTTCCCAGTTTACTTTCAACGAGATATTACTGTTGGGGGAGAAACTCCGGTAGCAGGTGTTGAAAGTATCTTAGAAAAAACCCTCATAATGAGTTTTAACTACTGTAATTTCTCAGCAAGCTCTGAAGCAGTGTTAATTGGTACAATCTACAGGTATCATCTATTTTTACACTTGAACATTAAGATTTCAATAGTGAAAGAATTTTGATGGAAAGAAAAATCGTAAGCCCAATATTACTGACGCAACGCTACTGAAGGCAGTGAGAAGCAAAATTTGCATTCCCCGACCAAAAACAATCTTAAATTGTAGCTAGAGAATTGGAGTTTTAAACTCCGTTCTGACCCTCTGGTCTTTGTGGCTGAATATCTGAAAATCGGTCGGGAGAAATTCATGTATTTTCAGACAACTGTAATCAGCGAAGATTAAGTATATTGAATCGGAAAATGATTTATTTTAAGCGTTTAATTATGAGTGAAAAAAAATTGAGGAAATGTTAGTTTAAAAGAAATATAAATAGGACGAAAAATAATGTGGGGCTGTTCCAATTAAAAGCTATAAGTCCTCTCTTGCCTCGTCCTATTTTTTTTTTCCCCTCTTTCCGTACCTCTAATTCTGTTTATTCTGCGGATAATGAGGGGACATGGGGACTCATTATGAGCCGGGGGAATATGGTCGGTACGGTTGAATTATCTCTTTGCCGGTATTCCACCATTTTTCAACGCTATTCCTCCTTTCTATGCCCCGAAGAAAGCCCCACCCCAGAGAAGTTCAACTCTCGTCGAATTTCCTCCACTTATTTTATTCCCCACCCCACCCCTCGCGAAGCCCATTAGACGGAGAACAGATCCTGCATTGCGACTTGCACGAAAGTCCCAATTATATAATAAGAAGTTATTTAAATAGCTTGAATAACTATTATTCGATGGGAAATTAATGAAGGTACAGTTTTAAAGCGGTTGAAAAAAAATTTCGAGAAATCATCCTACGCAATTTCGATATTGCAAAAGTGTATTCTAAGGGTGTATTTTGTTTTGTGAATTGTACTTCGAATTTTTTCAATCCCTGCTATTTCGGGATCTTCAATCTTCAGATTTATCGCGTGGGGGTGGGAGTTATTGGCGCAAATCCGGATAAATTTAAGACCTTTGAAGGCTGGAAGGTTGTGCGCGGTCCAAAGTACCCCGACCTAAGCCAGACTTCATTTCACGGATCAGTCCACGCGAAAAATTTGATTTCACCCCCGGACAGAGAACGGGGATTAAACCCTCTACCGGTTACAACCCCTTAAATTTTAGACAGTGGCGGTCGAATAGCGCCGAAGGATTTTCAAAAAATTCGTTGAAATAAACACGAACAATGCAATATTAAGTAATTAAGAATTTACAGTTTGTAATATCCTGTTATGTTGACTGCGAGAGCTTGAAATACAAATATGTTTTAGCCAACACCGAGCCGCCGAGAGGAAACAGAAAATTTACATATAAACCTCATTCATAAGCCTATTAAATCTACAATACATTGAAGTAGGAACAGATGCTACTAATCTGAAATATTAGTGGATGCATCGACGCGGTTTAGTTCCTGTAATTAAACCGGAAATAATGTCATTTTATTAGTGATTACTCGTTTTTTCTAAATGAAAATATAGATCTGCATAATGTAAGTCCTCGATCCATGAGCGTATAAGCTAAGTTTATAACAAGTAACTTGTTGTACACAGAATACCTAAAATTCACACAGAGTTACAAGCTTTTCAAACACTGTTCGTGAGTGCCTCGATTCCGGCTCGAGTATTAAAATGCAAAATTTCCTTACTTAAGGAAAAGGATCGTAAAATGTCCCTACGCACAATCGTTAAGCACGCAACGCTGAAATTATCGCTGGGTTTAGGGGAATTTTCGCGTTCAGAATTATCTCGGCGTTCAACAATTACGCGAGGCACATAGGCGAGCTGTTGCGAACGATTTTGAAATAAGAGATAAACTTTCAACTTTTAAGTACGCAATAAATGTAAATTCTGAACCGTAACGCGTTTTTATATTCTTATTATTCGTGCCGCACGATTGTATCCGTATATCATGCAGCCTGTTGTATTTTTAATACGCGTTAGACTAAAAGAGTGAAGGGCAAAATTGACTAAATCATACATGTAAATATTACAATAGGAACATAGGGCATTAGAGTTTCGCATATAGTATGCTCAGTTTTAAAAAAATATTTATTTAGTGCCCATATTATACGGAAATTTTTAATAAAAGACCGGATTTATACACTCCGTCTTGTTGTACTGGTGCAATAAATTTAATGTCTGGAATTTCGCCGTCATTCTCGGTCTACAATTGAAAACCGGGGACCCTCTATCTGAACTCGAAATGTCTGTAATTTTACCAAAAAAAAAAAATTAAATATAATATAATTAGAGAGGGGAAATACGTAAGTCGCGATATTGGCGGATTTAACGCGAATAAAATTGCCGAAATTCGTCCGGCTTACGATCGCATCTAAGATAGCAGCCACGCGACTTCGCTCACTTACAAATCTTACTTCGGGAAACTCGTTATTTTCCTCTTTTTCCGCCCCCCTCCCCCCGTTCTGCCGGAGAATTTTTCCGGTTGAATAACTCAATTCCTCGGTCAGAAATATGCGATAGGGCGAGCTACAATACCGCGGCCTGTCCACCAATTATGCCGATAAGTTTAAAGCTAAATTGTGGCCGAACAATGAAATAAAAATCTATATTATACCGAAATTATAAAAAAGGAATATAGTATTTCTAATTTTGAGTAAATTTAAACCGAAAATTTGTGTCTGTTGAAACCTCTAAAAGGACATAAAAACAATTATAATCGAACTGTGGGGATCCACCGAGACATCCAACGCTACTGTTTTTTATTCATAAAATTATTTTTATTTTTCGACAATATCCTTTTAGAGGGATACACTTTAGAGCGAAAATAATTTTTCCTTTCAAATTTTGTCAAATTCACCTTATAAATTTATCTTACTTATCAAATCATCCCGTTATTGCCTTTGTTACCCCATAAATTATGTAATTAGACGGCCGGAATTACAATAAAAAACGTTTGAGGAAAGCGGTGATGGCAAAATGAGTTATTTCTCAAGCTATCCGAGCTGTTTATGGATATAAATGTCTTGTTTATTGAAGATCACAACACGAAGATGATTGAGTAACGGCCAATCTTGTTACGATATTTTTGCCGGGGAAAAAATTCGACTTCCTATCAACAATTCAAGAAGATTTCAATACGGCTCTTCATAAGTCAGAAAATATTCATTTCATCGACAATTTCTCAATTCCGAGTAATCAGTATCTGTACTGATTTTTCTTTAGTTCAAATTTTAAAAAAATGTCGCTATATTTCCCAATACACTTTGTACACTGTCCTAACCGTTTAATGTAGTGTACGGGGAAGGATAAAAAAAAAATTATCACTCGGTGATATTATCGTCCGTTAGAAAAAATCAAAAGTGAAATGTCAGCCGAAAATGGCGTATAAATCAAATGAATGTTCTCGGCGTTTTTCATTTTTTTTTTTCGGTCTGGGTCCGGGCATCATCATTTATCATCACTCTGTCGTCTGACTAGCGCCGATCGTCAACTACAACCGAGATTATATTGCAGGAATAAATTCCCGTTGACAGACAGTAGAAAATAACTTCTAATAAATTATAGCTATTACAGTATTAGTAATTATAGGGAAATATCGCTATATTTGGGACGAAATATTGATAGAATTTTATTTAGCCAGCACTCAATCAGTTTACCGGCTGTGTAAAGGTAGAAGAAAAAATGTTTTAACCCGTTAAGTACCGTAGGCCCAAAATGGGGTCAGTTAATTTTTTAAATTTTTTTTTATTACTTTCAGATATGTGTTTACAATTTTTTTTTTTTTTATTACTTTCAGTAATTTCAGTAACTTAATGGGTTCATTTAATCTGATCGAACTGTCGAAAATAGTAAGGAAAATAACCGATACACCCCACAATGTCTCCAAACAAACCCTAAAGTCTCATTAGTCGGCGAACTTATTATTATTGTAATTATTTGTACAGTTTCCTAAAGAATGGAAAAAAGTTAATTTATATATCTTCTTCTTCTAATATATAGTAATTTATAGTGGTTCTTAATACGGACCTAACACTACTTACAGATTATAAAGTATTCGCGAACTTACCATACACAAATTTCAAGAATTTCACCCCCTAAACAGAACTGAAAAATAAAAAAATAGTAAAAGGAGGGCAGTGGATTTATTCTCTACTCTTTAATAGTGCTACTAGAACATTAATGTCGCTTAATAATTTTTACTTGATACAGTAGTATTTTGACAGGTTAACTTATCTCTGATAAGACTCAGTGTCTATCGAACGGTCGAAACAAAATTTTTCTATTCTGACAACATAAAATCTCTCGGCCGGCGCTAATTTAAAGCGCGGATCCGCTTTAAGTTTCGCGCGGAAGTTTCCGACCGAATATTTTATCGACGTCTATTTTTCAACATCACTTACCCTTCCGAAACTTTTCGACCGGCCCACTTTCTTGTGCAGCGCATCGACGGCCGAAATATTACAAAGATTAATGCCCTTAGTATTTGAACTCCCGAACGTAAAGTTGTCCTCTCGTCCATTTGGAAAATGTGTTTTGCACAAGGACATTCCTAAACTTAAAAGCCGATTAAAAATAAGTTGATGCTTTCAATTTATCGTAGGCAGTATTATAAAAATACACACGTAAAATGAGTTATTTTGGAGTATCAGTTACTGGTTTTGGCATAATTTAATTTTTGAATTATTATTATAACGTTTTAGTAATGATCTTGTTCTTTACATAAGAGAAGGGACATAATTCGTAAGGGACACAAGGGATATATTTCTCAGAAGAATGTTCTCAAAAATAAGGTGATGCTTTCAATTTATCATAGGCAGTATTATAAAAATACACACGTAAAATGAGTTATTTGGAAGTATCAGTTACTGGTTTTGGCATAATTTAATTTTTGAATTATTATTATAACGTTTTAGTAATGATCTTGTTCTTTACATAAGAGAAGGGACATAAGGGATATATTTCTCAGAAGAATGTTGTATTTTTTTATATTAATATAATAATATAAATGTACTGAAAAACGGTGTAAAAATATCAACCAACGTTAAATTAATTTACACGACATTTTACCCTATTCAATTTAAACTACTGAAATAATAAAAATACACTTTGGAATATTAGATAAACCTTTGAGATAACCGTGGAGGGCTTGGAATACCAACTCTTCTGTTCCCCTGCTCGCCGATAATGCTAGACCGGTCGCTCCAAATGGCGAGACGCCAAAATCCTGTTACGCAAATCTGGAGAACACGGGACAGAGAGAGAAAATCTAATCTCTATTGCAATTTTCTGCATACGGAATATGGCGAAATATGCCAGAAAGTAAGTTCTACGCGTCCGCTGTCGTATACAGTCAAACAAAGAAATATTATTCAATTTCCGAGATATTAATCGAGTCCATTACCTCGGGCAGTATTCGAGTAAAATTCCATATCAAATATACCGCGGATATGTCATTGAACCAATATATAAATAAATATATCCCGACGGAAATCTGACATTTGTAGCATTCGGTATTGGACCAACATTCAAATAAACGATGAATTTCTTGGTCGGGATTTGTAACGTTTTAACTCAAAGACAGACTATAAATATATATGATTCTTTTAAATTTGTAAGACGCCATCGATGTCTAGGATTTTCTTTATAAACGTGTAAAATTTTATATATTGTCAAAATAGACGAAAATACTTTGGGCTGTTTTCTCGCGTTCCATTAAGATACAGTTGATATTTCGACGAACCATTACAAAATGAAAACTATAGATTGGACATTACGAATTGAGAACTACGAACTTAATATTAAAAATTAAGCACTGATATTAAGTTTTAATATTACTAATTTAATACTACAAATACGAATTAAGCACTAAGGATTGATCCCTACTAATTGACTGCTACGAATTGATTACGAACATTGCGAATTGATCAATACTAATTAAACACTACGAGCTTAGGCGGGTGCCAGGGCGCAAATCATCACTTACCGATTATAAATAAAATCATTTTTTAAGATTAAGTCTGCCCAGGCTCATTTCAAGTAGTTACATGAGAGATATTCACGAACGAGGACATAAATTCGAATATTTTAGGAATCTAATGCTAAAGATTGCCTATTATACCGACATTAAACATGAGGTGTGAAATTACAGGGAGATTCCGGTCTTGTGGAGTCTTGGGATTTAAATTCGAAAAAGAAATCTGTCGTTCGTTTTTGAATTATGCAAATTTCCGGTTTGTCGGAGGGTTTGACCGAGCGCCCTAAGCCCGAATTTAAATATCGAGAAAGGCCTCAATCCCCTCGTCCTCCCCCCCCGCCCCTCCAAGCCCCCATTCCATCCCCCAGGAGGCGGCGTTCCCTCGGGACTCTACCCACCTGAAAAGGGTCGTCGGGGTAGCGGGGGCTTAAAAGCGGTGCCGCAGCCGACCGAATCTGGAGCCGGTTCAAAAGAAAACAGAATACAGCCAGAGACGGCCTCGTATTCGAATACATTTTTTTCAGTGTTTTAAAATCCGTTACCACTCAAACTCAAAAGACAGTTATTAAAATTCGGATATTACAAAGGGATAAAAGCTGGTTCGCCTTAGAATGGCTGATCCCGAATTTCGACTTTGAATCTCACATAACTCCGAAACAGTGAATAGAATTCAGTTTATATAATCAGATTGTGTAACTTGAAATTAACGACGCCAACAACAAAGGAACCTGCGGGGGCGGAGGGAGAGCGAATTTGAAAGTGATTTAAAACGAAAGCGGAAAAATGATTGGAAAATCCGGTATTATAATCAGTTTGATCTAACCGAAGACGTCGCCGTTCAGCAAGTTGTTTCAGCGCATTGCGTGATATTCAGTGAATATCAATATTTCGAAGAAGGCTCGGATAAATACAACGTTGGGAAAACGGACATATTCAGTATGGTACTGAACTGAATTACCCATTCTGTACTAATAACGATATTTAAAGCGTTAATATTTAAAATGTAACTTTGTGTGCGAGTGGGAGGGTGGCGTTGAACGACTATTTCCCGCTATTTAGTTGGCTCACGAGCCCCGCTGTTTGTTCGAAAGGGGATGTCGCGACCATCCAGTTGACTTTTGTGACAAAACCGAATGATTCAGATAGGCCGATTCTGCTCAAGTGCAATGGCGCATATTGATCTAGGCCCGAGTCGCTCTATTTGCCGATCAATTTCAGCCGTTTATCGCACAGTTAAAATATACAAATGGCCATCACTAGTTTTCTCCAGTTCTGCCAGTTGGGACAGATTTCGAAATCCTTCACTCTCTTGTATACACCATTTACGAACGCGATCAATACGAATATATCATATATTTCAATAAATATAACGAATATGAAATATGATCGTTAGTGTAGGTAAAATCGTTAGTTTATACGTTTGGTTATCCGCTAATTCTTCAGTGAAATTGTAGCTTAAGTCCTCGGGTTTTTATTGTGTATTTTCCCGACTAGCAAAACAACATTGTAAAAAAAAAAATTCATATATAATGTATTGTAATATTTAAGAATATGTAATGTAGTAAGGCCAATAGGCCGGAATACATGCAGTAATCACAATTTGTTTATACCGTTGTATCGTTATATTATTTGTATTTATAGTAATAAAAATTATTTGTATTTGTATTCTTCAGTGAAAATGACAGGCAGCCAAATCGGGAAGGAAACAAGTAAAAATAATTTATTTTACATAAATTGTTTCCATAATTCAAACTTTATACCAGAAAAATGATAAAAATATTTTACCGTAGGTTCGTTGGTTTGATCTTTTGCTAGATCCGGTTTCGGATGCTCGCCATCTTCAGTAGCGGTGTTAGTCACTGCTGGCCATTTTGACGAATATATTTTACATCCAATATTTAATACGTACAAGTGAAAGTAACGGTGTAGTGAGGGTGCGCCCCACCACCCCCCGAAAAACATCCAAATTGCCGACAGTGACTGACACACCGCTACTGAAGATGGCGAGCGGCCGAAACCGGTCTAGCAAAACCAGCGAGAGGAGACAGAAACAGGTGTATTAAACTAATTAAAATATTTGTTTAAATGACCCTAGTGTAATTATATTTGTAGATGAAATGGACATGAAGGGGTGTCAACTGTAACTCTCTCGATACTTGATTTTTGACCTCCTACTTTTTTTTATATAAATGTTATATACTGTAATAAGATGATTGGAAAAAGTTGAAATTGACATCGAATAAGCTAGTGGAGATCCCACCACAATTCCTCAACTTGTCCGGATTAATTACCAAATTAGTCTCGAGTTAATTAGCTCGTGCGCTTTAATTAATTCAAATTCTCAATTAAGAAGATGTCGCAGTTTGCTCTCTGTTATTATGGGCCGAGAAATTTGGCCCGAGTTTTGCCCGACTTTGAGTTTTATCGGAATATCCCCGGGAAAGCGGGGGAGGGGCCCAAACCGACCCCCCTCTTTAAATGGATTGCGCGAGACACGTGACACTACTCCTGATAAGACCTCACGTCCTATTTACTGATAACACACACACACACAGACACACGTGGCCCATTCCTGCCCGTCTTGTTCTCTATCTCATATCCCAGAGCTATCTCACGCCCGCCCCCGCCCCCCGCTGGGAGTTCACCCCCTGTACACACTCGCACCGGTTTTGCCCGTACCCCATTTGTCTCGGCAAATATTGCCACCCTCTTACTTACTTACAACCTTCCCCGGATCGTACCTCCCGCTCCAGAGACCTCTCGGCAATTAATCTCCGGCCATTTCGCGGAAGCCAGTTATTTCCCTCTGCGTTGAGTCCTGAAACAATTTCCCGGACTTTCCTTCTAATTTTCAGAGCCCGCCGCATACTCAATTCTTCCCCGTTTGTCAAATCCAACAATGCACTCTGCGCCACTATTAGTTGACTATGCAACGCAGGGCACGTCGAAGGTATACGGAAATGTTATTAAAACGAAATTCTATCACTTCAAGCCAGTGAAAGTAAGTAAACCGTGCATTTTCAAAAGTCAAAAGTCCTCCATACCATCGTTAATGCTCCCCCTGGGGTATGTTTCTAACCGAACAATCCATAATGACCTCAACATACCGACAGTCGGCGAAGTCGCAAAATCACACTTCCTTAAATTCCATTCCCGGCTCTCTCCACATCCAAATCCACTCCTGTTCAGTCCCTTTCCTCTTCTACCCATCCATTATCCCCTTAAAAAGTATCCCTACAAAAGTACCATAACTGGATGGCGTCTTTATCGAGCGAAACATGTCAAACCAGTCAAACAAACCGCCATTGTACCTATAACTAGCGTATAGTTGATTGTACAATAAATAAAGTTAAAAAAAAAAAAAACTTATACACACGTTTCCAGATTTTGTACGTAGGGATTTTGTTGTGGGACTGAGGTCAAAAATAAAATCGTAAAAACAGAACAAAAGTTTATCTCCTCCGATACCCGTTCTCGTTGTTGTGTGCAAAGTTTATTCAGTTAGTTTACATATGCTATCTGCCGGCCCTCAAGTTGAAGCGTGAAGTGGCCCGTCCACGAACCCCCCCGTCCCAGCCGATCCCTTATCGAGTGATATACGACCCGAACCGCCCCCACCGCATCGGATTATCTCGACAGGTCCGGTCGTAGAACCCAATTAATTACACTTGTCCGCCTATTAAACGGCCTTATATCTTTTGGTACCCAACCGGTTCGGTGCCCAATTTGGCACTAATTTATAAGAGCTACAGCTACACTGGGATATTTGAATTCAATTCATTCTTCTATATGCTTAAAGTCGCAATCGTTGAGGTTGATAAACCGATCTAGAAAGAAACAAACCCGGTTCCTACGTGGTTCGGCCTCCTGTACCTCTGTATTGGTTCAGCGTACACCTCCAGTTAATATTGTGTACGACGGCTAGCTACAGTACTTTAGCAGTCCCTAACGCCTCCGCTTAACAATTCCGAACGCAATGAATTCCAAATTGGGCAAGAGTCGGGGCGGATTACACCGGATAAATTATTAAACCGGTCGGGCAGAAGGTTTCGATCCGATCCGAGTTAAATATTCAAAAGCCGTAAATGTTGGAAAGGATTGAATTGGGGTCCCGAGAAGGAAATGCGTTCCAGCGTTTAGACCTTACAGCTATATCCGTTGTATCGGGCTGGGGGGTTGGGGGTAGGCGCTGATACAATCCCGAATAGAAATGAAGAAGAATTTCTCAGCCGGGTATTTGCCGAGACATAAATGGGGGATAATGCGGGTAGTTACCACCACCACCACCCCCCCTTCCCGCCATCCCACCCTCCCGCGGGATGGTCCGGAGACCCTTCCATGAAATATTCAAGTCGTGGAAGAAAGCTCGGCCAGAACTCCGGGTCGGATAGTGCTTTAATAACGCGTCCACTGGGGGGTCTTATTCCTCCCTCCCTCCCCTACTTAATAGTCCTAGGTCCTATTAAACGCCTAGTTTATTCAAATGTTCGAAGTGCGCAATTGTCCCCCCCCCCCGTTGAAATTGCAGATCTCCCAGGCGAAGTTGCCGACGATTTCGCAAACTGCAGTTTAAATAAAGCCCTATAAGATTGCACCCTATAGGGATGCAATCCTAAGATTCAAGGCCGAAAATTACATAGATTCATGCATAATGTAAAAATACGTCGAAATATTTGGTGATGCTGGACGAAAATTTATAGGCGTCATACGCGTCAAAAAAGTTCTATGACGAATAAACATGAGTTAGAGTAAAATAACAACTCGTATCCGTCATACAATTGAACGTAAGTTAATTACATTAATCCGACATTGTTCAGTTTATATTAATTTGTACGTATTGTCATGCGCGAACTTCGAAGTACGAAGTTGTGAGCTCGGTACGGGGGAGAGCCGACCTGTGAAAGGGAAGTTTATAATGAAAAGTGGATAACAACAGCATCTACAACATATATCACTTTAATAGTAGTTATCTAGACTCTATATTAAAAGCCGTATTGAATTATGGCGGCAGTGTGTAGCATTTTTAGTTGGTAAACTCGGTATTGGACTCCTCTGTATATATGTAAGTGGATACATTTCATTCATAAACAAGTAATTCGTTTAATCTTATAAATTTATTGTCAGCGACCTTATCGTATACAAAATATAACAAATTTCACTCATGCCGCAAAAGTGGATATCGTCGAATTAAGACTTTTTTCACGCTCCGCTGGGCGCTCAACCCCGAAGGGCGTATAATTTCTCCCCCTTCATTGTGCCCTAATTGAGTTTATTAGGCGTTTTACGGCCCCTCTTAGACATAAGCCGTCAACATTAAAAACGACGGCGGTAGAAATTTTTTTACGGATTTCTAATTGCTTTACCACTTCAGAACTCGTCGCGTGGTCGCATCTGAACTTTATTCAACCGCCCCGGTCCCTTTTTTTCGTCGTGCACGACACACGAAATCGCTGTAATATATATGTGTGTGTGTGTATGTGTGAAAGGGCGTGAATGGAAATTCTCCCGCGTACTATACTTTCCGAACTTCCCAGTTTTTTTTGGTTTTCTGTTTTTTTTTAGCGCGAGTGTTGTTTCCCCAGTTTTCATTATAAACTTTCCTCTCCGCTTCTCTCTCTTGAAACAACTTCGTACTTCCAAGTTGGCGTTACCACTATTACTTCTTCTCGGTCCCTGGTACCGAGCGTTGCATATGATGGGTCAAAAAAACGACTACTCGTTTTCATATTCCTCAGATGAATTGTAATCTGACAAACTGTAATTGAAAGGTGAATTCGAAGCTGTACTTAGGAGAGATTTCATCTGTCTGTCCGTGTGGATTTTGGAAAAAATACCCATTCATTATACAGGTTGTTACGGAATTGACGCAAGATTTGAATTCGCCACAATTCTTGCAGTAAAGTTGGGGCAACTCCATTAAAAAAAAAACCATTTGACAGCCGATAGTTTAGGGTCAGTACAAACGGAGCGTTACACGATAGAACAACTCGTTTTCATTGTTGAACAATATCTAAAAAAATAATGAAAGTATAGCGGCCGCAGTTCGAAAATTTCGTACAAAATAAGAAGTGTGGTTTCAAGAAGACGGTGCCGCATGCCCCACGTACGGCCCCCGAAACAATTCAATTATCGCACGAGACATTTCGGAAAATGTCCACGAGGACGGTCGTGGAAAATTTGCCCGACGTGTTATTCCACACATAACGCTATCCTGTGTACTTTACGATTCGATAAAAAAAATAACAATTTAACGAAAAAAACACTGTGTTTTTTATTTAATTCAAATCTCGCGTTAATTTTCACAATTCTCGGAAGAATTTCACATGTTACTCGGAAGCCAGAGCGTAATTTGTCCTGGAAACTTGTTCCGACTTGTGAAAATTATTTTTATAAATTAATTTTTCAGTTCGTGTAGATTTGAGTAGGTTGATGTAGTCTCGCGTCCTAAACATAGAATTAACCCGGTGTAGAGAGGGGTGGGGGGGGTGTGTGTCGTGTAACCGTAAAACCGAGCCGTTACACAATTGTAATTGGGTTGACACGAATTGGTCGTAAAATAGGGGCGGGTAAAGTAGGGTTTGGCCCTTTGGGCAGGTGTCCCTCCCTCTATCACTCCCTCTATCGCTCCCTCCCTCCCTCCCTCCCTCCTGTTGACACGAGCCCAGACGGTAGGGCGGTAGGGCCCCTCGTAAAAACCCTTTACGGCATCATCTTCCCATTCAGACTGCAGGCCCTTCACTGTTGAGGGCTTTGCGCCCACTGTCCAACGCGCATTGTCAACTCGAATGTCGTCTCTCCTACTTCTAAAATCACGTCGTGTCTTAAAATTACAGCGCGGCTACCGCGGGAAAAGATTAATTTAAAAAACATTTTAGCTGTAGGTTCGTGATGTTTCCGTCTCCTCTCGCTGGTTTGGTCTTTTGCTAGACCGGTTTCGGCTGCTCGCCATCTTCAGTAGCGCTGTGTCAGTCACTCACTTTGGAGGTTAGTCACTGCACTGTCACTTTCACATGTACTGTCACAGCACAAGTGCCAACAGTGACTAACAGCGCTACTGAAGATGTCATTACTTAGAATTCCGCAATTACTTAGTTGTAGACCCAATATAATTATTAGTATTATAAAACAATTACTGTCACCCTCATTAGCCAGTCTCCTCTCGCTGGTCTGGTCCTTTTCTAGACCTGTTTCGGCCGCTCGCCATCTTCAGTAGCGCTGTGTCAGTCACTGTTGGCAGTTGTATTGTGAAAGCACAAGTGACAGTGACAGTGGGCAGTGAGGATGCCCAAAAAACATCCAAAGTGCTAACAGTGACCAACACCGCTACTGAAGATGGCGAGCGGCCGAAAAACCGGTCTAGCAAAAGACCAAACCAGCGAGAGGAGACAGAAACATCACTAACCTACGGTATTCCAACCCCTCGCACACCAGAAAACAGGTATATTAAAACATTTTAGCCTTACAGAAGTCGTGGAATATCCGCTTTCAACAATCCACAGGATCAAGCTACTCTTATACACAGTTTTGTACGCAATATTACCCCTAAAGGTGAAAGGTAGGTAATAATTTCTTGAATCTAATTTTATGTTGAACGCTGTCATAAGCACGGAATTATAAATTGTATCCGTTAAATAACCGCACAGAATGAAGGCAAAAATAAGCGCGGAATAAAACAGACAAGAGGGAGAAGACAATTCCTTATTAGGGGACAGAAGAACATTTCTTTAATTCAGATTTTGAATAAATTATTCTCTTTCATTTCTGATGCATCAAAGAGTCGGCTTTTGATGTCGGGCCAATTTGAATTGGCCCGCTGTCTTCGGGGGTTTTCAATCGATTTCCGTACTTTGTTGCGATGCTTATTAGAGATGAAAATGCTTATTCTCAACAACAGTTTCGAAGAAAAGGGGCGCGGGATTTATTTGTACGGGTCGCGCCGAACCCTTCATTAAACCAGAGATTTTCATTTTACCCTACGACCCTTTATCAAGAGCTTATTCTGGAGATCAACTAAGAGATTGAGATTAAAAGTTACACTTTACACTGAGGCGTTCGACGAAAATGCTTCGTTATAACATTATATGGTTCAATTGCCTCTATATGGTTCCTTTAATTCGAATTAATTATAAAACGTATTAAATTTCAGTATTTTATGTAGGTATTTGTTATTTAGCCTCAGTAATTGAAGTAAAATTTTGAACACAAAACCCAACATGGAGCGGATCGCGTAGAAACGCCAACTGTAATACGTAGTAAATGGGTGACGTAAAAAATTTACTTACAGTAGGTATCAGACATAAGCTTCTCTATGGTGTCCTGTTTGAGTTTAGAATTCCTTTTCCCCATGTCTGTTTTCACTACCGCAACATCACAACCTGAAAAAGGAAGAGAAACTGAAATGAGGTCAGGCAATGGCCCAGTTTATAAATGCTTATTCTTAGTTTAAATGTAAGTGCATATCGGTTTCTGTACACATGCGCTGTATAAATTGAGCATAAAACGAAATTATAACTGATATTTTTCCACCGGAAATTTGTAACTGAACACAGATGCGGTCTGACAATTAAATTCCGATATACTGGATACATTTTTTCCCTCGTTTTACCCTCTAATTTGTGCATCATCGCGTCGAACCTAATACCTGTTCGCTTGTAGCCTATTACCTGCAGTTGATCGGACGAAACAGATACATTAAATGTTGACCAGCTGCGCGGTTTTACATTTCAAAGTGGATATTACACGTTTTGGCCGGGGCAGCTACGCTCGCCTTTTTCCGCTATTAATACGACCCCAGAAATGATATAAAGCCGGCTTCTTTTGGCTTCACGCCCAAACACAAGAATCCACGCTATAACACTCTAAGGCACGGCGAAGAAAACTGCCTCTAATTGTTTCCTCCTTCTTATAGTCTATAGTTCGGAGGAGTGAACCTCGTATTTTAGATTATACAAGAAGAATGAGATAGGTGTATACAATACATAAATAGCACTGTCCAACTGTGTGATGAAAGTGTCCAATATACAAAGTAGAAACAACGTATTAGGTGTAACCAACAATTTGATAAGATTTATTTCGGTCTTGAGGAGTTCTTCAAGAAAATTTGCCTGAAAAATGGCAGAGAGCTGTCAATATCGGTGAATATACAGTAGATTAATAATTAAAGTTTCTTTTTTAGCAAAAAAAAATGAATTCCAAAGTCAAAATGTTGTCTTAGAACGTGTGTTGGAACATTTGTTACTCACAACATTCGACAAAGTGTCTGAGCATTGTTAGACAGTGGAAATGACATCATCGGACGACCTTATGTTCAATGAAAGCTATGGCCCACGGTTTGCGTTCCAATTCTATAAATAACTGTCCGACTCTTTCATTTAACATATTAAATCGTCCGCTGCCACGGCCGGCCTTCTCTATCTTGCCAGCACTAGCACTATAGTCCACTAGAGATTGATTCTTTTCCGACCTATAATATATATATTGAGCCATTGTTATATCTACGTTTGAATGGCAATTCAACGCGCTAATGACATTGCCCCATCTAAAAACAGAACGTATTGCAATTGAATATGGGAATGAGCAAATTATATACTTAAAAGAATAATCTATTAATTTAGCGAAATAAGAATTGGAAAAGGCGTAGATTAGAAGGCGTAGAAGCAAGCCGGATTTTATTCCGACAGGCGAAAGGGAAACTTTTTCATTCAATTACTTGAATAATGTATCCTCCCCACCCCACTATTTCAATTAACTTTAGACAACTTCCAATTAAAAATTCGGCGGCGAAATGCCCATAAATAAAATGGAATCGATTTGGGGAAAGGGAGAGAGAAATACCAAAAGCAGGCGGCGGATCAACTTTTCAATTCTGAATATGATACGATCCAATCGTTTTAATTATTAAAATTTTCGGTTATCGATATTCGTCGCACGGTCGGATTGTTCCACTTACAATATTGAGTTGAAAAATTAAACAAAACTGTTTATTTGAGGCATTGCCATTGTCGTGAATTCGACAACTGGCACAATTCCGAATACATTTTCACTAGTTATATTTTGATGCGCAATAACTTTTTCTGTCTTTCTATTTTAAGTAACAAGTACAGTTTTTCTAAAATTATATTCAGTGACTGCAATTTGAAAAAAATTTGATACAATGTATTTTTGGTGGAGACTCCACCCATTGATGATACTAAGAACTCAATTCCATACTCCTAGTAGGGCGTTAAAATGCAGTTATAAATTAATAATTCGTTCGTAAGTAGTAGCTGTGATCTCTTGACGAGCTGTATAATTATGTGATAAATTGTAGACTAATGTAGAGTCAAAATCAAGTGTCAAAATCTCGAAAGGGAATAGATTAAGCGAGGAATGATTGAATTCTGAAGTATTAAACACTACAGCGGGACGAAGGGCGTTGATATATGGGGACTGTAAAATGAAAAGCGCGACAGTAAAAAATGGAATTGGGCGAGAAGTGTCGGCCTCTAGATTATTGTTGGGCCCAGTGTGTTTAAGCGGGCCTCCGGCTCATTGCCTATGCCATTCTTTTATCCCCACCGGGGAAAACTTTTATCCCACCCCACCCCCCCGGGGGATTTTCCTGGACTGTCTAAGAGCCCTAAACCCTAAACCCTTTTCCCCGTCCAGAAATTGTTCAGTGTTTCAAGCGCTATCTGAGGCCGGGGCCCAAATTTGCGAAGGGGATAAAGAAAATATAGGTGCCGTTCGTTTTTTGAACGGGTCCTAACATATAGCCGGGGATGAAACGTCGAAATATCCCTATTACGGTTTCCCTATAAAATGAAGTTACCAAGTGGACAGTGGGATGGTTTCTAATGGGGTTTGGAAAATTCCTAATGACAACAGATCGTGTCATCTTCCGTCGGTCTTTTGCTAGACCTGTTTTGGCCGCTAACCGTCTTCAGTACTTTCATACAGCACTTTTATACTGTTGGCGTCCTCGGTTGGTCGGGATCTAACGCCTATTGATTGAAACCAACAAATGATCTTATGAATTCTCGGCGCGGTGTTATATTTCACATCAGTTCGATGGCAAATAAATCCTGTAACCGGGCTAATACTTATTGAACACAGTGAAACGGGAAAATTGGAAGATTTCATTCTTTCGAATATTGAACGGAAGGAACGAAGTTCTGGAAGGCGGGATCGTCGGTTAATTTACAAAGCGGTAATGACCCGTGGCCGGAAATTGGGCGGAGGGAACTAGCCGAGGATTCAAGTGCGGTTATTCCTTTCTGAACCTATTTCCCATCCGAATGAAGATAAAAAGGAGAACAGAAGAAAGATCTGGCCGAAGAGAGGGTAGCAGCTAAGAACAGTGCCGAATTATCGGAAAGACATTTACATATTTAAAAGGGTTGGGACGAACCCGTCCTCAATGGAATGGGATGGGATAAGAACCCACCCAAGTCCTCTCCCGGACAACCCTCGGGATCCGGAAACCGAATCGATTCCCAACGGCCTCACACGTCCCAATCGAATCATATACTTTGCTAATTAAATATTAAAAAAAATAAATTGCCAGTCGAAGAAAAATATCACACCCCCGCGATATGTCGATAATATTGATGCACCCAACTATTTATGCAAACTTTGGCCCTGAATTCGGTTCAAAAGGCCAAATTTGACCCCGAATTCGGTGAAAAACTACCAAGTTGGCCCTGAAATCAGGTTTAAAGAGCAAAATTTGGCCCTAAATTCTGTTCGGAACGCCAAATTTGACCGTTGAATTCAATTTAAAGGGATCAGTTTTAAACACCAAAATCGGCCCTAAATATGCAGAATAATAAAACTGAAATTTGGGAGCACTTAATGTTGTCCAAGACCTTATTTCGTTATCATTTTATATGCCGTAATAGAATAATATTAATACACTAAACGCAGGTGTTTCGGGGATATCCTGTACTCTACCTGAGTGGGGGTTCCTTTTGTCCTTTGGCGGCACTGTAGCCGACTTAATCGTATTTATTATTAATTGTATTTTGCGAATCCAGATATTCATATTCAATATTAACGGCGCCGGTACAGTATGTTCCTTCGGTTGCCCCAAATTCCTGAATACCGGCAACGTAATGACGCGCATCCCCGAACTAACGCGCGTTCACACTGCACGTGTACACGTTATTGTTGTTATTGTAGCCGTGTACTCTGCGAGCTAATTTGAATATGTTGGCAACGTGCCACTGTTGGATGGCGTGCCAGATAGTCATCTGGAAGACGCTCTGTGTGCCCTGTAATAAGGGCAGGTAATTGGCTTAGGTATCAGCCGAGAAATTGGCCCTATCTCAGTTACAGTCCCATTAGGCAAACATTACAACAAACATGGACAATTTGAATAAATTTAGGGTTTTCGAAACAAACGTTCCTGGCATAAGTATCATAATACTTCCTCACTGTTCTTTCTGTTTTATTGTCACGGTTGAAAAATGCAATAACCGACATTCGTGTTCGAATTGCACTATCAACGAGTATAGAATTACATTGCCTTTCCCCGTTTTTTTGTAATTTATTTTTCCGGAATTTACACTTCCTTTTCCGTAAACAAGGTTCGGGTTTTCGGGACACAGCAAGATAGTAACACCGTAAATATGAACAAATATTCTACTTCATTTATTGATTCATTAATCAGATTACGGTCCCATAAGGGATTTATATATAATGCATTGGTTGGACTCAAACCAACACCGAATATTCCTGGTTAAATCATATTCTGTTTTACAGAATGTAATATTCTCGTAAGTAATAAAAAATTAAATACCCCACTGATTGCTAAAACTGAGTTATAAAATGCGGTCGTATTTATTGATTCGATTCCACGAATCAGTTTACAAACTGTAAACAATTTTACTCGCGAAAACATTAAAGATTTCCCGACATTAAAACTCCACTCGCGAATACTTAATGAAATTATCGGTTTAATCTCTTAAGTTCTAAAATTTACAGCTTATATAATTCCTTATTGTTTAATGGAAGCTGTATTGTTCCCGATTCGAGGTAATAAACTGTGCGCTTAGTGTTATATTTTAAGCTATAAACAAACTGTCCAAAATGAGCTTCACCCGGGCGGATATGTGACCAGAATTTCATGATGGAAAACATAATATGGAAAACTCTGATCGTGACGACAAGTCGACGAACGGAGAATAAATAAGAGGTTTTAAAATTCAAATTTCCACAGACTTTCTGTCTGAAAAAGAACCAATTATCAACTCGGCCGAGAGAAACTTCTGCTAAAAATTTTATCCATTCTTCTTAGGAAAACCCTGAATGAATACCTCGTTAAGCCGCGTCCGAAATTCAAATCGCCGTAATTGTTTCGTTGTTGCGTTCTCTGAAAACGCAGAATTCGACGATGACTTTCGTTAAACAGAGTACTAAGTGATAACGTATCAGAGGACATCTTATCGGTGAAAGACGCAATAACTTAAGTTGCCAACAGGATATTTGGCCCACCCCTCTTATGCAGCAGACATTTCTGGAATGTTTACAGTGCGTTCTGGACTTGAGTACCCGAATTTGGGTTTAAATAAGACATTTTTTTTACTACGTCCGACGGTAGAAATTGCAATATAATAGTATTCTGTCGATCCAATACAATTTCACTTCATTAACGTGTCCATTCGACGCCGCTCACCATATATCCGGTCTCGTTACGAGGGATTCGACAATTAGACAGGATAAAATTACATATCATCCGGTTTGAGGGGTGGTTTGGAGACCAATCTATCCGGCGGCCGGTCACAAAACGTTTTCAATTTGGGACGGATCAGATTTTAATTCGCGGAAGCCAATAACTAAAATCGGTCGCTGAAAGTATTGAGGGGTGCGGGGGCCCGTCAATATTGGCCGATTTAAAACCACTCCCGGCCAATAAACGTCGTCGATAGGGGCGATGGCCCGGAAATCCGGCGGTGAATTTCAGGACGTCAAATACGACCCGGGCAAAATATACGGATACCAGAACTTGGATGGATTGAATTGTCGAATTTCGAAACCCTAAACAGGTCACTAATCGGCGTATATTTGTTGGGGGATTAATAGGAATATTGGTCAACTAGTCTTAAGTACTGACAAAACCTTAAACAGACCATTGTAAAGTGAAAGATAAAACCATTTTCCCTGTATAAATTGTATACCGTGCAACTGTTTTAATTTCTTTAAAATCTTACGAAAAATTTCATTGAAATTTTTAGTCGGACTGGAATCAAGAATATTCCAGCTCCGGGAATAGCGCGCATGTCATTTCCCCGTACGTAAGTTCGTAAATGTCGGTCTATTTTCGAAACCTACTGCGATTCAAAGGTCTTCGCGCTGTTTACCAAATTGCGTTTTCGATCCGGAAAATCGAACTGACGTCTAGGAAAAATTTATTCCCAGTTAACGCAGCGATTCCTCGAAATTTATGCGGCCCATTAATCCAACTACGATTCGGCTGATTCGACTCGCGACCGGGAATTATTGGGCGTATGCGGTCGTCGTCATGAGCGCGGAATATTTTTGTCCGCCGGAAACAAAAAAGAAAATGAAAAAAAAAACCCGGGCACGCACACTCGAGCGTTGTGAATATTTCATGCGCCCCACCCCCTCGGCCGGGATGAAAGGAGGCCGAAAAACCTAGGAAAAATGCAAAAATGCAAGGTGGATGGCATTCATTATACACCAATTGAAACTGCCGCCTACTGGATAAGGGGGTTGCTGGAGGAGAAGTGGAAACTCTCCGGCAACAGCGAATCTGGAATATTAATTCTGCAAATCCGACAGTTTCACAGTTACAAATTCTAATTGGATGGCAAAATTCGGTCGGCCACTATTTTAACCGCTAATTTCGAAACTATCCACGTCGGATTTTCCCTTAGCGGAATTTATCGAGAAAGAAAAAAAACCAAGGCATCAAGTACTCAAGCATTAAAACTACTCACTCGAGTAATAAAAATAATAATTTTATGACTAAATAATTATAATTTTTAATACTTCCCGTACTGATTAAATAAAATACAGCTCCAACATTGGACGCATTGTGTGTAATCTGTATTGAGACGTAGATTTCTTTGTGGAATGAAAGTTTTCAAAATCAAACTGTAAATTTCATATGCAAATAATTTGTCACTACTGTAGGTGCTGTGTAACATGCAAATGGGGCTAATATATGAACTCAAATATTTGACTGGCGGAACTTGAGGCCTCTTGACGCCCCATTCTCTGTCTCGACTCGTGTTTTCCCGGACAGTTTCTCCAATAAGTGGTTTTTTCGCTGAATGTTCCCGGTTCGAAATTGGCCGAACAACAGAATATTTTCGCCCGGCGGAATATTCCCCCCCCCCCCTCGAATATTTTGAATCTGCGCTCGTCCGATTTTGGCACAGTCGAAGGCTGGGCGGAAATAAATGGAACAAAAGTAAAAATAATACAGCAGAAAAGTCGCAGATTTCTATTAATTATAGACGGGAACGTGGCATAGAATTTCAATATTTTAGACAGAAAAATTTTTAAATTTTGGCGATCGACTCGAAACCTATTCGCGCCCATCTTCTGTCTTCAACAATCGCGTTGTTTGGCAATGTCCGTTACGCTATCAGACCGGAATGTATTCAACGTCCTTTGGAAACATTTCAAGGGATTTCGGCGGTAATCTTCGCGTTATAATTGTAACGGGTTATACGGGGGTTTGTGGAATCATCAAATCTAAAATTTTCTGTCACTAATCCTGTTTCTGGGTCCTGTTTCGGTTGTGTCGATGAGGTTTTCGATAATATAGTTATAAGATATGGTTCCGAAGGAATAAATTGTACAGCCTGCCTAAAACTAAAGTACTGCACAAAGTATTAAAATATTTTTTTCAATACATTTTTTCTTATTCTCAATAACAGAACTGAATGTCCACAGTGGATTGAATTTCACCAGATTTGAGGCTGGTCCAAAGCTAGACCGGTTTCGGATCTGCGAATCTTTCAGTATTCAGTGGCTATTACAAAAAATACCATGTAATATAGGAGTCAAAATTGGAGTATAATTCGACGTATCAGTTTAAAACGTTAACGACGTAAGAGGTAGACGAATTACGCCTTATCAGTAATGCGATTCGCCATTTGAGAACGCGATCCCGCCCTGAGATTGGAGCCGCGCTACAAACTCGTCACAATGGACGTTACGAGCCGTTCATTGATAATAAAACGAGTCAATCATAGCCACAGTCAATCATCTTTATCTGAGATATACTTCCCCTTCCAGCATCATCAATCCAAACCCCCAACCCCCATCACATCCAGTACCCATCATCACCTCCAACAATCACTTCCAGTTTTCTCATGTACAAAACAATTACTGTAATTTACACAATTGATTCAGTAGTGGTCTTCATTGATGCAGTGTGTTGTTAAAAATTTGCAAAAAAGGGGGGGGGGAATTATTCTACAAATTGAACTAACTCACTTTAAATATCCAATATTCGTAAGGATTTTTACTTCTCCTGGAGGACTAGAACTGCCTGTACGAGGTAGACACGAGCTAAAAATGAGATTATTTGTAAATTAGCCTAATCAATTTGTGGAGTTAAAACGCATAAAACGAATTAGAAAAGGTCGGTCATATTCCAAATAAGTGTAAAATGGAATATTAAATTTACAAACGGATACAATATTCATCGCCCACTCCGCTTTTAAATTCCATTAGAACGTTGACTTTGGGATAAGTGAATAAAAATTTCCGAGTTTACATTTCGGTTCCGCGAAAAATTAATGATATGTCGGTTGCGAATTGAACTTCAGAGAATTTTTAACAACAGTTTAGCTGATTATGATACAACCGCCGTTATGAACTCAATTTCCAGATTAGAACATTGTACCAAACCAGGCTTCGTGTAATTCAGCGTAATGTGTGATTATTGGATACGTGCTATTGCTATACTGGTTTCACAGTGTTGGTAGGAAAGAATGCGGCGAATTGAACATGCTTAAAACAAGTTGAAGCGGTCTATTCCAATCGCTCGTTAACTCGATATCATTTACGGTGAAATTCGGATATAACTTTTCAGAAATGTGACATCGTCGCCTCGGTCAGAAGGGAAAACACAATACGTTCAATCTTTGCAGTGGAACGGGGTGAAACTCTTTAACGTTGACAAAGTTTAAATTTGACGCCCCCAGTTAAATTATGTCACTCTCCCTCTCTGAGACAATGAAAGATGTCTGTGACGGAATGAATGGACTCAACTTCAATTTATCTGAGTTTCAAAACCGTGGAAAACACTCAAAGGAACCCCATCCCCTTCCCATCCACCCCCCCCCACCCCCCCGGGGTTCAGAGCGGTTAACGAATGATAAGGCGCTGAGTCTTTAATAAAGTTGCTTTGTCTGAAAACAATATTTGAACTGGTTATATAACACTGAAAGCGATGAATTCTGGTATTTTCTCTCGAGTCATTTGTGCCCCATTCTTAGCCTGAACAGGGCTCCGACTGCTCCGTCTCGACTATAATTTCAATTAAATTTCGTTAATATCCACAGTATACAAACAGTACGCGGTAATACAATAAGATATTTGATTTTACTTTCACTTGATATATGTACAATTCTGCTATAACTGGGAATAGACGAAAACCCTGAGATCACTATTACACTTTGCACGATACTTGGCTACTGAATGCGGCCTAACTTGGAACGCCGGGTGCGCTAAACCGCACTTAGCCGCGGAACACTCTTAACAGTGCACTTAAACTGTCACTTTCCCACTTTGTCGAATGAACACTCGGTTTTGTAAGTTCCCCCATATTCCTATTTGTACGACGAACGACAACATTTTCGTGTTAAACGTTCAGTCGACTAGTAATTTAAAATCCGGAAATTGAATACATCGAAAAAATTCAACATTCTTCACCTAAAAACAATTTTAGACGGTGAAAAAATTCATTTTCTACTAATGCGAGAGTGGTGCACGCTGTACAAAAACGAAGTCGAAAATGAATATGGATTGTACTGAGTAATTTTTTTTTTTGGTAAATTTCAAATACATATTTTCAGATTAATTAGCCGTGCCCTTTCAAACCGAAATAGAATAATGAGTTTATGCTGATATTGTTCGGGGTTTTGTCGCCAAACCGTACTTTGTGAGACTTTGTGAGCACCGCGGTTGGGTACGACCGTTCAATTGTCGAAGCGAATTTCCGGAATTTTGGATTCTCGGTCGAGATCAGTAGTCACGCGTTTATGTCGCCGGCCACTCATGACGATAAACTACGTCAATTCGCAAAGAGAGCGGGCGTTGTGTTCTTGCGACAGGAACGGGCTTATTGCGCAATCGGGGGGTGAAAAAAAGGGATTTTCTGAAAAACAAACTGGCCCCTAAACGCAGTCACAAAGAGTGAAGTTAGCAGGGCGGGGGAGAGAATAAAAAGCGAACTTTACAGGGATGAATAAGTTATAGCAGGTCTTTGATACGGCGGGAACGGCAGGACAAAGTCCTTTCTCGAAGTTCAAGAAAAGGGCGAGCATTAATCGAAAATATCTAGTTATAACTTGGAACGAATTTCCAGAGGCCGATGCGTCCGATTTGAAATTTTGAACTCTTCTCGTCGCCAGTCGGCCGTAATCGGAAATTGAGCGAACTCTAAACTTGTCGAATAATACGAAGTTGAAAGCTCAAACGATGAGTTCTGAGAGTTGAGCGATAATTTCAATTCTCTCGGGCCGACCATCTTGGTTTTTACCGCGAAGCTTCTTAACTTCATATTACTGGGTATTTAATTTTCATTATTATCGCGTTAAAAAATCGCTTGTTTAGAACGGAAAATTCAGTTAAAATTTCTAATTAAAGGGATCTTCATTTATATATCAGCTATTAGGACTTACGTTTTAATTAGGACAACCTTCAATTAACCGTTATAGGATCACGGTTTTGAAACCCAGAACTAAACTTGACCGAATAGGTAAGGGGGTACATAATGTAACTGTAAACCGTACCGGTTTATATATGAATTTTTCACCCGTACATCACGTTGTTTATAATCTTATCTGGCGTTTCGCTTTAATTTATCAGTGCGTACAGGAAGAGGGTCGTATATTTCCCGTTATGTCCGAAATGTATCACCGATATAACAACGAGTGGAAACGGAAGTAAACAGGAGCGAAGTAATGTCGTCGGCGCCCAAACAGTGTCGTAAATAAAACACTTTGCGTGTTTGTGCGAAGGAATTTTCAGTCGAGATTTTCTTCGGACGAATTTCTGTTTTCGAAAATTCGAGACGCCGGGAATTATTTAGCATTAAATTCAGTCGCGAAATAGCATCACCGAAATTGAATAATTTCGTCCGAAAATTCGATGATCGGATATCCGACCGTGCTTCGGGGGGGGGAAATTCAATTTCAAAGATGAAATTAATCGATATAATTGGGGGTGAAATTGTTTGTTCGGCGCCAATTTTTCGCCGGCCGGTCGGACATCAAAAGGAGTTTCCGATATTTACGGCCGCGGAAAAATCCAATTTTCCAAAGGAGCGGGGAAAAACACTACTGCGACAAGACAAACAGACGAGGAAACAAACACGTCCATCGGTGGCCGGTTCGACACCGGCTCCTGTGAAAAACGAAATAAATCAGGAAAATGAAATCCCTGTTCCAAATTCGATTGATTATTTATTTTTCCCAATGCGGTATTGATTCGCCTCGATTTCGACAAAAATATATAGAATTAATTAAGCCGGATACACGGGAACAATGTATCGGTACAGATTAAAAAAAATTGTTTAACTTTCGACTGTTGCTTGTAAATTCGGCAGTTATCAGAAACGATTCCGGCAATCGCAGTCCGAATTATCGGGAATTGCGCCATTAATGACGGGATTACGCCCAACACACTATATATCGTGTCGATTTTTAGCGATACGCCGAGAACGTTCAAACAATAGAACGAGTATTTATTGTACTTTTGTCGATGAGCCTCAGTAGGATTAGCCAACTTTCGGATCGACCCTAAATTATTTACAACCTACGTGGGTTTTTTCACTGGACAGCGGACACGTTTTCAAAGGCCCGTTTCGGAGACTTACAGGAGGCGTAACAAGACGTAATCAGAATTTTATTGCAGTTTAGGCGGGTGAATTAGTACATGGAAAGGGCTCGGCCTGTCCTATTGTACGAAGAGCGTATTTTTAGGAAAAGCTCTCGCCTAAATTTCAAAGAATTTAGGAGAAATTCTACGCTGATTTTTCTGCCCCCTACTACTAATCTGTAAGGACAGACCGAAGGAAAGAAGATTAGAGATTATTGCAAGGCGATTTAAACAATTTTATTTTAATCACATTCCACGTTCGATTGCACAACTTTGAAATTTGTCTTGTTCGTATTAACGGAGTCCTACTGTATTTAAATTTCAAATCGTGTTATGTACGCGATATACGAAGGGTGGTTTTTATGAGGGCGGTGAGAACAAATATTTTTGAACAAATGTTTTCTCTCCCCACACTTTATCTATTCTGACTTAAACGATAACGGTGCATTCTGTTCAGTTCAGTGAGCGTCTGGAGATGTGCTTTTTCCAAATTTTCCGAACACGAATTTATATTACAAGCCTTCGACGACAAAACCTTTTTTTTCACCTATCACTTACTACTCCCTTGTCCCTTTGAGCACGAGGATTTCGGAAAATCTTTGATCCCCGGGAATTTACGAAATAATCCTTAGATGTGCGGAAATTGTAGACAAAACGAAAGAGTTCAAAAACTTCGCCCAGTTCAGAAGGCATAAGCGGTGATTTTCATCTATAAACCAGTCATATTTTGTGCAAAGAATTTGCCTAAGTGGCCCCAGGAATCAACTGAAAGCTACTGAAGATGGCGAGCAGCTGAAGGCTCTATCAAACGATACAGTTAGCAGAACAATCACAAATCTAATACAAACGCTCCTAATACTTAACTAATTATTTTTTAACACATTTATATTTTACGTAGAAATGTTCAGAATTTTAAAAATATTTCGGATTAGTAAGTAAACGGAATCAATTTTAATTTAGTAGCCGACCAAAGCGTTTGAGGTGTACTAATAAATTATAATTAATCAATTTGGAAGTTATTACGTGATATGTACCGGCCGCTAATTAACAGGGCCGACGGGATACTGAGGACGGTGGCGAAGAGTCGCTAGAACGTTGGCGATGCGCGAAACTTCACAATCGGTAGCCGAGAAAAATTGAAACACAGTTAAAACAGGCGATATTTACAGAGCACTCTCGAAAACGAAAAAAATACTTTCGATCTTCGTATCAATCGAATATCGCTCTTGACACTGGGCACGGCGTCGATTACTGGCGAAATTTTATCGCAAAAGCTCAAGTTCACCAAAGTGATTAGCTCTAGCCTTTATATCCGCCTTAATCACGAATCACTGTCGAATTTGTAACAGATTACGTAAGCTCAGCACTGTATTATGAGACGGAAATTCCTATGCGTCAAGAGGCGGGCAAAGGTTCGCACGATTGAATCAATATTGAACAATTGAATTGAATTTTTATAGTAAAATAGTTCCTTCTCCTCAAAATATTGAAACGAGGGTGAACCGTTAAATTAATATCTAAACAGTTCTTCACTAAGTCCAGAATTTTCATGTTTTTCCTGTATATGCCCAAATGAAAGAAATAAGGCCTCCAAATCAAACTAACTCTTACTTGACCTATAGCAAAGATCCAAAATTTAAGAAGAAATTTACTTGTAAAAAAAATTACAAAGTGTTACATCAACTTTCACCGGCAGTTTCGTTCGAAATCGAATTTTTCACGAAATTAGCCTCCACCCTGCAAGAAATTTTCCGGGTTACCCGACCGACAGCTCGTTCGATTTTCCGCCCCCAACTCGCCCATTTCGACTTATCGCTGTCGTCAGTTGCATTCAGTTAGCGGGTCGAGGCGGAAAAATCACCTCCGCAGTGGGGGGGGGCGTTTAAAAAATCTGTGTAAAAAAACTCGTTTACTCCCCCCCAAATTTTATAGCTTTTTACCCCGCAACTTAATGTTTATTAATCTGTAACTAATTGGCTTGAACTCCATTAAATATCCGGTAAAAAAAATTCCAACGTTAAGAAGTGTACATTTATATAGAAGAGTGCATTTATATTGTGAAAATTCTGAAACTAATTTAATGCAGGAGAAATTTTTATTTCAACTTATTAAAGTGAAATTTGAACGCTTGTTTTTAACTATTTCATACATTAAAATTCGAATTTGCGTACAATCGCCCGAATTCACGTTGACTAAATATATTTTTCTATACTATGTCGTGTAAAGCACGTTTTATTTCAAAATTGGGAAATTGCAAATTCAGTTTAGGTCCTGAATTTCTGCAGATTGGATCTACAGCGTTAAATAACGTAAAACTCAGATTTTGGTGTCCACAAAACTATTTGTCCAAATGTATTCCGACAAACCACGCCTTTGCAGGAGTACTGAAGACATTAACATATTCCGAATTCAAAATTACGGTGTTGATCGAAGAATTATTGCTGAAAAGCTTTCAGTTTCAGATTTCAAGTCTCAATTTGTAATTATTATACAAGTTTTTAGATCGGAATTATGATAATCTTGAAGTCGATAAATTTGTGGATTCTTTTCGATTTTATGAATTAATATATTTCACCCGTATTTAACCGCCAAGAAAAACAGCCTGTCAGTAAATATTAAAATCATATTAGTGTAAGAATTATGTTTTTGGGTAAAGGTGAATATGATCAAAGTGATGACCCAATTTCAAATTGATTCAAATCTCTTTAAAGAGCCCACCACGAAAGTCCTAGCCGCCCCGCTACAGCTTTTAACTCTGAATTGAGTTTTCCAAGATTCGGAACCGGTTGCAGGTACCGCAGGGGCCCGAATCGGTGTTTGTCCGGGGACCCGGCGGTACAGGAACACGGCGGGGACCCCAGGCCACGTTTGGGCCGATCAATACTTTGTCGGGGGGGTGCTCAAAAACGAAGCCCCCCCCCGGCCACTCAATGTTGGCAGCACTGCGCGGCCGCCCAAACCCCGCCGCACACACTCGCACACTCACACACACACACACACACGCAATCGCTCGCACGTCTTCCGCCCGACTTAGCTTTCAAGTCCTGCTTCCCTCCACCACTTCAGCAAGAACTACGATAAACCCGGTATTCGGTTAGGGGGAAATTATATTTTGTCCCGGCGGTGACGTCCGGGAGGCCCCACTGGGCGCCCTAAGACCGGAAGCCCGTCAGAGTTTCTTGGACCAATCGGGAATATAATTTTAAAGGAAAGTCGGAGAAAAAACTACGAGCCTGTATTTGGCCTTAGGACATCGTTTTCCAGCGCTTATCTCTCCGAATAATTACAATTAGGAAAAAAAAAATTGGGCCGAATTAAAGCTCGGTGGGGTGGAAAAATACGATGTTTTCGCCCGCCCAATAATTCCTAATTTTTATGTGTATTTGTCGGACAATACAGATGTATTATCGTATAGTACTAATTTTATGAAAAAGTATCGATTAGAAATACGGGTACAATGAAATCGCTGTATCGGGCGGTAAGACACACTGTAGTGTACATATTTGGTATTTTGAAATCGGGGGAAAAACGTGTTCGGGACACGTCCCCGTGTGCGGACGAAGCGACAAAAACAGAAAAAAATTTTTTGCAAGTAGGCAGAATTAAAATATTTTTTGCAAAAAAGGAAATAAGCTGGCAATGTCAGTTGTGAAAAAAAATACTTACAGAAACGAAATTATCCGAAAACAAATTTCGAGGTAACCTCGACGGGCGGTAGTAGACTGTACGTGCGGTAGTTTTCTGTGACTAGAGTCTGGTGTTAAGTCGCCAGACAACCCTTAACGGACAGAAGTGCGGAGTGGGGGGGAGGGTTCGTCCCCCGAAGACGAAGAAGAAGAAGAAGAAGAAGTAGTGGAAGTAGTAGAGAAGAAGAAGAAGAAGAAGAATAGCGGAAGAGACAGAGAATGAAAATCGGCCGACGAGAAAAAAAATTATTGAAATAATAGACAAAAAATTTAAAGTTTAAGTCGAAGCAGTGATAGTGCACGGGGTTTGACTGTGTGTCGGGCACTGGTGGGCGCCAAGTGGCCCTGGCTGGGGCCCGGCCGGGGGGCGGTGGCGGCGCATGAGCCGCGCATTGCGCACCGCGGCCCGTGGGGGCGGCAGTAGCGGTGGGGGCGGCGGTGGCGGCGGGGGCCGCGGTGCAACCCCCCCGTCCCAACCACCCAACACAACACACCCAGTCAATGAAATATTTTTTTCAACTGTCGCCCCACTCCCCTCCCTCTTAGCTGTTGGACCCCCTCGACCACCCCAACCACCCCCGCCCTTAACAACTAGGTCCGGCACCTCGATGCACATAACGCAGAGGAGTCAACCTGGCTAACACCTTTTCCTACGGCAATTTCGAAAACGGTGTAATTGCGCGAAAGTATTTCGCAACCGGAATCGCAAACAGATTCGAAAGGATACGTTGGGGAAAATGAGCTAAGGTTTCAGCGACCGGAACATGAATCCTACTAAGGTAGGATCGCGTAATACCGTTGCAATACAACAGTTTCAGGATTTTCTCAGCGTTCGGAAACCACTGGACCGAGCTCCAGTGGGTGGGGGTTCTAGCCCTTTCCGAAGTCCCGAACTCTTATTCATCATCGGAGGATCGTCAGAGGACTTATTTGTTCCTGTATTATTACTGCGGGAGGTTCTAAGGGGATCCTAACGAAAGTAAGGGATAATACATTTAGACATTTGAACGTCCACCAGCCGAATAGGTCCAGGCTTCACGCCATCTTCATTGGCAGTCAGTGCAGCACGAATTTTACATTTTTTTTATGACGGTTAATTCGGAATAAATCGGAAAATAATATCGTGTATTTTACCGGATTCCTTTTGCTTTGTTCACATCAATGTACAGTTTTATTACTGTTTCCTCTGTACGATTTTAATGTGGGTCGTTGTTTTTTCTCCACGCGCAAGAAATAAATTAAAACTTGCGACGTTAATCTTTCAGGGCTTTACGTTGACGGCTTACTGTCACACCGCTGTTATATAGTACGCTCTAGAAGGAGACATTAAAAAAGGTTACTTAATAAATCAAAATATGAGGAAATGTCCACGAAATAATCTCTTGTCGGAAGCCCCGTTTCGTTCCCGGTTTGTTGAGTGCGAAGCGCATTTATTCGTGTCGCGGTGGCGGACGGACGAGCAAAAACGAGAAGACGTTTAAAAAAAAAATAAAATAAAAATAAAAAATGGAGACAGAAGAGTCTGAAATCCCTGCTGAGATTGGGCCGAGGTTTGTTTGTTTGTTCCGGCCGGCGTTTGTTTGCCCAACTTGAAAACTTAACAAAGCCCATTTACGCCTGTGCCCCGGCCCTTTTCATATCCCACTTTTCTCTTTTACACGGGCCTTTTGGCCCTACGAAAACCCGGCGGTCGGTAGCTAGACGTACGTCTCAGTACAATGAGCGCAAGGTGTCAAATGAGTTTTCCGTTAATTGAGCACCACAAGTTGAAAGGATCACGGTCATTTTCCTTAAAGCTGGAATTGGATGAGTAGAGGAGGGAGATATTCCCAGTCATAGAGAGTTGTTTCTGTTTTTGGGAGTTAAAATAAAAAAAACCCGCCAAACGGATTTCCCAGATAATAAGAAAACGTTTCTTCCGTGAAAACTGGTGCAACAAGAGAATCCCACTCATAACGCGGTCATGAATCATTCTCAGTTTGTCCGATTCCCTGTCGTCCGAGGGTCGTAAATTTCCGCGCAGTTTTCCCCCAATGTTTTTCACGATCTCGGTTTTGAGCGGGGAAAATTCCGAGGATTTCCCGCGGAACGTAAAAAGCGCGTCGGAATAAATTTACGCCCGGTCGTGAGACGCTCGCAGTTTAGTGCACTCGTAAAACGCCGCCCAACAGTGCGGTTAACGCGCTTGTACACTTAATTCGCGCCGTGCAGAAAAATATCCATTAAATCCGGTTATTTGCACGGTTAAGTGGATGGTAAACACGCGGACAAAAACTGGCGCTGTTTGCCCCGCCCCAACACCCCACGTATAGGTACGAATATGAGCCGAATCAATCGTTATTAAACCGACGGAACGCTACTGAGTATGGCGAGAAACCGGTCTAAAATTGGACAAATTCAGAAAGCCATCCCCGGAACTAACTAACTGGCTTTGTGCCATAGGTGAAAATTGCAGACAGCCTACATAGTTCGGTATATTAGTGATCGAGATTATACTGGCTTAAAATAGTTTATTACAAGTGGAAAGTACAGGGTTTGTCTGTGGCATTGGGGTTTTTCGCACTGTACAAAATTATAGGGAAGGCCGAAGAATGCATCCCGAAATTCACTAAGTAAATCGGACTGAAAAAAAAACAGACGGCATTGAGCACGAGCCAACGATCCGCGTAATATTTTGAGATTTCTTTTTCTGCTCCCCCCAACCCCCCCGTTACCATTCTCCGGCCGGTCGTACGTTCGTAGTCACAATAGGAACAATAGAAGGTTGCCAATGAATAGACTCCGGGGGTAGTTTTGTACGGCGGGGTGTGGTGGCGGTGGGGACGGGGGGATGGGGTGGCGGAGGGGACTTAAACGGGGGTTGTGTGGGCTAAATTTGGCTCCAATCACCGCCAACCCCTATTCAGACCGGCTTCCGGCGGCCTCGCGTCTTCACCAATCAGAAATACTGTGGAAACTACTTCACGCTCGGGCTGCTCTTTGAGCAAAAAAAAATATAGACCGAAATCGCCGGCTGAAGGTAAAAAATAAAGGTAACGAAACGTCGGTATTGCAAGAGGGAAAAGGAAAAGCTATTACCGATAAATCGAGGATAATGATCGTAGTAGATTTCTTGGAACAGTATAATTTCTAAATTTAATTCAATATTTCACGCGAGACCTCTTCTGAAAAGGGCGTCAAAACTGACAATAGTCAACAAACTGACAATATATATAAAGCTATACTAAAACCGACACGGATAATACGGAATAGAACTATGGGGTTTCGCCAAGAAATCCGACATTCCAGTCAAAAGTCCTTCTTACCATACTTAATGCTCCCCCCGGGTTTGTCTCTAACCGAACAAAATCACGCTTCCTTAAATTCCACTCGTTCAGTCCCTTTCCTCCTTTAGCCGAAAGTACCATCATTGGATGGCGTCTTTATCGAGTGAAACTAATCGAGCAAACAGCACTTGTACCTACAATTGGCATATAGTCGATTGTACGATGAATAAAGTTAAAAAAAAAAGTATTTCACTCGAGCCGTTTCGACACCATTAAACTGAGCTAAGTACAATTGAGTGAAGTTAAAGTATTGAAATAATTATTATCGATTTTCTGAAACTGCTACCGGCAATATGGAACGACGCCGGCCAGTTGGTTTCGGTGAGAATCGGTAAAATTATTTGAGAAAGTCGAATGGGTTTACCTTCTCAATGTAATTAACCCCAGTTAATTCATATCAACCGGTGTAAATGCTTAGCAATTATTGTTCTCCAACAGGAGGCTATCCGACAGGAGGATTATCTGAAATATTGGCTGGATAGACCGGAGTCTATTGTCGGCTGCAGAGACCTGTTGGGGATGGAGCCGCGCTCTCATTAAATTTCGCCACCGGCCATTGTTCTTCGCCGGCTCCAATTGGCCCTCTTGGACGGTGCGGGGTCGTCGAGGGCGCGACACCCCCCGCCACCCCACTCCAAGCGCCACTTGATGATCGTCGACCGTGAGCCAAGTGCAGAGCTCGGGCGATTCGCCGGAAGGCGTTTTTTTTTTTTTTTTTTCCCCGGAGGATTTCCCCTTCTTCGAGGTTTCTCCCAACGTCGGTAGACAACGCGGACGCCTCCACTCAGTTCACAGTTTGTTCCAACCGGAAGAGATAATGCTCAATTCATATTATACTGTCAAACTTAATTAATTATCCTGCCAAATATCTAGACGGAATATGGCACTTAACGGTAATAGAAACGGCAAATACGGGCCAACTATGAGGATGTTCCGCAGGAGCATTATCGGAGATTGTAGCACTGACTTGTGCAATATTAAGTCCTGTTGTATTATAAGTATTCGCTCGATATAAATTTATATTTGAAATTAATCAGGGTGAAATATAAGATTAGATTAAGACTAGTCTCGTTTTAGATAAATCCCCTTGAAGGGATGAAGGTCCGAACTGTGTTTTCAGAATCGAATATAAGCGAAAATATCACTTCGAGGAATCACTTCGAGCCGTGCTTAAACACTGCTGCGGATCGACACCGTTGTTGTAGCGAATTGAAAAAGAGGTGAAATGAGGGGCTAAATCCGAGATTTAAAACGGGAGAGAAAAAAAAAACTGAACAAGAGGTCTGGATTCTCCGGAAATGAATTCGTAAGGGGGCGCGGAGTATTGCCTTAGCTGAGCCCCGATATAACAGCAACCGGTTACTCTGCGAAACTACCCTTTGCTATTTCCAACCCCCACAGTCGTACCCTCCAACAATAATCCACATTGTTCTGCGCCATTAATCCCATAAAAACTTTATTTAAACGGCAACACTTTCGGCTTTAGTAATAATTGGATATGAAGCAGTGAATTTGCCAGTTCAAGTGTTTATATGTTGATAGGGGTTTATACGCTTCGACGTATTCGAATCAAATTGGACATGCACATTCTGGACACTGGACAGAAGTCTTCCCGGTTATTGCAGTTTCATTATTGTAAATACTACGTGTCATTCGAGTCGAAAAAAAATTACTTCACAAAGTATAACCGGCCCTCACCTTAGTGGCACCTAAAACCCACCTGCGCGCAGTAAAAATTCGAATTGTCCGATCATTGAACGTTCAATTTGCAACTTCCCTCAAGTACACGAATCATTCCTCTCGCGGAAGAAATGCGCTTACAGCACGAATGTACAATATATATATATGTACGTATATACGTGCTTATGCATAATGGTACCTGTACGCATAAGTGATTAATGCGAAGGGGGCGCGCCCGTTCCCAACATTAATGCGCACGGCGTTGTACCATAAATCTCGAATTAGAGCCGGCGGAGAATATTATACATTATAACCCCCATTTACGATTTCAACAGGGGGTTTCTAACTGAAATTCATTGTCCCGGCTAACTTTAATTTCGGTCGCGCAAAAGGGGGTCGATTTCGGTCATCCCTCGGATTCAATCGTCGTTTTGATTTTTAACACACTTTCAATTTCGTGAAAACAAACCTGGTGTTTTCGGTAAAAGCCGTAATAAGTTTTAAGAACTCATCAACTATTTTATCGGAAAGGTTCATTTTTCGGTCCATTCTCTTGTCGGGCCGGTACGAATCGGGCCTATCGATTTGGTCCTACGAATGAACGGCCGAATGAACTCAATTGTTTCGTCGTCGCCGGTTCATCATTCACGGTGAATCGGATTGGGGGAATTATTCCCTGGCAAAGGAGAAACCTCGATCTGGACGTTAACAGAGATTTAGCCCGAAGCTAAGTCCCTGTCTTTATGACCGGAGTTGTACGAAAGGACTAGAACAAAAAGGATGAACAGAGCCGTACTGACAATGGCGAGTAGCCGAAACCCTACACTTATGACAAGTATTGAAAGGTCGTTTTCCTTACAATGAAGAGGAAAAAATTAGATCAGATGTAAAGGTCGAGATTGAACTAAAAAAATACGTTCTGTTCTAAATTTACCGGATGATAGAATGAATATAGATAATTATATTATATAATTGGCATTACCTCAACTGCCTCAACGTTAATCGCTTATTCAATCTTTTATTTCCAGTAGAGTAAATTTAGCAGGATAATTCGATAGCGGACGCCCACGTTGCCGAACAACATTCTTCCCACGTGTTCTCCTGTACCTTGACGCTGGAGCATCGATCGTAACTAAGTTCGAACCACGCCCCACTTTCGGAACGACGGCCGTACTTAGCGTTTCAGACTTGCTGATACACGATACGCAGCCTTTGTCCATCGTTTGATTTGAAAATAAATTCCCGTATAAATCGGTCCTATCCGAGGGCCCGATTAACGTTATCGATCCCGGGTGCAATTTCTATGTCGAGCGTCGGCTCGAACTTCGTTCCGTCGGACTGGGGCTTAATTTTAATTGCAGTCTAATTGAGAAATTCCTTCTCGGTGCCGGTTCACGGGGCCGATAGGACGCATTCCTTGGGGTCGGGGTGGGGTGGGTCACACGTCGCCGCCCACGCCAACCCCCGCCAACCCCCGCTAACCGACCGGTTCACTAAAATCGACGATATTGGATCGAGGGAAATTCGAGGGGGCAAAACAGTAAATGCGCCGACCATTTTCCCACCGCCAACTATTCGACCCCCCCTCGTCGGTCCCCCGAAAAAGATTCAAGGGAGAGAAGAAGGGCCAGAAGAATGTTGAAGAAATGCGAAATCGATATTGATGTCGGAGAAGTTTTTTTTCTAGTGGGCGAGGAGGGATGGGGCCCCGAAAGTTAACCCCCGGACCAATATTAACCCCAAACTCTCTTTCCACCCCCAACGAACTTTCTGGCCACTGCATTAATCGATACTACCCGACGCGCAGTTATCGATCGATTTGTTACCACTATTCCACAAAACTGCGGCATAAAATACCGTCTACGGTCGGTCCGAAAGACCACAAAATATTGACAGTTTAAGCTATTATAGGCACTGAATCGCTAATGTAGAGCTAATTATCCGCGAAACGGGTCTAATCGCAGTCCAAATAGTCGTGTGGAGTGAGAAGGTCACTCGTGAAAATATTTTTTTTTTGGGGGGAAAATTATCACTGGAAGACAGGAAGGCAATTAGAGATATAGAGAGTGAAATTTGTGTGACTTCTTCACTAGGTCAGTAGGTTGTTAACGATAGAGTTATATTTTTTATATCTAATATGTGTTTTAGTGTGAAGGAATTGTTCTTTTCCGATTAACAACATATGGTTCTGATTATTTTCAACCTGTAGTCGCATTAAACCTGATATAATTAGTTTAATATTAATTTTGAGGTCACAAATTTTTTGCGAAACCCGATCGTATTTTATATTGAACGAATTTTTCATTCGAAAGGGTTCGATTAAAAACTGATGCCTCAAAAAATTCAGTGTAAAATTACAACTCTGACTTGTAATTAGAGGATGATGTACAGTCAAAGGTCAGTAAGTCAGGTAAGTTTCGAATCAGAGGATAATTCGACGCCACCAAAAGTCAATACAACAATTACAAAGTCTGGAGTTGTATTGCTCGCTGAAGAACGGTGGGAGGGGGAGGGGGTAGCAATTAGGGGTGTAATTAATTAATGACCGGCAACAGACATAATTAATATTCGAGGGTTCCAATTCCGGCCGAGGGAGGTTTATTCTTCCGCGAACCTTCGACCCGAGAATGGCCCGGGGAATGCGTAATTGTTTTCCGACCGTGAGAGCTCATTTCCTTCTCGCCCTTCCGCTTTGGTTAAGCCCAAAGGGGCGATACGCCGACTGTTAATTTTAAACTGACGAACAGATCCAAGACAGTAGAAATTTAAGGGCTAAAGCTGTATAATTTAACATCGCCCGGAGGTTAAATATTTGAGTTCACCAAGTCGGAAAATCAGTTTTCCGCTAAGGGAAATCTATTTATAGGCGATATTTTTTGATGTATTTTCACGAGAGAATAAATTAATTTTCTCTCTTTCTGATTTCTCTTCCCACCTCTGTTATATTTTACGCTAAAAAATTATGACGGAATAATGCTGGACACGACTAGAGACACGTGCGGAAATTCTGAAAATACAATAACAACAGGGTATGGCGCGAAGCCAAAACCTAGGGCCCAGCTCCCAGCCAAATTGCTCCCACTGTGATTAACAACCGAGCCAACAGTCGATAACAACATCAATTAACAATTTATAGATGTTATATTATAAAAGTAATTCATTCATTAATGAATAACTTCGTTCATTAATGTTTAGATCAACACGAAAACAGAGAAGGGCGGTCGGTGTATTGAGGTGTAGTATAAGTTGGAAACGGAAGGCGCTCTGTGTACTGAGGGATAGTATACGTTGAAAATGGAAGGCGTTCGACATATATTTCTCTATACGATATCCAGAAAATAATAGTCGGGTTCACTTCGGGCGATTATATCATGAAAATATAACGCGCTGGGTGAATTTTTTATTTCGTTTTCCGTTACATTTTCTCCTGAATTTTTCAGCCGAATCCAAAATTTCATCCAATCGAACAGCCGGGAAAACATTCGTGGAATAGTTTAATGCACCTCAGCTGCACACCGCGAATCCATCATAAATATAATGCACTGTCTATTTGAAATTATACTCGGTCTAATATTTAAATGGATCGATTTTCATAAATCTAGTCCACATAAATCTAGTGAAATCTATTTCACTAGTTTACAAGATATTTTTACTGTAACTCATTTCAGCATTGTACAAATTGACGGCTTAGATACATAAAACCTCCTTATGTTTTTATGACAGGAAGGAAAGTCTGTGTTTTTAAAATTGTCCACCTTTTTAAAACAATCCAAGTTTCTTCACTTATTCCGTAACATGAAGTATTGCAAACGCTAAGCTTACAAAATGAATTAAGGGCTCAACTCATCTTTTCTGTTCCCTTCGAGTGCTTACTTCGGTCCCGCAGGAAAGTTCTCCTGCAGTTCCGTTTTACTCTTCCTTTTAGTCCGTTCCCGAACTGAAGATCCGCTCCTGTTGCTACAGTTCAACAGTTTCTTCTACTATAGTCGCTGCTCATATAGCAAAAGTTGCCTCGACTTGGGGAAATTCCCATCCATAAAATGGTTACACTTCGGTGCAATGAGACAGCTTTCAATTAAGAAATTAAATTGTTCAATCCATAATCCTTAGTAAAATCTTTACGAACGCGTTAAGTTCGTTCATGAATTTGCAGCTTCCCGATATAAATCCTTCCATTCGAAACCATCCCATAAATCTGATACTTTGATTCGGCAGTAAATTCATAGTAAACTAAGAAAATAATTAATTCCTAAATAAAGATATAGGAAATTGTAATTGTACGTTCACAAACGTGAGAGTTGCCCGGACATCCCTCGACATGGGAATTTTCGCATTTTCCTGGCACTTTTCCTACTGTTTGCGCAACCGGTCGTAATGTCGACAATAGAAAAAAGAAAAGAAAAGGAGGGGCGCTAAGGAAAACAGGGCCAACGACTCATTACAAAAGTCCGGCGAACAGTTTTGGAAAGGGCCCAATTATAGTACTAAGAAGTGGCGGCGGGAAGCCCCGGCCCGCGTTTCCTCGAATATTTCGCATCTTGTTTTCTCTGAAATTCATACTTTTTCGATACTTGCGATACTTTTTCAGTTTCAGGACGGTTGTGTATCGTCAGTTTTAAATTTACCGAAATACTGGGCCATCGTCAAAGGATAACGAACTGTAAGGAGAAGGCACTCCGGTTAACCGAGTTCTCTGTTATTATTCAACGATTTAAACCTTTTTTTCGTGACTTTTCTTAAATTATACATTCAACGCATTGACCGCCACGTCACCCATATTCGGGTGACAGTAAAGTTTCTGATCGGGCCGCGTCACCCGAATCGGGGTGACGCTTATTTGACTACTTGCGAAGGATATTCGCATGTGTTCGCAGAGGGAGTAATAAAACTAATTAATATAAACTATATTTATTAAACACTTTGCCGTCCGCACGTCTCGTAAAAATTACAAGTACTGTAGTACTTGTTGGTTTCATTGCTAATATATTCAAATAGATCGTTCCCAAAATATAATTCTGCGATATCCTCGACGCTCTGTGTGTCTTCGGGAAATATATTTGGACCCGGAGATCCTTCAAATTTATTATTATTCCTCGGTAAATCAAAGTCCGAATCAGATGGCAACCGTAGCGTTCACCAAATTCTTCTTGGAAGAATTTCACTGTCTTCTGACGGTTCTGCTTCACTTTCATCTTTTCGATATCCGGCGTCTTCTCCCGTTTAAGAAAATTACGTAGAATTTAAAACTTTAAAACATTTTATACAAAGCTGGGGTCGGTCTGGACAACTTGGACAATAAGTTGTTGTTTTCTTTCAATTCTTTCCTGTCTCCTGTTCGGCTCATTCGATCGTTTCCGTCGGTCCATAGGAGATTTCACTGTAAACGCGCGTGGCAGTCAACGTGTTAAAAAGTTACTGGAACTTTTGAGACAGAAAAAATAATATGAAACATAGAGGGCTTAATGTGGGGCCGATGTTCAACAGTGCGGCTAATAGAGCCGAACGGCAAACGGTTTAAGGGTTGGATAGTGGAGGTCGAGTGGCCGATACAACACTGTTTGTATTTAACCCCGGGGCGGGGGGTAGGTACAGAGCCCGGACAATGCCGACCCCCTACAACCCCCGCGCCACCAAGGCGGCTCCCATTGTTCAACCTTCAACCCCCCCCCCCCCACCGTTGATGAGAGAAAGGGACGAGTTTCAACCCCGACAAGACACCCCTTTCCATCATCATCATCCCACCGCCCAAGATAGCCCTCAATTGCGCTTTTGATTCGCACCCCCACAAAAGTGGAAGGGAATCGTCGGCGCCACATTTTCAAAATACCTACCCTTCTAGACACAAACCGTAATGAGTACATTCAATTTCAGGCGTATATTGTTTTACACGGCGCCCTATCGCTTTACTTAATTTTTCTCGGTTTTATACGCCTTAGAATATGTTAGCGAACAAAGCGCGTTGAAGGCATTTAACGCTTTACTTTTTCCGAAAAGGCAAAAGTGCCGCACAAAATATGCGCTTTTATGGCGAAGTTGCTGTAGCCGAAAGAACTGTGCTGAAGTGCTGCAGTTTGCTCGGTTTAAAGCCGGAGATTTCTATCTCGAAGATCGAGAACGCCCCCGGTTCTACAACACGTCAATTGGCGGAAAAGCTGAATTTAACGGAGAAAAATCGCATTTGCGACTCGCTTTACAAACGCGACGAGGAGACACCATATCCGAAGCGATTAGTGACGGGGGATGAAAAATGGAAAAATTTGTAAAAACGTCGAGCGTAAAAGGTCTCGGGGGAAAGCGCGATGAAACACACCTTTAACCACCCCGAAAGCCGGTCTTCGTCCGAAGAAGGGGGGATTGGAAAGGGATTATTATGAGCTTTCACCAAACGACGAGACAATAAATTCGGAAAAGTATCGCACCCGATTAGATGAATTGAAGACGGCGATCGAAGAAAAACGTCCAGAATTAGCGAATCGGAAGGGCGTCGGGGCGCCGATTAGGGAAAATCGAACTTTCCGGACAACCCCCTATAAAGTACAACAATGAAAATTTATTCTAACCAAATATTCCAGTTTTTTCCCCCAACATTAATCAGACACTCACGTTCGTTCTACCCGACGGGTATTAGCGAAGGCTGTAGGATCGAGACGAAATTATGCAGATCGTCGACAGTTTCATGAAAGCGACCGTGTTCTGTCGTGGCAATCGATCATTCGGCAATATTTATCGCCGGTATGAAATACGGCCCCGCCGCGATCGGGTTAAATTTATAGCAGTATTGATACAGTATTATGATTCTCATAATCTTAATATCTAAGCGGGACGGTTTCGGCCGGTCACCATATTTTTCGTAGCCAGAGGGTATAAATTAGGGCATATTGGAGGGAAAACTGAATAAATTCCGTCCAGAAGGGAGAAAGAACTTTTTAAAAAAATGGTCGCAGGCTACTGAAGATGGCGTTACGATACGGCTACAGATAATACAATGTTCAATGTACACATTGTGCCGACTTATTGAAATATAAATTCGTGTCAGTCGCGACGGGGAAATAGACCGTATTGTCTACGCTAATGAGAGCGGTTCGGACAGTTGTTGTTGTTGTGCTAACGCGGGAAAATCGCCGCTAATTTTCACACGCCCCCACCGACAGCCGACCGTTTCCGTTTCAGCCGCAGTTTCCAATACATTGGCGTTGGCAGTGTACGGCGGAAAATCGGTTGGATGTATTTTCCCGGATGCGTTCGTTCGGCGGGACGGAAAAGTCCCGTTCGTGAAAAACGTGCCGACGGAAAAGTGAATTGTCGCAGGACCGCGTCGCCTTCGGGTCAGCGGCCCGAGCTCAATTACTGCCCCGTCAATGGAGTCTGGAGCAGGTCCTCTAACTCGTGAGTAGAATTTGATCGTTGAAACCGTATCGAGATTTACAGAAAATTCCCCCCTACTGACATCTTGTTTCATAATGGAGATTTCTCGAATTAAACGAGCCGCAGTGGCGAAACGTGGGACGGAAGAAGTGTGTGTGTGTATTCATGCAAAGTACCCCACTCACTTATTCGCCAACTTTAAACCCTGCTGGGGGAACTGGAGGGGGGGGGGAAGAGAAGAGCTTTTTCCCCCCGAATAAAACTTTACCCAAGAATTATTCTCCGCCTTTACTGCGGTTGTCCAGAATAACAAGTACGGGTTGTACCGCAACTTCGTTACGGATTAGCTGTTTTGACCTGTATTTATTTGCATCCGGGACGCAGTAATGGAGGAGATTGATTGGACGAGGAAATTCGGATGAAATTTAGGACAAATTCACGGTTCGCGGCGAATGGGCAGCATTAATTACGGTTCGAAGGGCGGAACCCCACAGTTGTGGGCCGAAACATTTTCTAGTCAATTTTCTCTTCTATAAAAGTCGATAATTCGTTAAGAAGGTAACTGTCAAATAGTGTGGAAAAAAGGGCTATTGTCACAATCGACATTTTCAATTACTACTGCGCCGAAGAAAGTCCCGCTTCTGATTCGGACAGAATCTAGAGCCGTCCCCGAATTGCGCAATTTCACAAAAAAAAAATTAAAAGCTGTAGTTTAAAACGGAACTCTCCGGTCGGTCGTCATTAGATAGTTTTGTACGTACAAAGAGGGGACGGCTTTTCAACGAGGTGCGTCGCTGTGTCAGCGTTCGCCGGTTCTTTTCCGGCCGAATGAAAGCTCGGTTTAATATTCATGAAGTGTAGGTAGACAGAGGGAGGGAGGGAGGGAGGGAGGGGCTTTGTAATGGCCGCAGTGGCCGCAAAGTGCCCCCCGGGCCAAGGTAATTGTTATGGGTAAGCGCGGTTTACAGGAGCGTCGGACTCCATTAACCGGCAAGCTTTTAAGAAACTGACGTCCTCTTTGTCAGACCAATATCGTCTCCCCGATCGGTGTGCGATTTCGTCTGCGGTACGCCGCTGAGGGTGGCGAGTGGCCGAAACCGGTCGGCAATAAAACCCGATCTGAAAATTTTTATTACAAATATCCAAAGGTTGTCGCGATTCTGTATGCCACTATGCATATGCGGAGCCAATCAGTGTCGCCTAACAACTACCCCCTTGACGGGGGTGGGGCGAGGGTCGTTTGGGGTTAAATAACAGGCAAAGCCGCTTTTGAAGCTTTGATTTTTCGATAAATTCGGTATCATTACGTACCCCCTTGTATTTCCACCAATTTTTTTTTTTAACGTTCGTTTGCACCCCTCTTTCATTTTCGTATCGCATTTTCGGTTCCGAATCGGGTCGAATAATTATTTCGGCCCCAACCCTTTCCTGCTGCAATGATAACCGATTGGTAACAGAGAGGGATACAACTGGTGAATTAAGATTAGAGAATGAAACTTTTGGGATTTTATAAATTCGTCGATTTTATAAAAACACTTTCGATAGGAATCTCTGGATGTGAGCGAAGTTTTGGTAGTCCTAATTAACTGTCGATTCTCTTGAGTCAGCTTTGGGAATTCCGCGTATAATAGCAATATCAATTACCAATAACGGTTGGGTATTTATACTGTCGAAGCCGATATTTTTTCATTATGACCGAAATAACTAGTTTTTTTTTATATGGCTTCGCACGGTGGACGTTTTCTAATGAAACGTTCTATTGTGATGTTTCCTGCGAATTGTCCCACTTTTGAAACGATGTTTCGCATATATATATATATATATATATATATATATATATATATATATATATATATAAAGTAAAAATCAAATAATTTCAACTGGAATCAATTTCGTTGTCCAGTTTCCTATCGCTATGTTTGGACCGAGACCAGGTCGTGTGTTTGGCCTTATTCCATAATCGCTATAAATCCGTGTATATATATATATATATATATATATATATATATATATATATAGCTTCCGGTCAGCGACAATTTATGATCTTCCGCGTTAGCACAATTGCAGCATTCGATGCAGTAACGAACGGTCCAATATTGTAATCCCGGTCGGGGAAGGTCAGTATACAATTTAATTTCCTCAATCAATTTGTAATTTTTGAAATTCAATATATTTCATATACTCGCCGAAATAGAGGAAACCGGGTCCCTCTTTCGTGGTAATAATGAAAGTCCTAAGTAAGTATTGAGTGTTAAAATTCACCAAGAAAGTATATACAGAGCACAACGTACTTTGTGTCAAAGTTTACAGACAAAAAGATATCAGGAAAAATTTTACGATCACACGTCGTAATCGTGTTTCCATTTTACAACACATTATGTCACCTCTGTTTCTATTGTGATCGAAGTTCTAAATATACTACAATAATGCATATAAAATTCATTATTATATAATTATCCTTCACAAGGAAAAATATTTCCATAAACATTGTGTTTATAACATTTTAACATAATAATGAAATTACGATGCCTACAAATTCGTATCCCTGCGCTAATTTTAAATGCAATTAAAAGAGAGGGTCTATTAAATTGGACGCGTGTCGTACTGAAACAATTAAATTGCTAAACGGTTGAAAGAATAATGCATTGTAAGCGCGCTTGGGAGATTTCGAATATAACTCGGGAGTGGAATTCCAAAAATTAAAACCGTCAGGAACGTAGGGACGATAAAATTTAATTTGGAGACCAAGAATTTAATTCGGTTTAATTTATAACTGTTATTAAACAAGGAGTTGGCCGAGAGGAACGCGCTTGCGTGTGAAATAGTGCGGACAAAGTGCGGGGGGCGGAAATTAGCCCTCGAGTATTCGGGTTCAAGTGTTCAGCTTCACGAAAGGTCAGCCAGAGGGCAGCAGCTACTGGTAGGCCGTTCTGAAATACGCAGAAGTCTCAGGAGGCGCTGTATCATAGGCGTTTCCATATCAAAATTATCACCACTCGAGCTTACTTGGTCTTCTCCGATCCACTCCTAGACCGGTTCGGCCGTTCGCCGTCTTCAGTAGCACCCAGCGGAGGGAAAAACCGCCCCCCATCCACCCCGACCACCATCCGAAGACCGCTGGGAAAAAAACCATTGTCTTCAGTGTGCTTTCGTCCTTAATTCGGGTCTGTTCAACCTTTTGCTTTCCCCGGGCCGAATTTCGGTTCTATCTGCGACACTTTCGGTGATATCTAATCTACCGTCAGAAATTTAGTAAAACTTCCACAACGTTTTCCGCGAAGTTTTATTACAATTGTCGCAAACAAATTGTCACCCTCGACTCTAGATTGGCTATATTTTTGTGCCGAATTTGATCTGAAGGGCGACCCTTCATTCCCGAGGCGAATATTACGTTATTGTGGATAACTGCATATACTTTTTAGAACACAAATCGATTTCTACACCGAGTATCGACGTCGAATCTTCTCGACAGGCTCGCGACGTAAAGACAATTTTAGACTTACTAAAATTAGAAATCGAACGGTGGCTGAAAAGCAAAAAAGTAGAATAAGGTGGAGGCGGTACTGGTCTTAAGAGACAGAGGGCGGCCGCTGCCCATCTCAGGCCCTTCGGCTGGGCTCAGCCGACGGCCACAATTTTACCGATCACCTTCAGATAGCGACACTTGACAAGCAAACACTTGACGGTTCTTACCAGTTTACCTATTCCTGATGCCAAATAATATCTCTTACCTTCTTCTCGACGACAAATTTTCGAAGACCTCAATCCCTCCGGTCACTAGCGGTCATCGGGTTCTCGGACTTTATCACCGAAGACAATAACTGCATATATATTTTAAATATCAGCCCATTTTTATTATATCAATTAGCCAATTAGAACTGTACGTCCACCTTAATGAACCATAACACGATTATAATTGACATTATTGTCAAATAATAACTGAACAATTGGAGTAGTTTTTCTACCGCAATTCACCGTTTTATCATTTTATAAATGCAGTAACATATAACGATTATATACTGCACAATTATTGCATATGTATCTTTGCCCAAAGAGATTATGATATTGTGTCCAGAAAGCGTGGTAAAAACTTTTGTCAGTTAAGCGACTATAATTATTATTATCTTCAAGTAATTTACACACTGTTTAATGTGGATTTAAATTCGGGGAGTTAATGCATATTTTTCTCGACCAATATAAGAGAAAATAATGGCAGAATCAAAATCCGAATAATAGCAGTGAATATGCTTTAATTAATATGCACTGAATACATGGAGTCATAAATAAAGGGTATGATTTTTTTGTATAATTTTTTAATTATTTGAAATAGATATTGGTGGGGGTGATTTTTTATTTCGTCTTTTTATAGATGAAAGGGATTAAAAATTCAATTTGAGAAAAAAATGGAAAAATCATGGACCGCGCAGTATTATTTTGTGTTTTCTGTTAGTAAGTGCAATTTTTTTTCTCTCGCCTTTGAAATTCAGTTGTAATTTAAAGGGGACGTACTCCTGTGGCAATTAATTGATGCAAATTGACAATCGGTAGTCCAAATATTAATATACAAAATTCGATAGGGGTCGTTGTCGACCAATAAAACTGATATATTTTCTGAACCGTACGTATGGAAAATGTAGGATTTGTAGGATTAATTACGGCGGAAATTTTTTCATCCGATTTCACTCAGAAAATATTGCACGGGCGTCCGATTAGGTGTATAAGTGAAGACGGTGTTGGCACAACTGGGCGAAACGTTTTTAAGTTGAGGGACGTTGCCTACAGATTCTTCTGACGTTTAGTAGGAGACGGCTCTTCAACAGGCAGCTATTGATCTCGTCAGCTTGCGGTTCAAGTCATCTTCTTGTTCTGTCATCAGAATAGCTGGTACAGATTGTTTTCCCTTTAATTTTGTCACTTATCGACCGTTGTTGTGTGCTCGCCCCGAAATCGCTCGGTTGTCAACTATAAATCGGTAGAATTTGCACTGTAGATTATTTTAGGGATTATTCAAGGGGTTAATATTTATATTAATTGTGATATAATCCCGGATTATTAGATGCAAATAGGACAATTTTGAAGAGAAACTTTTTATCATCCTTTCGTAAATTCCATTCATCTTACCGATTGTCATTATCGTCAGCTGATTAAAATATTACGTCGTATTCCATAAGTTGGTGAAAAAAGTGGGCGAGGCTTTTTCTGAAATTATTGCATCAGCATTTGTCCCGAATCCGGTTGCAAATCCGTTCGTTGTATAAGCGGTTTCGTGTACTGTGACAAAAAAATAAATACATAAATTTATATATTTGTATCTGACCCGACTTAAACGCGCTAAAAGAACGTTCGGCCGACTTTGTGCGCGTCGGAGGCGCGACGTAATACGATAGTATTTTTTTTCATATTTAAATTGTCGTAGAGGGAACAATAGTGAGTAATATTTATTCCGATATTTTAATACTTCGTTGCGAGGAATAACAATAAGTTTTTTTTTGTGTCATTTGTGTCATTATAGGACATAAAATTCCTGGGAATTTTTTATCGTTTTTATCTATCCAATTTGTAATTAAATCCCGCAGAAAATAATCTATCAAACTGGCACTGGCATTTCGCAAGATGATATTTTTACGTTGTTAATATCTCTTTGTTGTTTATTTTATATTTTCCCGGGCGATTATCAATTTAGGTTCGACTCAGTCGGAGGTATTTTCGGTAATTTAGGGAGTAGAAATGAGCGATATAGAGTCTTCGGAGAGCGATTTCGACGACCCCGACAACGTCCAAGTTCCCGGCGGCGGAAGAGCCCTGGCCAACATCGTCGAACCGAAAGCGGACCCGGTGCCCGCCCCTAGCGAAGAGTACTTGGCGGACGACTGCGGGGTACAGGATATACAAGTAGCTACAACGTCGACGACCGGCCAGCCTCCACATCACCGGGACATCAAGGCCGTACAAGCGGAAGTGGACGTGAACGAAGACGAAGGTATGGGCGTGGCCGAGACTTACGCCAACTACATGCCCTCCAGGCTGAAGCTAGGGGTGAAGCACCCGGACCCGGTCGTGGAGTCCACTTCGCTGTCCAGCGTCCCGCCGGCAGAGGTCTGGTACAGGCTGAAACTGCCCCAGGAGATAATAACCGAGGGTAGGCTGTCCGCCCTCCAGCTGGAGGCGGTGACCTACGCCTGCCAGAGGCACACCACCACCCTCCCGGACGGAACCACCGCCGGCTTCCTGATCGGCGACGGAGCCGGAGTCGGCAAGGGGAGGACGATAGCCGGCATCATCTACGAGAACTACCTCTGCGCCAGGAAGAAAGCGGTCTGGATCTCCGTCCTGGGCGATCTGAAATACGACGCCGAGCGAGACGTCAGGGACATAGGCGCCGACAAAATAAAGATTCACACCCTGAGCAAGTTCAAATATTCGGAACTGTCGTCGGAGGAAAACGGGCGCGTGAAGAAAGGCGTGATATTCAGTACCTACTCCGCCCTTATAGCTAGGTCCTGCCAATATTCGTCCCGATTCAAGTCGAGGCTGGACCAACTGCTGGAGTGGTGCGGTCAGGATTTCGACGGGGTCCTCGTCTTCGACGAGTGTCACAGAGCGAAGAACCTCCACCCGGGAGGCACGTGCAGGCCGTCCAAGACCGGCACCACGGTGCTCGAGCTGCAGAAGAGGCTGCCCTCGGCCAGGGTGGTCTACGCCTCGGCCACCGGAGCCACCGAGCCCAGGAACATGGCCTACATGGTCCGGCTGGGCATGTGGGGTCCGGGCACCCCCTACCGCGAATTCGCCCACTTCGTTTCCGCCCTCCAGAAGGGAGGCGTAGGCGCCATGGAGGTGGTCGCTATGGACATGAAACTCAGAGGACTCTACATCGCCAGACAACTCAGCTTTCTCGGAGTTACCTTCAAGGTGGTCCAAGTTCCGTTCACGGAAAAGATGATAGAGGTGTACGACGAATCTACTCGACTGTGGACGGAAGCGCACGACATGTTCGCCGAAGCGGCGCGGTTGATGGAAGCCGAAAAAAACATGTCCATGTCTATGTGGAGCCAGTTCTGGTCGTCTCACCAGAGGTTTTTCAAATACCTCTGCATCTCGGCCAAAGTCAAACGGGCGGTCGCCATAGCCAGAGAGAGTATCAAGTGCGGAAAGTGCGTCGTCATAGGTCTGCAGTCCACGGGAGAATCGAGAACCCTCGATCAGCTGGAGAAGGACGACGGCGAACTCACCGACTTCGTCTCCACCTCCAAGGGGGTCCTCCAGACCCTCGTCGAAAAACATTTCCCGGCACCCGACAGAGAAAAAATTAATATGCTGATCGGCAAAGAGGTAGATTTGAGGCGCGACTGGGGAGGAAAGAGGACGCGCGACTGGGGGGAAACGCGTCCGGAAAAGAGATATTTGTTACGAGACGGCCTCGCCCTCAAGACGTCCTACGATGAGTACGTCGATTCGGAGTCGAGCGACGAGACCGGAGACGCGGTGAAGAAGGCTTGTCGATTGAAAGAAGAACTGTTGGCCAAGATAGAGAAGCTGGGGGAGAAACTGCCGCCCAACGTTCTGGACGACATCGTGGAAGAGCTCGGGGGAACGGAAAACGTGGCCGAGATGACGGGCCGCAAAGGGAGGGTGGTGCACGACGGAACGGGCTACAGGTACGAGTCGAGAACGGAATCGGACGTACCTCTGGAGCTGCTGAATATGATCGAGAAGAGGAGGTTCATGGACGGGGAAAAAGACGTGGCGATAATCTCCGAAGCGGCCAGCTCGGGTATCTCGCTGCACAGCGACAAGAGGGCCCCCAACAAGAGGTGCAGAGTACACCTGACCTTGGAGCTGCCGTGGAGCGCCGACAGGGCCATCCAGCAGTTCGGCAGGACGCACAGGAGCAACCAGCAGAACGCCCCCGAGTATATATTCCTGATATCGAACCTGGCCGGGGAGAGGAGGTTCGCCTCCATCGTGGCCAAGAGGCTGGAGAGCCTGGGGGCGCTGACCCACGGAGACAGGAGGGCCACCGAGTCCAGGGACTTGTCCAGGTTCAATATAGACAACAGCTACGGGAGGACGGCCATGGAACTGACGTTGAGGACGGTGCTGGGGCTGGAGCCGCCCGTGGTCAGCACTCCGGCCAAGTACGCCGGCGACTTCTTGGAGGACGCCAAACGGGCCGTAATCGGCGTCGGCCTCGCGGTACACGACGAGGACGGCACCCCGATGCCGGACAACGAGAGGCGATCCATGGGCAAGTTCCTCAACAGGATAATGGGCATCCCCGTCCACCTCCAAAATTGCCTGTTCGAATATTTCACGGACACGATGGAGGCGGTGGTGTGCGAGGCTAAGAGGTCGGGCGGCTACGACCCCGGGATACTGGACGTGGGGGCCGACTGGGAGAAGACGAAGCGGGTGGAGTCGACGGCCTACTCGAGGAGGCAGGTGACCGGGCCGGCCGACGCGGAGCTGCACACGGTCATAGTGGAGAGGGGCATGAGCTGGGAGGAGGCGTCGCGGCTGAAGGAGAGGTCGAGGAGGGACCCGGCCGCGGAGGGGTTCTACGTGGGGCGGACCCCGAGGAACGGCAAGAGGGAGGTGGTGCTGGTGTTGAAGGAGGCCTCGACCTCTCTGTACGCTGTGTACAGGCCCAACGTGGGGCTGCAGGTCAAGAGGGAGACGCTGAAGAAGATTGAGGAAAAGTGGTGTCTTGTGGTTGAGGGTGACGTGCGGGCGGAGGCGGTGGCCGAGGCGTGTTGGCGGGACCACTGGGAGGCCGCCTCCAGGATGTGTTCCCACGCCTACTGGGGCGGCTCCTGCCCTAGGCCCTACCCCTGCCACCTGGGACTCGCCCACAGGACCTTCAATGTCCTCTCCGGCTCCGTCCTCTCCGTCTGGCCCCAGCTCCAGATCCTCCTCCAGGAGACCGCCGGCAGACTCCGCCTGGTCAGGATAAAGTCCTCCGACGGGTCCAGGATAGTCGGTATTCTTATACCCGACTGTTGTGTAAAGGGCCTCCACCATATTTTATCCAACGGTGCCGAGAGTGTTCGCGTACGCCGTTTCTGATGGCGTCTTATCGTCCTTTTGGTTTTCGGTTTAGAAGGTACTCGTGAAGTAGAGTACCATTTCCAGTGGTTTTAATACTTTTTAATTTTTATTGCCCGGACGATAATGCCATAATTTATGTTACACTTTCAAAAACAGATTTCAACAATTATTACAATCTTACTTCGTACTCTTTCAAGATGAATTAAACATATCGTTGGACTGTTACTTTACCGAGACAAGATGTGATAATTGTATACGATATTTATTACATGTATTAATCTTTACGATTGTTCTTTTAAGTATTTCTTTGAAATAAATAAAATATCCAACGATAATATTTAGACTTCTTTATTAGTAGTTCTTGTAAGCCTTTCTGTATGTTCCACCGGGAGCACTTTTTTTAAAATCAATTTGTTAATAGAACTGTTACTATGTCTGTGTGTTGATTCGTTTAAATAAATGTGTATTCTAAACGTTTCCATATATTTGCTGTAAATTGATTCGCAGTATTGATTGTTACCGCCCGCTTTACATGCTTGTAACTGTGCTAGCGTTTGCTGAATAAACTGGTTAATTCAAAATTGAAACTTTTAACGGGCAAAACGGCGATGCGTATTGCTGTGGAAACTCTGTGACTCACGGGCACCTTTGTCTTCTCCCTTTGTTGCCGAAGCGCTGTTGAAGACTGTAAAGAGGTGACGTGCGTGTGCGTACACGCGAGTACGTGAGTCCGTCCCGAGACGTCAATTAGCCGGAATGGGAAACGGTCACGTTCCGAATGGGGAGAGGCATTTCTTTCATTTATTCATTGAGAAAAGCTGATCTAATCAGCTTAAATTACACTCCAAATAAATATTAATATACACTTTTAAGAAATAAAATATATTATCAGATGCCTTCCGACCACCCTGACTTAATATTTTGTATTAGAAATAAATCGTTTAGTATATTAACCTGAATTGCAGGGAATTGAAATTGATCAAGAGGGCGTGCATACAACAATTATTTGTTATATAGCGCAATGCTGGGCTATTGTAAATTTTCTTTATTCGTCCTGAGAGTCCGAGGATCGCGAGTCTTAATAAGGATATTGTGCCTCGAGAGGCGCCCTCTCACCCGGGCTTTATTCAGTGTTACCTGCCGGTTTTTAATTGTCCCGTACTGTAATTAGCGTGGAATTGGCCCGTCGTATACCTCAGGGCCGGTGGCCCGGGGTAGGGCCCCTCCCCCACCCCATCCTCGGACCCGAACGATAAAACCACCCGGAGTCTCGGCCGTTTTACGGCGGAGAGAGAAAATGAAAAAGAAAAAACGAGTGGGGGAGACTGTGAGGAGTCGTAAACTGGCGGCAACGACACAATCGTCGCGGGGCTTAAAAAAAAAATCATCTGAAAGGGAGAACCGCCGCAGAAACCGTCCGGGCTTCATTTACGATACGGACGGCCCTGTCCATTCACTTCAATAACGCCGAGTACAAATTCAATCTTTTCTCTCTCTGTTGTCCGAACAAAATTTATTGCACACTTATTATCCGACCTACGACGAAGCATTCGGTTGTTTACATATATCACTTTTTTTTTCACTTAAAGATTTCTCCGCGAGGTCCAAGTCTAACGCTATCAGCATCTCGACTCATATGCATTACACTGCATAAAAGTACGGGACTGCAACTGCTTATCGAAACAAATAAAAAAAAATCAACGCAACACAACTAATACAGTAATATATTATTAGGCGTTACCATCACATATACAAAAACGTCAAAAATAAATATTGAAAATATAAAAAAATCACGAATAGAGAGATATAGAGAAAATATTCAGTGCTATAAAGAATTACAAAAAAACCCATGCTTAGGTAAATCAGTAACAAAAGTCAATTTTTAAGGCTATCCAAAAGAGAGAGAGAGAGGGAGAGGGATTAAGGAATTAGTGTTGTTTAAAGGCGGAAATTCTGAGCTTTATAAAATTATTCGGATAATCCTAGACCTATTTCTTAGACTAAAGGTAATTGTAAATTGAGTTTTTCTACAAAAACTTACTTATCAGTAGCGCAGTCCGCCACAATGCTCGGTATAAATTGATGAGCGATTAGAAAATCTGAGATACGAAGAAAATTAAGGACGTGAAACTGGCTGAATTACTAATTTACGAAAAGAAACAGTAAATATAAAGATTTTTCTTCATTTTACAACCATTTGAACCAATATTCAACTAAGATAACAAGAATATATTGGTAACTCTTAAATATTGGGTGAAAATATAAAAAAATCACGAATAGAAGATATAGAGAGAAAAACAATGAAAGAAAATATTCAGTCCTATAGAGAATTACAAAAAACCCATGCTTAGGCAAATCAGTAACAAAATTAATTGTTTAGGCTATCCAAAAGAGAGAGAGTGAGGGAGAGGGATAGGATTAAGGAATTAGGGTTGTTTAAAGGCGGAAATTCTGAGCTTTATAAAATTATTCTGATAATCCTAGACCTATTTCTTAGGCTTTGTCATTTGACATAAAGAGGACAGGTACTTTGGTTGGGTTGTCCTCCAATGTTAATTATCCAGGCGTTCCGAGGTTGTTAACCTCGGCCGAACTGACGATGCAGTTGCACTCCGATTCATGCAACTGCATATTTTAAAATTAAAACTCCAGGAAGGTTCAGGGCGGGCGAAATCCTCTGCGGAAACTGCAATAGGTCCGTCCAATTCGAAATTCTTTGGTCGAGTAATAAGTTTCGAAAATTAAAATTTTTCAAAGCTATTTTCACATTTCAAGCCAGAGTGAAGTCGCCGATGCAGGGCGGTAGTATGCGATCCGCCTTATCGGTTTCTTCGTGGAAGACTGAAACCGGGAATGATAAGACAATCCATTCCGAGAGATTATTTCGGTTTCAACCGGTCACGTATTATTGCGGGGTTCGCGTTTTCCGAACGTTATCATACTCACGTTGATTGATCTTTTATTCAGTGTTCGAGCTTTCAAAGTTGCGTCAGAAAGTATTCTCAATAGTCGTGAAGTGCTTGTAAACTTGTAAAAAAAAAATCTTATTAAATATACTCCGCGTGTATATTGTTGCATTGTATATTGTGCATGCTGCTGATAGAAACTACTGAGTCCCGGATACTGTTTTCTGAATACCAAGAAACCCAGAAATCTTACTGAGACGGATCAAATGCATTTCGATCGGCCAACAATCATCGATGCATTTTTATTGAAACACTCGCTTTTCGCCAATTCCAGTTGATAAGAAACAATAGTGAAAAATAATTTATCCTATTGTTCGTAATAATTTTATGATTAGACCACTTGGGTACGCAGATTATGCTGACAGACCCCCATCAATTGATCCTTATTCCAAAACATACGGTGCTAATATTTTCCGCCAAATATGTTATAAATTCATTAATCCGTTAGAATTAAAAGGGGGACTAGAAAGAAATTTGCCTGACGGACTTTGATCCTTTGGCTTCCCTTTCAGTTTTTCCGCCTTTGACGTTTCGATTACCTTTTACCGTTTGGACGGCAGTCCTAAGATCTCCTATTCCCTTTATGATGCCGGAGGCATAAAACAAATAAGGTCGGGGGGGGGGGGTTTATAGGGCTATTTGAAAAAAGGCGCTTGTTTTCCCCTACCTCGACGAAATGTCAACTGCGATTTTTTTTTGTATCACCGCCCCATTATTCTATATTGTACATATATTTTTTCGCGCGTTATTTCAGTATTTTCTTTTCTCTATTTGCCCCCGCCCCCACCATCACCCCATCCCCGCCCGCCGTCTCGCCCCCCCCCGGAGGGGTTGAAAACGCGAGAGGGCGCAAAGGAAAAACGGTGGAGAAACAAAACGTAGGAGGCTCATTAAAGATGAGGCCTGTCCTCGGTGTTTACCTTCCTCTTTTATCCCGAGTTTTTCTCTCCGGCCCCGCTTTTATTCATCCATTTTTAAGATTTCCTTTTAGACGGGACAATCGCCGTCGACGCTTCCGGGTCATTGTGAAAACATTACCGGGGGGGGGGGCGGGGCCCCGAGAGGAGGCTCCGGTCTATTTTCTCCTGAAAGAGACAAATGTCGGAGAACAAATTTGTATTTGACTTCATTAAAATCATACAGAAGTCATTAGTTACGCGTCCCAGGGAAAATGAATATGTCCACTCGCTCCTGCCTAGCCCCAACTAGACCGGTTTATATTTAGGTTATATATTTTGAATGGGTATTAACTTTTTATCACTCGTCGAATAATTTATACTTAGAGTTACATAAATATTAAAATGTTTGCTATTTCATTTCTCTACTTGTTCCTAGACCGGTTTATCAGTAAAGCAGCATCACCGCACTACAATGATCTGTAAATCCTAGTTCTTGCACTGCAATTATCGTGGGGTTCCTATCGTTTAAACGGTTGAAATTCGTCAGGAAAACTCAGCTTAGACCAATCGGCGGTCAGTTCGGAATTCCACTCCTGTTCTATTTATATAGGGGCCTGCGTTTGAGACAGGCGGACTTATAACTGCACGGTACTGACTACCGGACTTAATTTTTGCGAGTGTACTCGAGGTGATGATAAAAGGTAAATTCGCCACCCTTACCAAATATTCCTTCAATTAAAAATTTCACTATTATAGAAAATTGAATTCGCGTTGTATTTTAGTCGGGCGTTTCAAGACCAAATCTCCTAACGGTTGGGACCGGATAATAATAACGCATTTTATTTTGAATCGTCAGCAATTTTTTGGAATATGATTTCTCGTTATCTCTAGCCATCGTCAGTAGGGTGACTGTCGGTGAAAATTACGTGAACAAATAGAATTCAGTAATAAAGGATTTCAATTAGTGTTAAATCTTTCAAATCTGCTTTTTGGCTGGTCTATTGGTCTCCTGATCGTGGGCCCACTCTCTGTCTATTTCAAGACCGGTCTTGGGCAGTGGAGGAAATGGCAGGAAAGTTTCTGCCTAGTCCTTATTCTCGTGGCACGGTTAGTTACACAGTCGCGGTTGCGAAACGCAGTCGGGCTTATCTCGGCTCTGGGCTGGCGACAAAAAAAAAAAGTAAAGAGCGGCCGGAAAAAAAAAGTAAGGTAATAAAGATAATAAAGTGGTTGGCGACGGGACGGACCGATTAGTTTGATTTGCGCTCGGGGAAAATTCGGTCGACGGCGAAGACGATGGCCGAAAAGCTGAGAAGGCTGTTTTCCGGATCGCCCCTCCGGTGAGTCGACTGAAAACAGTTTCGGATTTGAAAATCGTTTTCGATCAGGAAAACGTTTTTTTTTTTCTGTCAATAATTCAATTCGAAAATTCGGTCCCGATAATCGAAATCCTTCAGTTCCCAGACCCCGACCTAAACAGTCTTGTAGATATGCGGTGAGCTTTCGAATTTAGACTGACAGTTATTTTATAAATAGATCGCATTCGTTCAAAGTGGAAAACACTCTAAAATTATCTGCATATATATATATATATATATATATATATATATATATATATACTGTGTGTGCCATATCCACGTGAACGACTGAAAACAATAGAGACTGCGATTATAATTGATTATGCAGATCATCAAGACTGCTGTATTGAAGATCCTCTCGAACGTATTGTGCCGGCGGAGGAGACAATTTAACGTTTTGGCTATAAAACGTTTCTTATTACGGCGCCAGAGATTCCCAACCCGAGCGTTTACGCCGCTGGAAATATCTGAGCGATAGGATTAATCCTCAGTATTATTTCACCCCCGTCTCGTACTATAACACAATTCCTGGATATATTGAATAAAATGCTTGCATAAAAGGTTTCCGCCTTCCGCCAATTAATCAGAGACGGAAACTCAGCCGTGTCGTAAAGCATCTCGTCAGCACTGGTCTATACTACAGTGCCGGCAATAAATGTACCAGAAATGGCGAAAAGATAACGCACAGTTCTCGAAAATGCTTTCTTCACACCTCCGAGCTATTTTAATTCCACTTATCTCGGGCTGTGTCAATACGTGCGTAATGTACGCAATTTGACAATAGACCTTTTTTTTTCAGTCGAGTGTTCATTCATGTTCCGCGAGCCCAGAGATAAGTGTTGTCCGTACAATGCATCATAAGAAAACGTTAATTTCCAATTGGGTAACTGTCAATTTTAAAATAAACGGTAAAGGTAATTGTCAATTGCGTTTTTCTACAAAAACTTGCATCAATAGCGCAATCCGCCACAATGCTCGGTATAAATTGATAAACGATAAGAAAATCTGAGATACGAAGAAAATAAACGCTGAATTACTAATATACGAAAAGAAACAGTAAATATAAAGGGTTTTTTTTTCATTTTACACCCATTTGAACCGATATTCAACTAAGATAACTAGAATCTAATACTGGGTCAAATAATAAGACGAAGTAATTTAAATTGGCTCTAACTAACAGTACTAGTGTAGGTTCGTGATGTTTCTGTCTCCTCTCGCTGGTTAGGTCTTTCGCCAGACCGGTTTCGGCTGCTCGCCATCTTCAGTAGCGCTGTGTTAGTCACTGTTAGCACTTTGGATGTTTTTCGGGCATCCTCTCACTGCCCACTGTCACTTTCACATGTACTGTCAGTACGGACAGTGACTGACACAGCGCTACTGAAGATGGCGAGCAGCCGAAACCGGTCTAGCAAAAGACCTAACCGGCGAGAGGAGACAGAAACATCACGAACCTACAGTATATTCCAACCCCTCGCAGACCACAAAACAGGTATATCAAATTAACAGTACTAGTATTATAAACGATTTTCCCTCATATTCGGGGCTAAGCTGGACAAATATCGGCTTTCCGTCATTCTCAGTAGAATAACTTGCTCAAATGGACTGGCGATGAAAAATTGAGTTGGGTATTCGCAGTTCGCATCAAGTAATATTGGGAATTGCAGAAAATTTAAAATTGTGTACGAATTCATGCCGATAAGTTGAAAAATAACTGTGTTCCTGTATCTTGCCCTCACGAATGTCTCGAAAATTCGATCATAAATCCTTTTATTTCTTTTTTCTTCTCCCAGGATGAACTCGATAAGGAGGCCAGCGACGAGGATTACGTAGGGGATGATAGCGGGACCGAGGGCGAACCGATGGTCACCTACCTGGAGAAGCAGCCTCCGACGTACGGCAATAACAGGCTCGGACCAATTCTCAGGGCGTGAGTCGAAAATTTATATTAATTCGAAAAATGACACGATTCCAGAACATTTTCTATAACTGCCACCCCCGAAATTCTACAAATTTTCCAATCCCCTTCTCTGTAGAAACCGGACGGTTACTAGTCAAATTTTTTTCGTAAAATTACTTCATATCAGTTGAAACCAAGAGGAACTATTGAACCAAGAACCAGAAGAAGGACAATCGTGAAATATCAGGTTGTAAATTTAGAAATTCAACAATTTCTAACAATTCAATAATTTCAGTCCCATGACCAGTTATGAGATATGTCCCTATCACCGTACTTCTGGCATTGATACTGAACTGAGTCATTCATTCATTCACTTTAGAAATATTTATTTCTTTTTTTTTTATTCGTTTTTCACTGTTTTATCGTCACAACTGTAAAAATGTAGGGTAATATTTTTGACTGTAAAGTTTTTATTTTTTATGGGTAAAGTCCGTATGCCCAGATTGGTCTGAGTATAGTATTATATATTAATAATTAATTTCCCAGTCCAGTAATTTAAGGAGTTCTTTTTGCGTCTGTTGACTTCCAGTCTGTCGACGTTAAGGGGTTGACGCACAGATTTTTGAAAAAAACCGGCGGAAAAAAATCAATTTTTTTTAATGTTAAAAAACACACTTTAGAACATTGTCTTGGCAAAAAACAAAACAAAATTAATCGAAATATTTATTTTAATTTTGGATTTTGATCCACATTGCAGAGAAGAGCCGAATACTGCAATGTTACACGTACATCGACTTTCTTTTCGAATTGCTATTTCGACAAAAAAACGTATTTTTGTCAGTAAAAATATTCTTCTGTAACAGAAATAATAATAATACTAGTATTTTTTTTTTTAAAATATTCAAATTATTCTACCCTATGATAGTTTTGTATGTCTTTCTACTGATTTGCTTCTGAATTCTAAATTTTTTTTTGAACGTGACGCGTATACCTTTTTTCCGTGTTATATTTTCTACGTAATATGTGTTGTGGAAAACTCCATCTCAGGGCACTGTTGAGGCGCTGAAACCGGTTTTTTTTTTTGAGTTTGGGGAGAAAAAATAAAAAGCACTGTGTAAACGCGACCGGGTCCAAAACCGAAACCAATCAAGAAATGGCCGCCCATAAAATGGGGAGCCCATTTTAACATCCGGCTGAATCCATACCGCTTTCTATTATAGCCGATTTTCCGCCCCCCCCCCCGTCGTAAATACCTCGTAAAGTGGGGGCTAGATTGAAAACGAGTGAAAAAACTTTCAGACCTTGCAGTCCGATGGTACGTCGGCAATTAACCAGTCAATTATAACGAAATAATGAAACTATTATTAAAAATAAATTTTCTCGCCTGAGGTTGTCAAATTGCGCTTAGTCCCCGCTCGTATTCCCTAATTTCATCGTCAGAAGGGGATAAATGGACGGAATTCGGGAATAATTCGGGGTGATAAAGAATAAAGCTCGCACAAATGACATATAATCTCTCGTCCGATATTCAGATTGAGTCTTCAGCAGAGTTTTTAACATTAAATTCCGACTGTTCGTCGAATTATCCCAATCGAATTTTCACTGGGAACGGCAATAAAATGGCGTGTTTGAAAAAAAAACACGAGGCTGGAAGAAGCGATTACTGTTGACCGTAATTGGCAATTGAGATAATGCCAATTATAGAAGGTAATTATCTAGATTTGTCCGAAAGGATTAGATAACTATGAAAGACAGGAAAACGAACAGAGTATTCTGATCGATGTTTCACACCCTGAATCATAGTTAGAGACAATTTTCTTCGTTTAAGGGAATGAAGAATGAAGATCACAAAGCCATATCTACGTATTCTCTCGTCCGATTTGCGTCTCCACCCTCCTGTTGCGTCTTTAGTAGAATTGTCGGTTTCTCGCCACCGTCGGTAGCATAGCGCATAGTAATAGTTTTCAGGGTTTCGGCTATACGAAACAACATCGTGAGGAAAGAGTCAATTTTTTCACTGTAGGTTCGTGATGTTTCTGTCTCCTCTCGCCTGGTTTGGTCTTTTGCTAGACCGGTTTCGGCCGCTCGCCGTCTTCAGTAGCGGTTTTAGTCACTGTTGGCACTTTGGATGTTTTTTGGGCAACCTCACTGCCCACTGTTACTGTCACATGTACTGTCGCTTTCACAGTACAACTGCCAACAGTGACTGACACAGCGCTACCGAAGATGGCGAGCGGCCGAAACCGGTCTAGCAATTGACCAGACCGGCGAGAGGAGACTGGCTAATTAGGGCGATAGTAATAATTATATTGGGTTGACAACTTAAGTAATTGCGGAATTCTAAGTAATGCCATCTTCAGTAGCGCTGTTAGTCACTGTCGGCAGTTGTACTGTGACAGTACATGTGAAAGTGACACAGTGGGCAGTGAGGATGCCCAAAAAACGTCCAAAGTGCTGACAGTGACTAACACAGCGCTACTGAAGATGGCGAGCGGCCGAAAAACCGGTCTAGCAAAAGACCAAACCCCAGCGAGAGGAGACAGAGAAACATCACGAACCTACAGTATTCCAACCCCTCGCAGAAACACAAAACAGGTATATCAAATTAATTATTTTCAGTTTATTCATTTTTCCGGTCTTCATTTCAGTTAAGTTTTACCCTAAATATTGGCCCAGTCTATTGAAAATAATTCCGGGCTAATTAGCTCTTCGCCGAGGGCTGATTCTTGCCCATTGCACCCTCTTCTAATACACTTCCGTTTCCCCCCCACCGGAAGGAGGTACAGGAGGTCGATGAGCCGCAGCGGCCGCTGCACGCTGAGGAAGAAGCGGAGGCTGGAGAACCTGAAATATTACGCCAAGGACCTCTTCACAACGCTGATCGATTCAAGATGGCGCGTAATACTCTGGATATTCGTCACCAGCTTTATGACCTCATGGTTCGTCTTCGGACTACTCTGGTGGGTAATCGCCTACGCCCACGGAGACCTGCTCATATCACCACATCCCAACACCGACAGGTAATCCACATTTTTTTTCTTATATATATTCAAAAACGATAAACTACTAATAGCATGTAACCAATAAAAATTATCGCTTTGTAAATTTGCTACTACTACTAATTAATGGTACAAGTCGATTCTTGTGCATCTTGTTGTTGGGGTGGGGGTTTACAGGTAAGTCGTTTCTACATAGTTTGACGTTGTACATCAATAATAATGACTTACATTTGTTCTATTACGTATTTTATTCCCAACAAATCTGTTCCGTAGGTGAAGGAAAAAACTAGTGATTGTACAAAAAAAAATCCTCCTGTCCTTGTCCTGGATGTAGGAGATACGGATTGCTGGAAGTATGCGGTTCTGGAAATCGGTTTCAATTTGGAAATTTTCTAATCAGTAATAATTAACCGAATTCGATCAATAGATAAAGACGGTACAGTGCTGAGACATTATAGGCAGTTGATTAGTCAAGGCCATAACTGTCCAGCGTACGAAAATAACTCATCTGCTGTTAATTAACAGTCCAGATAGGTCTGGAATTCAACTGAGGATTTTATTCAGAAAGTTAATTCTGGGGAACTCTCCAGAAATTCGTCCTCAAGAAAAACAGATCAAAACTGTATTCAAGAATGTTTTTTCCCTATTTTCAGTGTATTTTAGTTTCACGTGACCGAAAGGGATTTATTGAATCAATTTCGACGCAAGGAAGACATTCCTTATTAGATTCTCGAGACAGGGTCTATGGATTACGGGCTTCTTACCGTTTTCAGTAGCATTTCGTTTTGTCGGCACAAAATGCTGTTGTCCACGGGAGAGTACCGTGGCCATTCCAGGACCGAGAGCCGTAAGAATGTAAACGGGGCGGAAAGCCCCGGCTGTGCAGTGAAAATAGCTTTAAATCTGTTGAAAATTTCAAAATTTCAACTATTACAGCTAATACTTGAATTGTAGTACTCCTGTCGGCAGGGAGCCTTGCGTGACCCTGGTCGAAGACCTGGTCTCGGCCTTCATGTTCTCGCTGGAGACCCAGTACACGACCGGCTACGGCTCCAGGTCGCCGACCACCCAGTGTCCAGAGGCGATCTTCCTGCTCTGCGTCCAGAGCATCTTCGGCATGCTCCTCGAGTCCGTCATGGTCGGCATAGTCTTCGCCAAATTGGCTAGGCCCAAGGCCAGATCCCAGGCAATCATATTCAGGTATGCTCCTCCGCGCTGCAAATTTTATACTCGTCATTTTTACGCTTCAATTTCAAATTTGTAATTTCGGGAATAACGTTGAAAACACGCCGGCGACTAAGTCATTGCGGCTTTCGATAGTCGGCTTTATTGAAGACCTTCTGATATGTTACTATTCGGTACTCTATGAAACATTCAATAGCAATATTTTGCACTTCATTTCTTAATCCTACAATGACCCATGTCTGCGATAGTTTTCATAAACATCAATAGGACATAATCATTTGTTCACGCAGGATAATACGATTGGCCGTAAAATTCCCACTGACATCAAATAGTATATAGTACAAAAATGTTTCAATATTGAAAATATTGACTATTTAATTCAATACTGTAGTTTCGTGATGTTTCTGTCTCCTCTCGCCGCTGTTTGGTCTTTTGCTAGACCGGTTTTTCGGCCGCTCGCCATCTTCAGTAGCGCTGTGTTAGTCACTGTTAGCACTTTGGACTTTTTTGGTCACTGCACTGTGTCACTTTCACATGTACTGCAGTGTTTGTCAGTATGTCATACGGTCATACTGTAATGTTATACTATAATGTCATATACTATGACATATTATAATGTCATACTGACAAACACTACGGTACACGTGACAGTGACACAGTGGGCAGTGAGGATGTCCAAAAAACATCCAAAGTGCCGACAGTGACTGACACAGCGCTACTGAAGACGGCGAGCGGCCGAAAAACCGGTCTAGCAAAGACCAAACAGCGGCGAGAGGAGACAGAAACATCACGAACCTACAGTATTCCAACCCCAACCCCTTCCCCGGAGACCACAAAACAGGTATATTAAATTATATAATTCAACATTAAAAATATAAACATTTCAAAATTGAAATTTGAAAAAGGCTGCAGAATCTCGGATTTAACAGATTGCGATCCTGCGTCGCCCCCGGAATAGACACCGGATTTCCGCTGTCTATCTTTGCCTTATGCTCTCAACCCTCTGTCATTTTAGTGGGCACTCTGCCAATTCGAAATGGGAGAGCTTCATTTCCGCATATTGTAGAGAGAAAGAAACAGTAATCGATGATGAACTACTGCACCTTCAAATTTTATTGAATGTTTGAGAGATTTAGACTGTTTAATTTGTAATTGAATAGCAGATACGATCTCTAAACAGTGTTTTATTGGGCCTTAATATTTTTTTTACTGCAATCAATCTCATCTTTTGTGCTCTAATCGCGTACAACATAACATCAGTTGTAGAGCAAGTTGTTCGCCCTGTCAATCGCCTATAACATCTAATCAATCGTTAGAGTCCTGTTTATTTAGGTCTAGACTATTTTTTACCTCAAAAATAATACCGAAGGGAGTGACCGCTCGGGTGGTTTCCGAACACGGGAAAAATCCCCGAACAGCGGGGAATATTTCGTTATTATTATTTTTATTCGTATGAAAGTTAGACCGAAACCAACAAAAAAAAAATACTTCGGACTTCATAATATTTTTCATTTTAAATATTTCAGCGACAGAGCGGTCGTCTGCATGAGGGACGGCTGTCTACACCTGATGGTGCGTCTGGCGGACGTCCGGAAATCGAACCTGATCGGCTGTCGGGTCCACGCCTGGATCCTGAACGACAGGACGACGCCCGAAGGAGAAATCCTGCCCAATTACCAGCGCAGGATCAAAGTGTCCGTCGACGAAGGGGGGTGAGTACGCTCCCGGGGGGGTGGGGGGGGGGTGGGGTACCGAATATTCAGATGAACGTTGGTACTAACTAAATGCTCAGAACGGTACGTGTACCTCGGTTACCAGTTTACTGAGGTACGGGCGCATACCTTTTCGCCAGTGAAAACGGTAATTCCTCAGGAAAACCTGACGTGGCTACTTTGCAATAACGACGTGACGAGTAATATTTAATAAATAATATCGTTTATTTGGTCACACGCTAAATTTCTTTTTATTCTAGTTTTACGCCGATAAAACGTAGTTTTATATATTGGGTTGACAACCCAAGTAATTGCGGAATTCACCGACAAGTGGCGTTGTACATATTTTTAAGTACACAAACATCTTTGCACAGATAAGCCGTAGACGGTTTCGACTGCACTTATAAGATGCATTCGGCTTCTCTGCAATGTACCTTGTTGAACTACGGCCTTTATTCGGTCATCATCGAACTCCTCCACCGGACGTCCTCCGGCGCTCCTCGTCTTTCAGTGAAAAATCCTCCCGACCGGAATTTCGCTAATCGGTACTGACAATGCCGTACATTTAAGGCTTCATCACCGCGTACACAGCGTAATGTCAATGTAATTTTGACACTGAATGTTTCAAAAAGGACCGAATAATAACATGTCAAAGAATCTTATCTGTGCGAAGATGTTGGCGTACTTAAAAATATGCGCAACGCCGCTTGTCGGTCAATTCCGCAATTACTTAGTTGTCAACCCAATATAATTATTAGTATTATAAAACAGTTACTACGGTCCTTTGCTAGACCGGTTTCGGCCGCTCGCCATCTTCAGTAGCGGTGTCAATCACTGTTGGCAGTTGTACTGCGACAGTACAAGTGACAGAGTGACAGTGCAGTGAGGATGGCTCCCGAAAAACATCCGAAGTGACCCAACACCGCTACTGAAGATGGCGAGCGGCCGAAACCGGTCTGGCGGAAGACCGAACCGGCGAGTGGAGACGGAAACACCGACGAGACCTGCGGTATTCCAACCCTTCGCAGGCCACACAGGACAGGTATATTAATGTTGATTTCAATTGCCGATTCGTTAATTTAAAATTCCTTTTTCAGCCACGATCTTTTCCTGCTGTGGCCGGTGACCGTCGTCCACAGGATAGACAGGCGCAGCCCCCTCTACGACCTCTCCGCCGTCGACATGCTGTCGGCCCAGTTCGAGGTCGTCGTCGCCCTCGTCTGCACCTCGGAGTCGACCGGACAGAGCACCGAGGCCAAGAGGTCCTACACACCCTCCGAGATATTCTGGGGCCACAGGTTCAAGACGATGGTCGCAAGGTAAATTTTTTATATACGGTAATTAGTCGAATTATCGTAGACACGAAAGTCTACAATACAGACGGGGTATTCCAAACTGTACAGACTGCATCTACCGCCTATTACATATTAACGCGTCAAAACAGGTTCTCAGCGGAATGGAGTACTCTAATGTTTTAATTATTCATAACCGTATTTAGTATAGTTTAGGACAATTGGCGTTATGCTGGAACTGTTCTACCGAGGGACCGGAATGTCGATAATTAAAATTGAAACTAATTTCTGAGTTTATTGAATATAGGATTGAAAAAATATTGACCCGCTTTGAGGAGTTTCCGATTCGGTCTTGTACCGCCGTTCTTACGTTCTTAAACCCCGATACGACCGACACCCACCGTGTTTTCGATAAAGACAACATTATCCGATAGTCATCAATGAAACGAGAGGATTTCATATCGGTTTTTTTTTTTTGTTCTGGAATATTCCAGCAGCCAACCGAACGGCCCCAACCAAATCGACTACGCCCTATTCGACAAGACGATGGCCGTCGATACTCCTCTTTGCAGCGCCAGACAGTTGGACTCTTGGTCCCAGCCGAATACCCCGGTGCTCGCCTACAAACTGCGCCCTACTGCCCTGGACTACAACCACCACCACCAGCAGCCAAAAGGGTCTTGCCCAGAAACCGTCAACAGAAACAATATAAACTGCAGTTACCGTCGAGAGGTTGATGGGTATGCGAGGAAACGAACAGAAACAAAATTAATCTCATTGAAAAAAAAATTAATACTAAAATCTAGCCTTGACCCCTTAAAGAATTGTAGTAATCTACTGTCGGACTAAGAATAAGAAAATAGGGAAAATCTATCAGCTGCAGTCAGAATAGAGTTAGAAATACGGTAAATATATACGAGTGGTTTCCAATAGTGTACCAATAAAATACGGAAATGTGCCCTCGGAAAAAATGCATTCCAATAGAAAAATATATTACATTAAATATATTTCATTCTTAAAATTAATTAGTGGTTTACTCCTTTTAGCTCTCATCGAATCCTGTAAAGTGCAAATCAATATTAAACATCTTATAGCCCTTCAATTCGTCAATGTTTCCGAGTTATTCCGAAAGAATATTTTTATTGTTTAATTCATCTAGAACTTTTTGAATTATTAGTATTTTTAGTATAATTTTGGAAAAGAAATCTGAATTAGGACCAAGAATGAATTATTTCATATTTTAATTATTAATTAAATTAAATTATTAATATTAATTATTATTATTGTATTAATTTTAAAATAAGTTCATAAGTGATCTTCTGAATAGTATAAGCAGTTTTATGACATTATGTTAACTTTTTAAAGGTTGATATTGATATTAAAAATTTTGTCTTTGAATACATTTATAAAATCTATAATTAAATATATATATATATATATATATATATATATATATATATATATATATATATATATATATAAAAAAATTAATAGTTTGTAGATATATAGAATGGAAATGAGATTAATGTTAGATTAGTAATAACAATCAAGAAAATAAAAATTCAAAGTACAAATGTGTATCTTATAATTATTTATTTTAGTTAAAGCACATAAGATATTTCCAAATATTTTGCTAAGTTGGGTAATTCAGAGATGAATTTTGCCTAGGATGATAGAAGTATGTTGTATTTTGCAACAATTTCAACTTACCTAAAGCAAGGAAAATTGACAATTTCCTGAATTTTTGAGGATTATCAGTGTATATCTTGAAGTGAAATATTTATTTAAAATGCTATTAAAAAGAAAAATTAGATTAATCTATATTATGAAAATGTATCAAATTAATTTCAACAAGAATGAAACAGCTAGCACCAACAGTTTTTGCAAAATATTTTCTTTTAGGTTTGTAAAAAATAAAATTTAGAAACATCATTTTTTGACTATTAATAATGTCCAATTTAAATATTTCATATCAAAGTGGTACATTCAAAACATACAAACTGTCCTAAAAGTAACAGATTGAATAATAATGGTTACAGGCACACTTAATATAGTACACAGTTTTATATATTAATATTATTTAATATTATGTAATGAAAAAATTAGAAAGAAAATATATTTCCAATTTATTTGACTGAATACACATTTATGTATATTAGCATACCTAAATTAGAATTCCTTTTATTTAAAATATATACATATGGACATTGAATAATACATATTGAAATGGATTTAATTATATCAAAAACAAAATGTAATTACTTAGTTATTTATTAAAAACAAGGATTTATAATATTTACAAATAAACAGAATAATATTCAATACTGCCTGATATTGGAATTTAATAATAAATTTCAATTGAGAGTTAGCAATAAATAAATATTCTAATTTAATGTGCCAGTCAAATAGTATAATGTACAATTATATAAGATAAATTATGTATTTGCAAATATATAGATAAATTTAATAGTGCACCCAATGGAGTCTTACAAAATAGGATGTAGTAGTAGGACTCAAATAACAATATACAAGGCACAGTTAATATGAATTTTGATTTTTTATTTACAAAAAAGTTTTTATTACAATTGAAATTTATCATTACAAACATTATATATGTTCAATTATTATTTCCTATGACTATAGTTTTTTTCTAATATTGACTATGACTAAATACAACCAAATTAGGTGATTATACAATTTATCATATGCAAACCAAATAATATTTTAAAATAAATTTCAAATTCAATTTGTTCGAAAAGGAAAGTATTATATTATTTATCTAATAAATCCCATTCATTATCACAGGCAAATATCAGGCATTGCTGACTTGAAAATGTTTCAACACTTGACGACAGTTGACATTTTCATACAACTACTATGTTTCCTAAGATAATTAAGAGGTATTTCTTATGACGTAGATAGTTTAAATAGAGAAAGGAAACAGTTTTCGTACGTTAGATTTTTTACCGCACAGGAATATTTTCCTGCAACAATGTATGGCAAGAAGAACTGATTTGATTGCACCAGCAGTAAATCCACACTGCATTCGATTATTAGACATTTTATTGTAGGTTTATACAAGTTGATATACAGTAGATATACAAGTGTTGTATATCTATTTTTGGTCACAATTTAAATCACCTTCTTCATGAAGTCATAAATAAAGTCTTATTTTTAACTCTTTTCGTGCCAGATTAGTGAATTGTATTTCATTTTATGTGCATGTATAATATTATTTGTGTAGCGGTTTTGTTAATTTTGTTGTAAATAAAAAAATAATAAAAACAGAGTTTGTACCCCGTAGGAGATATATAAGACATCAATTTATTGAATAGGAATAAAGCTTATGGTTAGATAAAAATATTATTTATTTTGGAATACATTCTTTGGGAAGGGGGTTGAAATATTAAGATTCTTCTGATCATTTGTTTCCACCCACTGATTAGCAAAGATCACAAGAATTTATTTTGTTAAAATGAATTTTGCATAAAATTAAACATCTAAAAATATTATTATAATGGGTCTTTTATACGTTACTAATATTTACTAATTTAATTTGCTAGAGAAATAAAATAAAAATAATAATTTTTTGTTCAACATACTGTATGTAAATAAAATTGATACGTTTAATATTTTTCAATCAGTTTCTAGTGTAAATGAGCGGAAAAAAATTAAATAAAAGAGCATACGAAATTTATATATTAACATTATCTAGTAAAAATATTCCTGTAATATATTGTAAACCATAAAATGTTTGGACATAATTTTTTTTCTAATTCATGGTATTTTGATATAGGTGAAACTTTTAGAAAGTAGATTTAGAGACTCATATTAGTTGGCAAACATTCACATTTGAAATATACACTTAATTGCAAAATTCTATGTGGCCAAGAACTATTAGTTCATTAATATTTAATTAATTAAAAACAGTGACAATAATAATTTGATAAAAACAAATCAGTTCTTTTTTTTATGTAAATTAACTACTTTAATTACCTGCAAAGGGGTATTTTACCCCCAACACCTGTAGGATCTACAGATTTTTATAGATCTGCTTTCGTAATGTACTGTAAATTTCAATTGTATATTTTCCTATTCAGAGTGGAGAAAGTATTTAAATAAAATTTACAATTAAACCTTATTTTGTATTATCTCACGATTATCATTGTTTTGAACTGTATCGATAAGAATACATGGTATCACAAGTATAAGTGTTGATAATGGTGGAAAAATAATATTTAGATATATGGCCCCATAACGGTCATTGATTTTCAATTCGGAATTGTCCTCGTGAAATGACTTGTATATCACGAAATTCAAAACGTTTTTCCAAAGGCATTCGAGTGATATCTGAGCACTATGACTATCAGGACGAGTAGGAGCGCCACCCATCCGATCGCCGATAGGAAACCCCTGTAGACGACGGGGTGGGTGATGCCCCAGGACCTGATCAGGATGGACCTCATCGATTCCGTGGTCATCGTCAGCGGCAGGAGGTAGCCGACCGCCCGAAGGATCTTGTGCATTCCTTCGTAGGGCCAGACCATACCTGGAAAAGGATAAAGGATTCAAATAAAACAGCATAGGATACAGTTTAATATACCTGTTTTTTGGCCTGCCGGGGGTTGGAATACCCCTTGGGTTCGTGGCGTTTCTGTCTCCTCCACCGGCCGGTTCGGTCTTTCGCCAGACCGGTTTCGGCCGCTCGCCGATCTTCAGTAGCGGTGTGTTACTGTCACTGTCGGCACTTGTGCTTCGGCAGTACAGGTGAAAGTGACAGGATGCCCGAAGAACATCCAAAGTGCCGACAGTGACCCGACACCGCTACTGAAGATGGCGAGCGGCCGAAACCGGAAAGACCGAACCGGCGAGTGGAGGAGACAGAAACACCACGAACCTACAGCATAGAATATACTTATTGCTCGGCAATTGCAGAAAACGTTGTTTCAATACTTATTCCATTTGTGTCACAGTTCATTGGATTCGTGGGTAACAAACAGTTCCCGTAACTTAAAATTCGTGACAATTTTAAGAATAAAAATCGTGTCGAGTGACAGTGATATGACGTGAACTGGCTGGAAAATGTGCGTTGGGAGCGGAACATTTTGTAAGTCGGTTTTATATGTGAAGGCAGTCAAGGAGAAAACAGAAAAAAAACTGACCTAGCTCCCGAGTTGACTTACAGAATGTGAAACATACTTCTCTCGAATAAACTAAGCAAATAATATCTTCTGTTCAGCTTAGAATCATACGCTGTTAACGCTTTTCAACTCGATAATATTTTTAATACGAACACTGAAGCATTGAAAGAGAATTCCCTATATAGTAAATTTGCACGACCTGACAAAACTAAGAATTCAAACTTGCACTTGACAGCAGGAAACATTAATAAAAACTAGTAAAATTGTGACAGCAATGGAATAATTTGTCGGTAGTGTTCATCAACAAAACAATTACGTGGAATATTATTATCTGTTAATAAATAAAGTGTTAATTTACCGCTGAGCATAGCCAATGGAAAGAAACTTCCTAGACCCAAGTATGTGGCGCTGGTATCAGTGGCGCAGAATACGCCGACAAACAGTCCTGTAAAATTGGCAACAATATCATCAAATTATAGTCAATACAATAACGAATGGGCCAATTTTTGTATAAATTATACTATTGTACATATTACGACAGACCGTAGCACGTGCCCATCATGGCGATGAGGAAGAGCAGAAGGAGACACAGGACTAGGCTTCCGTTCAACGGGTTGTCGAACATGACGAACATCACAATCATCATTATAAGGGTTTGTGCCACAAGTACGACGTTCTGAACTATCATGTGGGCGAAGAAAATTTCCCACAATGTCAGTCCTATTGCAATTGAGAACAGAAAAACTGCGTTTTAAACACTCAGGGGAATTGAATAGTGTTGAAGGGCTGTTGAGGAACGTTTCGAGAAATTATTACAGAAAATCTTAGAGTGAGTAATTTGAAAAAACGAATAATGAAAATGGGGCATCACCTGCAACACGGCATCTCTCCATTGTTCCCAACTGCCTTTCAAAAATCAACGCGCCCACAGTGAACATCATGGGCAGATAGAATATGAATCTAGAAAGAGTACAAGAATTTATTTATTTATTTTTTTTTAATATCTTACTTTATATTTTTTTAATATCTTTTAAAACTCACAACTGAAGAACTGCCGGTATAGCAAAGTGCAGGAAGACCGGTCGATTGTCCCCGTAAACTGCATCCTGAAACTGAAAGAAAATTACAAGGGTTAGTTAATTCTTACAGCCCTTAGCTTATTTAGTAATCCTATAATATTGACGTAGACCAAATTATATGGAAATAAATTGACTCGTCTGGTAAAAATCCCGTGTTGGGCCCTTAAACCAATTACCGATATTATTGGGTTGGCTAATAAGTAATGGCCGTTTCTTGGCACTCCATTTCGATGATCTTAAAATAAAAAAAAATAAAAAATTAAGGTCAACAAAAAAATCTCATATACTATCTTATGGAGAAAAGAAACCTCTTTCGAATACAACAATAAAACAATACGCCAAAACAATTTTTTATTCACGCGCTAATTCAAATTGAAAAAAAACGGCCATTACTTATTAGCCAACCCAATTGGGCAGAAATAATGTCACGAATTAATTAGAAAACATTTCATATATTTATACGTACGGAGACTGGCAAATCGGCAGCTTTCGTCGGCCACTTGCATAGTCCGAAGAGTTCTTTGAGGAATTCAATGTAGGACCTGTACAGATCCCACTTGATCATGTTCCCAATGTACTGATCTGTAAACGATTTGTAAAAAAAAAAAACGTTTATATCCGGTGATATGATCGGGCGTTTAGAGAGATCAGTTCAAATTACTCGCGACTAATCTAGCTTTCGCCTAGTCCTAAGGACCCCGGAATCCAGGTCCTGGATGACCGCCGCAAGGATTGCGCTCCGAACCGAGGCGAAACCTCAATAACTATTGATTTCAATTTGTGAATTGTGTGACTGGGACCTACTGGACATGTCCAACCAGACGTTGGCCGGACTGTGGTCTATGGCGTAGTCGGAGGCGGCTATCCAATGGTCGTATCTCTCCATGACGTTCTCGGTGTAATTGGCCTCGAAGTGGATGGCGCCCCAGACGGCGTTGGAGCGGACGCCGTCGCGGGCCGTGTCCAAATCGTCGTAGGCCACCTTAAGAATACGCGTAAATATTTACAATTGTCACACTAATATTGATAATATTTTAACCACTGGAGAAGTGGTTCTTAACCGGGGGGTGCGGGAAGGTATTTTTGGGGGTGCGGGAGATGCCCCAAACAATAGCTTAAGCCCATTCAGAAATTAGGGTTATTCTGAGACCGGCCTACTTAGCAGATATATACAGCCACTTAAATGAATTGAACATATCAATCCGAGGAGTTTTTGGTACAAATATAATAATAGCTAGTGAAAAATTATCTTCTTTTTATTGGAAAACTAGAAATTTGGGTTGAAATTGGGAATTTCGCAAACTTTCCCTTGCTTGATTCAATTTTTGTGGAAAAATAAAAAAAAAATACAGTTGCACCCGACGTTGCAATGCATTTGAAATTATTGCGCCAATCATTCGATGGATATTTTTCTAATTCGAAAAATTAGAATTACAACAATTCCGTTGTACACAGTAAGAACGTTATCCACAGTTGGCAAAAGAAGCATTGCAATTACATCTACCATTTGCTACTAACTACTTGTGTGAAATGGGGTTTTCATCACTTTTCATATAAAAACTAAAGCGAGAAATCGCTTAAATGCAAGTGATGACTTAAGCGTGTCTCTTTAAAAAAAAAGGGCCTCGCTTCATAAATATTACAATAAACGAGCAACAACAGTCTAGTCATTAATAAAAATAATATTGTTTTGTACGCGATATATAAAATGTACAATTTTTTTAAATAAACAACAAATTTGCCAAAAAAAAAAGGAATTTTCTGTTTTAAATCACAAAAAATCGAGACAATTTTTCATTGGGGTGCGGAGACCTATTTTCAGATTTAAAGGGGTGCGGGTCACTTAAAAGGTTAAAGGGTCCAACGATTCTCGGGTAGGTCGGTTATATTAACTAAATTCCAATATTAATTCCTCGGTTAGAATTGCATTTTGCCGAAACCTATTTTCAGCCCTTATTTTTCCTACGGAAACCGCTATTCGGACCTGATATTTCCAGCTTTTCAAGTCAGATTTTACGGCCTAGGACTGCTTTCTATTCATTATTGCGGTTAAAAAAAACCCATTTTAGGCCTAATTTAGTGGTCAGAATACGCAGCCAAAACGCTATTCGCGAATGCGAAATATCCCAATTATTTTATTTTAGGCCCGAATTTCGGTTTAAATCCGCTTTTTAGGCCTCATTTTGAGGTCGAAACCGTTTTTTTACGCCTAATTATGAATATTTATTGCATTAGACTGATCAGTTGTTTTCGGGTAAATGAAATTGCATTTTCGAGGTTGAAAGGATTTATTAATACAGAGGGCTGAACCCAACGACAGTTGTACTGCCGTATTTCATGACTGGAACGCAATTTAGTGCTGTACTTAGGGGCTGATAAATATAAAAATTGGGACTGAAATGAAACAAAAAAATTTGGTAATATTTATCGGTAAATACTCTGGATGAAATGGGAAGGCGCGAATAATTATTTAAACCGGAATCAATTTTGTACCTAACCGGTTCTGTACCCGACCCCCGGAAACCTGTCCCGATACAACTTACAGGTTTGTACGTACGCACTGTTGTAGGCTCGTTACTGTGACAAGGTCGGCCCAATTTACAGTGGCCTACAATTGCAGAGCGGTTAACATTGTAATTCCGGGCGACGCCTCTGTTCCAATGGTAATATCCTTCATCGCATTTCAAAGTCATAAAAACTAGAAAATTCCTAAAAAAAACTAGATAATGAGACGAGTACAACATCCTGTACGAGTTGTGGGAAGTACTCCGATAATATTTATACAGACCAATACCTCAGAAAACATTAAAATTATAAGTTACAAAAACTAAAGGGGTTTTGAAGTAATTATTTCCTATTTTATTTCTCTCAATTATATTTTCTTATGTACTTTACATTTTTGTCTAGAATCTCTAACTGTATTAATTAAATTTCTATTTCTGTATTCAGTACTATGCAACCCACCCTTGTATTATACCAGTGGTCTTCAAAGTTCGCCAATTGACAGAAAACTTAGAAAGCTTCTGATCAACTTTCAAATGCAATTAAATGCGTCTTTATATTTTTTAGTTCGGTACTTTTTTTTACTCTCGACATTAATTAACATCGACAGAGCAAAAAAATCGATACATTTCGGGCAGTGTTGTATTTTTCCGTGCCATCAATCGTGAGTACTTATTGCGTACAGTTTTTATGTTTGTGTAATAAAGCATCGCTCTCTCTCTCTCTCTCTCTCTCTCTCTCTCTCTCTCTCTCTCTCTCTCTCTCTCTCGCTCTTCAAAAAGTTGAAAAATTTTTGTTCAATATTTGCTTTAATCCCTGGTAGATTTTCATCAAAATCAAAAACTCTTGGAACCGAATTTTGTGCTCTCCAAAGAAATTGAGCGCCTAAAGGAGGCGCTGTTCGCCGCGAAAGGGTTAATAAACACTAGCTAACTAGTGCTGTTATTATAGCACTGAGCAGCATCGCCAGTGCTACGAAAGGCAAGACGGCATTTTCTCAGCCGCCCGCCAACTTTGGCAGTATCTAATATTGTACTATATCTACGGCTTTACACCTAGTCTTACAAGGTTCATGCGGTACTCCTGCAGTTTGGCGAGGTACATACAGGAGAGGGGCTGGCCGTGGCAGGTGGCGGGTGGCGGGAGGTTGGGGCAGGTCTTCGTCCAGTCGGCCAGCTCGTCGTTGACGACGCCCACCCGGAGGCCGACGGGATCGCGGCCGAACGTCAAGTTGAAGAACAGACATTGGGTGAACGGCAACAGCAAGAGGAAAGCCATAATCCTGCCATAAGACATAAGACAGAATTGAATAAATATAATATTCGGAGGCGTCGCACCGGTGAAATTTTATTGAGAAATAAAAACAACAAGTATTTTTAACTCGTTAGCTACCAACCGTCGCATAAATGTGACAACGCTTTTTTTTTAACCACAGCCCAACGTCACACATATTTTTGAACATTTCGATTATTAAACAAAATTGTTAAGTAATTTGATATACCCGTTTTGTGGTCTCCGGGGGGTGTTTTGAATACTGTAGGTTTCTGTCTCCTCTCGCCGGTTTGGTCTTTCGCTGGACCGGTTTTTCGGCCGCTCGCCAACTTCAGTAGCGGACTGTACTGTCGGACAGTACGTGTGACAGTGACACAGTGGGCAGTGAGGATGCCCGAAAAACATCCAAAGTGCTAACAGTGACTACTGACACAGCGCTACTGAAGATGGCGAGCGGCCGAAAAACCGGTCTAGCAAAAGACCTACTAACCAGCGAGAGGAGACGGAAACATCACGAGCCTACAAAATTGTTAAGCTCTAAAACTGTACAATATATGAAGTCTGTACTCGGTCCGCTCTCGCATCAGATTATTTATAACAGTTGAATAGGTCGTTTTAGCGGGGTTAGTGAAATTAACGGGCAATAAGTTAAATTTAAAAGGAAAAGATTTTGTGAAGCAAACTGTTATAAGCAAATAGAGCTATAAAAATATTACATTTAATATTTTTTTAAATTTGATATACCTGTTTTGCGGTCTGCGAGGGGTTGGAATACAGTATAGGTTCGTGATTATTTCTGTCTCCTCTCGCCGGTTTGCTCTTTTGCCAGACCGGTTTTTCGGCCGCTCGCCACCTTCAGTAGCGGTGTGTCAGTAGTCACTGTCGGCACTTGTGCTGTGGCGGTACACGTGAAAGTGATACGGGAGGCAGTGACGATGCCCAAAAAAACGTCCAGAGTGCTTAACAGTGACTGACACACCGCTACTGAAGATGGCGAGCGGCCGAAAAACCGGTCCGGAAGGAGACAGAAACATCACGAACCCATAATATTTTTTTATCTCTCGACAAAATTTTTGAATTTTCGTTCAAGACCCCAAATGAAGAACAGACGCGTAATATATTCAAGTGATCCAACTGATAATTTTTTTTTTACGGATTGTGCGTTGATAAATGTTTTTATCAATGTATTTATATTTTTTTTGTCTTATAATCAATTTCTTCTCATTTAATGTGACACATATATGTGACACGTGGTTTAGTTTTTATCTATAGCCCGGCGTCACATATTTGTATCAGTTTAAAAGAATACTTATTTTACTCTTTTTAGACTGTTCTAAATACGCGTACGTAAAAATCTATTCCAATTGATTTCATATAGTCGCGAAAAAAATTTTGGTACGGGGGATGTTTTCTCCAGAAGACCCCGGTAAACGTTTTTATTTTACGATACCTGTTTGACGATTACAGCAGCAGCACCCTGTCAGCACTGAGGTCGGCACAAAGGACCGAATTAACGGTAATATTGTTGCTAAAATTTATTCAACGTTAAATTGAGTCTTACATGAGGTTTCTTTTCATCCAGTAGACATTTTTTATGACCTGAGCTTTGACCCCCCGCCTGCTGAGCGCGGCCGTATCCTCTATTGACGGCGGCGGCCTCTTCTCCGGTTGCGGATAGTCGTCCAGGGACTGGAGAAAATAAAAAAATTAATAAAACGATTCAATTAAATCACTGGGCCGGGGTAAAAATTGCAGTGTAGAGAAGACGAGAGAGTCATAAAACCGCATTGATCGAGCCCCAAAGCATTGGAACTCTGCGCCGATGGTAGACGGTTATTTACCTCGTTGTATTTGTCTATAAAAGAGCCGTTGCTCTGTCTGTTGCTGAGGCTTAGGAAGACCTGTTCCAGAGAATCGGCCCCGTGGACTGAGATCAGGTTGTTCGGTTCGTCTTCGGCCAGAAGAACTCCGCCGCGCATCAGACCTATCTGAAATGTCGTCGTCTCCATCAGTACTTTCATTCTGGGCTCGCCGTTAAAATAATTTCTAAGATTAATTTTCTAGAAACGAAGTATTTTTTTGTAAGCAGACGGGTACAACGTGAGTAAAGTCCAGCGTCAGTTCAAAATATGTCTATTGATTGAGAGTAAGTCTTCCAGCTTCGTGGGTGAATAGGCGAACAATCCATCGCTTCTTGCGATATAATCAACGGCGAAAACTTCGTATCAAGTGCAATAGAGTAGAAAATAGGGCTTTCCGGTCTAAATACGATGCGTGGTAACTAAAAAAAAACTCACAGCGTTTGCAGCCCTCGCCTCTTCAATGTAATGCGTCGTTATGATGACCGTCTTCTTTTCGACCGTCGACAAATAAATCAGCTTCTGCCAAATGCTGAAATAAAGAAATTTTCCATGAAGAATACGGGAAATTCATCGTACAATTACTACACCTTCAAACGGCCCCTAATTGCATACAATACGCGAAGGTCGCCTCGATCGACGGGTGCTGCAGATTGGAAAAGTGATTGGATTAAACCGAACGAATTGATTACGATTTACATCGATTTATGTGTTATCAGGCGCATTTAACTTCGTCCTATCATTGCCAACGCGGACGCGGTTATGCAAAGTTTCTTATGTAAGACAAGCTTTTAAACAATTATTTTAATCACTATTAAGTACTGACAAGAATTTTAGGACTTTACACAGTTTATACAGTATTCTGTAGCTGTTTAAGCTACGACTTTTCAAACGATTTTTCCCATTAATACGATTAAATTCAAACTTCGTCAACAAATTTCCAAAGTTCCCAGCGTAATCGATTGCGACTTGATCTCAAATAACTTCTCCACGCTTTATGCCAACACCGCGTTAATTTTCTTTTCGCATAAATGACAGCGTACAATTTCGTCGCATAAAAATAACTGCATAAATTTGCATTGATGACTGCAAAAAATTCTTTTTTGCATCAATAAAAATCCTCCTTCGGAATGTCGTATATCTGAATATGGATTAGTTTGGTCGATATTGAATAGTTTCAAATGTTGAGTTTTATTGGCTCGTATTTATTCGGATATTTAAAAAAAGATGAAGCCGTTTGATAAATGTGCAAATTTCAGATAAGAAATATAAATTCTTACCGCTCCACCTTGGTATTAAATAGTGGTAAACCGGGTATGAAATGAATATTTCGTATCTTAGAGGCGAATTTCCACTGCTACAAACGGTAAGATGATATATTTTTATTTTTAATTAGATATACTATTATAAGTCCGCTTACTTGTGACTGATGATCGGATCGGCCCCAACCGTCGGCTCGTCAAGGATCAAAAGTTGAGGATTGTGGAGGAGTGCAGCGCACAATGAGACTCTCCTCTGTTGGCCACCGCTAAATAACAATTTTATTTTATTAGACAACACTAATATATTTTATCAAAGCGCTTATCTCTTAAGCCAGAGGAAAAAAAACCGGACTAATTGGCATCACCGATTGTTTCACTAAATGCTAATGGACGATTAGAAGAAACCGGTCTAGCGTATGAACAGCGCCAACTGATACTGATGACGTACTGATAATCATCATCATAAAATCCAACGTCAAATATATTTATATAAGTTAGCGACAGTGCCAACAAAAAGTACATAAAAAGGACATGTAAAGCACAGGATATGTACCCTGAGATTTAAATGAGCAAACAGTTTTAGACTACGGCCAATTTCAGTCTTATCTGTGATTGAAACCTCCTGCGAGACCTTCATAACTTTAAATTTGTTGGTTAATAAAAAAAAAATATAAAAAATCAATATTTCAGAATATAAAGCATGAAAACTCAATCCCCCAATCCCAGCTCTTTAAGTGTAGTCCTTTGGCTCGTTCTGGAGTGACCTATCCCTGTTGGGCAATTTTGTATATTGCATATTTGCAATTGAAAATTTGTAATTGGTAATATTTAAAATATTTTCAACGACAGTTTACCTAAGCTGAGCTATCGTCCTCGATCTGGGCGGAAGGTCCAACAACTGGAGAAGTTCCGTGGCCCTTTTCGAGTTCATCCACTGTCATACCGTAAATGGCGCCGTAATATCGAAACGTCTCCCACACGCTCAATTCCGTGAACAGTGCCAATTCCTGCAGTCGTAGACGGTAAAATTAATTTACAGGATTGTACGGACGTTCGGAGCGGTTAACGTCATTACGCCCACGAACCGAATTACACGGTCAGTGGAAACAATTATTATAAGCGTTAAGTTTTTTCCAACGCAGGAAGTGCTTGGAAGATGTAGACGTACTTGAAAATATGTGCGATGCCGCTTGTCGGTGAATTCAGCAATTACTTAGTTGTCAACCCAATATAATTATTAGTATTATAAAACAATTACTCCAATCACCCTCATTAGCCTGGTCTGGTCCTTTGCTAGACCGGTTTTTCGGCCGCTCGCCGTCTTCAGTAGCGCTGTGTCAGTCACTGTTGGCAGTTGTACTGCGACAGTAGAAGTGACAGTGACACAGTGGGCAGTGAGGATGCCCGAAAAACATCCAAAGTGCTGACAGTGACTACTGACACAGCGCTACTGAAGATGGCGAGCGGCCGAAAAACCGGTCTAGCAAAAGACCAAACCGGCGAGAGGAGACAGAAAAATCACGAACCTACAGTATTCCAACCCCTCGGAGACCACAAAACAGGTATATTGAAAAAAATGTTGTTATAGATGTAAAAAATTGATGATAAAAAACATTCTGATTTGAAATAATTTAATCGCTCAATATTTTTTTTCTGTGACGCGTTTTTTCTTTATTTCAACAAGAATACAGGTCTATTCGATTGCAAATATTCGAGGCGATAAAAATGTAAACGACGAGTAAATTATGCGCCGGCTCTCGGCAAAGGGAGAGGCGAAATTGCGACCGAGAGCAGTAAAAATGTAATTTGCAACAGCAGTAACTTTGCCATTAATATATGTGTAACATTCCACCGTTTGAACGGGGGATGCGGAATTAAACCGGTTTCGCAATGACAGAAAATTGCAACGTGGTTTTACAAAACGCGTCGTCGACGCAACAGAGGAAATAAGTATTCCTGATATTTGAAATTTTCCTTACGCACTTTCCTCAACATGTCTTAAGTGTTTATGAACTCATTAAAGATTTTAACGAACTCATAGCATCCTCTTCAGGATAGTTGCTTCCTGCCCATCTTCAAGTAAGGGTATTTCACTGCGAGACAAGTTCAGAGTCATGTACCATGAAGTAATAAATTTTATTAGAATTTCGATATTTGACGAATCGACCCACCTGAGGCATATATCCCATATCTGTTTTGGATTTGATACTGAGGCTTATGCTTCCTGAGTCGAGAGTTTTCAAAGCAACAATACAGCTCAACAGGGTCGTCTTACCGCAGCCGCTGGGGCCCAACAGACCGTATCTGATATATTTGGAAAAATACAAATAAATAGGCATAAATTGAAATTCACAAAATGTCGGTAAGTTTTTATTTCAGTTTGTAAAAAATTGTATCCGAGTGAAGTTACTCATTTATTGCAAATTATCGAAGTGCACTTTGACAATGATCTACGGTCCTGAAAATATATAATAGTTAGCGTTTGTTGTGGTCTAGTCCCGGGACTATAAATAATCCATGGCGCAATTGCGACTAATTGAGACAGAAATTGCGACTCTATTTAAAAAAAAAAAAATAATTTTTTTTTCAATCAAAAAAACGTAGGGGTCTTTTATATTCCAAGGCCAGAACGGAATGATACAAATTGCACTTTATTCTCGATTAATTACATAATTTGTTATGCGGCTACGGCCGACTGAAATGAACACAACTCCTGTGCATTAGAAGATACACTTCTGTAATTGAAATTGACTGGAAGATTGAAGAACAACCAAATGACTAGAATTTATAATAATTTACGGTAATTTTTATCCCCGCTTTAACAGTGGCGGCGGTATTTCGGTATAATATTTTTGAAGTTGTATTTAAAACGAAAAAAGCGAAGCGTTCAAGAGATCATTTTCAATCAGTTCGACGTCAAAATCCAATATATTTCGATGAGAATATCTTGATGAATATCCCAAGATTTATACGTGCCCGTTCTTTTCTTTTCTTTTTTATTTTCGCGCATTATTTACTTCCGAATGAGTATTTCTGATAAATACATTTACAAAGCTTTAACGTTGTCTTTCCACAAAAAAATGTAGATCAAAAAATTCTGGACAGAGTAAATATTACATGAGTACCTGAAATTTTTATAATTAACATACTGTATTGTATATGTGCCCATAATTATGAAAGTGGTCTAAGTCATATATTTCTGGTTTCGAGATATTTAATGAATTGCTTTCGAATAAATTAACAAATATTTTTATATTATGCAACATTTTAATTTAGAATTTATTAGTCTCGATTAAAGGAAGTTTACTAGTGTGAATTTCATATGAAAATTTTGTATTTAAAGTTTGAATTGACTTAGACCACTTTCATAATTATGGGCACATATGTTGAGTTATATGGTTAGCTCTTCTTCCGAACTTCGTATATGAAGCGGAACTTTATAATGAAATATTTATACTGTAGGTTCGTGATATTTCTGTCTCCTCTCGCCGGTTTGGTCTTTTGCTAGACCGGTTTCTAAGACGGTCTTTTGCCGTCATTTCCTAAAGGATACTCACAGTAGATGTGAAAGTGACAGTGGGCAGTGAGGATGCCCCAAAAAACATCCAAAGTGCTGACAGTGACTACTGACACAGCGCTACTGAAGATGGCGAGCGGCCGAAAAACCGGTCTGGCAAAAGACCAAACCCCAGCGAGAGGAGACAGAAACATCACGAACCTACAGTATTCCAACCCACAAAACAGGTATATCGAAATATTTATAATTATAAAACAGATGCGACTCACATGGCTCCCTGAGGTACGTTCATGTTAAGCCCCTTGAGTACGATAGTCCTCCCGTATTTCCTGTAGGCATCTTTGACGAGTACGGCGCTCGACCCGGTTTCACTGTTCAGTTCTATGTTGTTGTCCATACTACCATGACCATGCGCCTGCAATTAAATATTAGCTCGATGAATGTGATTAAAATTTAAAACCCGAAAACAGACGATAAAAGGCGGAGGGCTTTCTTCCGTATGAGCGTGCGAAGTTTAGCCCCAACTAACAGCTGTTGGGACCGTACATATGTTTTGAAAAACTTTTATGCCGCTATTCAGATACCTATCCGAAGGTATATAGTTCTAAAGGCAGAGTCGAAGCCAGAGAATTATCTTTCCCTACTCAGTATACAAAGCCCCCAATGAATTTAAAAAACCTATGCAAGTTCCGTTCCGTTACGATCAGTATGCCCGCTCTGTCTTCGAACTTCCGTTTCCATTTTCGTAGGGCACGTTTCCGCTTCCGCAACGACGGCGTAACGTTCACTCCCCCGCTCTTGTACTAAATACCGACGGATACCTCGTTTCCAAATGAGAATACACCGTCCCACCAGTACCGAAAGCCGTACGAGCTTTCTCGTCATTTGTAGCGAAACTATAAATAGCCTAGAGCAATAATTTATCCGAATAATTTAGCGAAAATATGACTTCATCTCTGTAAGCGGAATAGCAGAACAGGGAAGTCTCAACATCGAATCCGAGTTATCCATTACTGCTGTACACGAACGGCGGTAGATTAAAAACGTATGAGTCATACGGTCGAAGCGAAATTACGTGTCTGAGTGACACGTAGCGTTAAATTTTCTAAACGGTAGTAAATCGAATAATTGTACGGGGATAAAATGAATCGAATGAGTCGGAGCATCCTTTTAAAGAAACAAGATATTTCCGAGAGGCGGGTTTATAAAAATTATAAAATCATTTCGTAAAATCCGTTGATCAAACTTACAGAATTTATGGCTTTACCGAAGCGTTCAACCGATGTATAAATAATTATTGCTGTGTATTCTGTTTTAAATTGCGTCCTTCGTGTTTATAATATTAACTTACAATATTAATTCGCTTACAATATTAATTTAGCGCATTTATTATAACGCCCTGAAAACTTTGAGTTCAACTTGAAACCCAACAGAGTCCCGTCTTATTCCCGGATTTTTCTGGTATTAGCCAGATCGGGATTGATTCCCGGGGTTGGGGACTGAATTAATTTTCGAATTTCTCCCCATAAAAGCCGTTGGAATGCCATAAAATTGGTATAAAAATCGGCCCTCGTTGAAATGTACAGAAACATAGTATCGCCAATCCGAATAGAATTGGCGAGATGCCCGCAAGTTATAATCGAGTGCGAGCGTCCTTCGCGTTTATAAACTGTTTACTTACAATATTTAATTTAGCGAATTTATTATAACGCCTTGAAACCTTTGAGTTCTACGGTTTTTTCCTGTATTATAAAACGCCTGGAAGGACTCCATTGGAAGGGCTGTAGAATGTTACTATAGGCAGTAGCATTGGCAGTATCAGCGGGATGCTTAATTCCCCTATCATCAATACTTACAGATACTGTCGCCCACTGGAATCGAACCAATTTTTATCACTTTTCCTTTAAAAACACGTTTATAAACCTGCAGTAATATGAAAAAAAAAATACTGTTACAGTTTACGCGGATTATATAGTCGAGTGCGCGTCCTTCGCGTTTATAAACTGTTTACTTACAATATTAATTTAGCGAATTTATTATAACGCCTTGAAACCTTTGAGTTATACGGTTTTTTCCTGTATTATAAAACGCCTGGAAGGACTCCATTGGAAGGGCTGTAGAATGTTACTATAGGCAGTAGCAGTGGCAGTATCAGCGGGATGCTTAATTCCCAACTTACTTTCCATAATGTCAATTAAAGGCAGGTTCACTGGAATCGAACCAATTTATTAAAATTTTTTCCTATTAAAAAACACGTTTATAAGCGTTTAACACTCAATTTGAAGTGTTGAAGAATGCGTTTTTCGCTCGGAAAAATCTATAAACGCCGTCCTATAAATCGTCAGGATTGTGGAGAAAACGGAAGTTTTTAATAAACTGGCGGAAAAAAAATCGCAAGGTTTCAGGGCAAGGTTGACCGGCTATCCGAGTGTACGACAACCCCCACATGACTCGCAGTACGCCTGAGTCACATGACGAGGACGGCCCAAGTCAAGGAGAACCGGAGTACGGGGAATGGCGGAAGCTGTCAATGTACCAAACCCAACTATCGCTAGGTCAACTGATGACATTTCCTTTTATCAACATATAACAATTCTCACAGCGATTCTTCGCATCGGGCACAAATCAACCGGTGTTCTCAAATGAGGTCAAAAGCCGGTTAATCGGTCAATTGGTACCAATTTAAATCTATTCTTCGATACTTAAACGCCGGTGAGATTCAACCAGATTGATTCAGATTGCGTTGTTCATGAGTTGGCCATGAGTTTTCACATGCTCAGTACCATAATTTTTGCGTTCTAATTCAGTGATTATAAACGCCGTCTTCGAAACCTCTCTTATATAACTTACGCCCTCTTTCGCTCACTGTAGACAAATCCCCCCTCAGTTAAAAAATAATTGAGGCAAAGTAAAAGACATTTAAATGTCTGCCTATGACATTACATTAATTACGTTTTACGTAATGTCTAGGAAATGAAATACTGGTTTTCCTTCGCGTACAACGCTGTTCCTAGTTCTTGGATCGGGGAAATAATCGGCGTAAGTGTCAGTACTAGATTGTAGACTGAGGAAATTTAAAAAAAAATTGACTACAGTACCGTTGAACGTAGTGTTCAAGTTACGCGGCATTTCATCATCCGATTACGTGCGTTTCAGCAAATTGAACAGCCAATGATACGCGATACGAGACGGCTCGTCAACATTTAACGTGTCTCGTCAACGGCGTTAAGTGGTTTTTCACAACGCTCTATCCTTCCATTCATAATGGGCTGAACACAACGGTCGTCAATGTTCGAACGTCTTATATTCCTTTTGTTGACACTTTTTTCTGAATTCCACACGAAAACCGATAGTTGTCCTCGGTCAAATGAATCCAAGGACCTTTTCAGTACAATCCGCTAAGATTTAAAATAGCAGTCTTTTCAGCGAATTCCATATAAAACAGAAAATAAAATTATGCCGGCCACCCCGGAAGTGATGAACGGTTTGAGGAACCGTCAAAAATCACATTTATATACCTGAGACAACGCCGAATTGATAATGGCGTGAAGCCGAAACCGGTCCAAACCTTGATCTTTAAGATTTCAGTTAATTTTATTGGCTCAACCATTCGGCACATGAAACAGGAATGCCTTCGCTACTGACTGTCAGTTTTAAATTGTGTCAATCTAGGGTGAAAAAAAAAAAACATTTTCCTGTCATACTAATGCACATTTTTGAGCCTTGAAAAACAGAACTTATCAAACCGCCCTCGATAAAAATTATGATAAGCTCATATAGCTCGTATTTTTTTAAATGTACGACCGAATAGAAACTTAAACTTTCATGTCACAGGCAAGGCCAAGGATCAACACAATTAAGGCTGACGGGGGCGGGGGGTTCTATTGTCGCTGAAGAAATAATCACCGATGCGACACTATTGAAAACGAGCCGCGAGCTCACATCCGGCTCGTTATTTAATTCACACCCGGTCGTACTGGCAAGGTCTTTCCTCGACAGCTTATCAGTCTATAATAGGAGAAATTAGACGCGTTAAACGTTCGTCGGAATTTCAATTACGGCCGAAAACGGCAGGAAATTAAAGAGCTTGAGGTAAAAAATAAGAAGACTTTTCCGCTTGAGCCAACTATAAATTTCGGATTCCTACCGAATAGTCGAGACAGAGAAGTGAATTCTGTTTTAGTAGTAGTAGAACCGGCAGTAACAGTAGTGACAGGATGCTTGAAAATACCGCGGGAGCTTTCAATTTTTATTACCCCACATCCTGTACCGCAGCACATCCCCGAGTGATCCTCGCGTCGGGAAAAAAAAACACCCCGGATCTCGTTACCGCATATTAATTGGTGCCGGTCTAGAAAAGGGTTTTCGAGAAACCGGTCCGTAACCAGTTAGCGGCCGATCAATTTCGTAACCGCTGGGGGCAGTTTGAATTTCAGAAATTCTTAATCGCGTACAAAGGTGGGGGGTGGGGGGGTGGGGGTGGCGCCGACTTTCACTACAATAACTCTCTGATGTCACTGGAATCCGAGAGCAGGTGGAATGATTCAACGTTTGGAAAACTATTTATTTCGTTTTTTTTTCCTTTGACGTTCGTTAAATGTCCGTGAAGCGGGGCGGGGGGGGTGGAGGTATTATCCGTTGTACAGTTCTATTTGACTTTACGCCGCTATGCCGATTTCAATCTTCAACGCCGACAGTTAACAGTTTCGTTAAAAAACGCAGTACAACGATACTTCCTGGCAAAGTTTCCGGTCTGCGCCCGAACGGGAGAGTTATGCCCCATTATAGTAATGGAAAAACCTTTAAATATCACTGGAAAACAGTGAAAAACCTTACCATTCAGCAGGTTGACACGGAAGATAGCGGGAGGTTATGCAATCCCCTCCCCCCCCAAAAAAAAAAACTCGAAATAAAAATATTTTTCAGTAAAACAGCTTCTTGTCCTCTACACTCAGAATTGTGTCAAATAATTAACTACACCGTTTCATAAAAGGTAATATAAAATGGCGTCACCGGCAACGTTTCATAAAACGTTGCGCGTGACTTTTTTCAGAGTGCGCCGACGAATTTCCACGACGCTCGTTATAATACTGTCTCGTTATCGCCGACGTTGGGCAACAGAAAAGAAAATTTCCTCTTCTCGAATTGCGACCAGAGGAATTGTTACGGCGGTAAACCTTTTTTTTTTCTGTGTTTTTCTCCTTCTCCTCCTCAAAACAGGGGAAATTTACGCGCCGTAAAGTCATTTGCGGCGTAACGCAACGATCAATAAAGTCTATACAGAAAATAGTAGTGTTACTACATACGGATTATATCCAAAATATATGTCGCACTTCTATCGCCGACAACTTTTATATATGCAACTATTACACGTGTAATGAGAGTAGGATATAATTAAGGAGTAATTGGGGGTAAATTCACAGAATCCAATATACTGAAACAATCGAAATAGATTTTTAAAAAATATTGTATTTTCACCATTTTCACCATTATTATGAAATTTGGATATATATATTTTTGTCTGCAGCCTCGGGACAAATGTCCTTCTAAGTTTGACCGCCGGCATATCAATTGCTACTTTTACCCCGTGCTTAATCTCATTCTGTTTGGGCCACGATTCCGTGGGGCTGCGCATTCTTTCTGAACATTCTGCGGCAACGGTCTATAGAAACGAGCGGACATCGATTTCGTATTGAAGCAAAATCAAAATCCGTACAATAATCAAGAATACGATAGTTTCAGACTACCCGATTTTGATGTAGTGCCTGGACACTGTACGGAAAACCGTACGGATTTGTAGAAATAAACGTTTTAAAAAAAACTAGTAGTTAGAGCTGTCGGAATTGATTCCCGGGGGTTGCGGACTGAATTAATTTTCGAATTTATCACTGGCGGGGGCCTCATAAAAAAAGCCGTTGGAATGCCATACCATAAAAACTGGCCCTCATTGAAATGTATAGAAACATAGTATCGCCAATCCCAATAGAATTGGCGAGATGCCCGCAAGTTATAGTCGAGTGCGCGTCCTTCGCGTTTATGAACTGTTTACTTACAATATTAATTAAGCGCATTTATTATAACGCCTTCAAAACCTTTGAGTTATACGGATTTTTCCTGTATTATAAAACGCCTGGACGGACTCCATTGGAAGGGCTGTAGAATGTTACTATAGGCAGTAGCATTGGCAGTATCAGCGGGATGCTTAATTCCCCTCGCCGTATCATCAATACTTACTTTAGATACTGTCGCCTAACTAAAGACCGGTTCACTGGAATCGAACCAATTTTTTATCATTTTTTCCTTTAAAAAACACGTTTATAAACGTGCAGTAATATGAAAAAAAAATACTGTTACAGTTTACGCGGATTATTCTAAATTCGGTTGAGCGGTCGGAGCGAAAACGGAACTGAATTCCGGCGGCCTACCAGAAACTGATACACTTTCTTTCGATTGCAGAAATTGGAATTCCTGCGAAAGTCCTTGAGGAAGATATGGACCAAGAGGAAGGCGGCCGCTAAGTGTGCCAAGTGTGGGGGGGCAAGTTGCGAAACTCTGAAAGCCGAGAAAGCCGAATTTCGCGGTCGGCTTCGTCTCAACAGTCTCAACTCAAGCTCCGTCACTACAATAATAGTAACATCGGCGTAAAATGGAGATTAATTGATGATCCTCTAATTTCAATCTTATTAGGGCGGGGGGGGGGGCATTATAACAATTTCAACGGACTCGTTTCTAGTCTCTCGGCAAATATCTCTGAAACAACACTGTCTCTGGACTTACTTATTACGTAAATTTGTAAATTTAGAATTACCCTACTAATAGCCGTTGGCAGCGCTTGCCGTCCAGTATTATGTCGCGAATTGCCAGTTTTTATGCTCATCAGTTGAGACGCGTGAAAGTTTCACTTTCAATACAATTCGGTGACAGGTTCAGTTTTTTGGACTCGAGTCTGGATTCTCCCGGCCAGGGATATTTTACCCCTCGGGGTAGCTGAACAAAATATAATTTTTTGATACGTAATCCGTGACAAATGTACGAAGAGCTGTCCCGTAAACTTGGTTTGAACCTAACTCGAACATCCAGTGGTGAGATGCAGGAGAGATTTGAATCGAAAATACTTTAAGTCGGTAATTAAATTGGCGATATATTCCGAAATTCGGCAATCAATGCAATTTTAAGACTTCGTAGAGTCGCCCTCATCACTGAAATCGATCACTGAAGTACGCTGTCCGACCTCAGATGTTACGACACAGCCGTCCAGTCCACATAACACAGTTTCCGACAGTGTAACTCTTATTTTCTTATTATAGTTGAGGTTTCACTCAACCGAGTGGCCTTTGCCCAATCGCCAAGAACTTTCTGACGGATTTCCGTTCGATTCAAAAATCGCTGCCTGTCTCGAGAGAAGGGCACGAAAGGGAGTGACAGAACAGGAATCTTGTGGGGGAGAGGAAAGATGAAAACTGATGAAAATACACAGTGCATAATTTGTGATAGAAGTGGGCGGCGTTTGGAAAAACCGTTTTTCCGGTTTAACACGCTATACCTAAAGCCAATTTATACTGCTGGCCTAATTAACCGTCAAAACGTTATGTCACGGGAATTTTCCCACGTTCCCGGCGATACTCTCTCGCCATTAGACAATATTGCGCGATCCTCGCTTGGAAAATCGTAATTGTATTAAATTGTTTCAAACCCGCAGAGTTTCCTACTCCACGGCATGCGTTACGCAACGTCTCAAAAGTTTTGATTCATTCCAGGAAACGACCTAGAAAACGTTTCCCAACTTTTTCCAAGTTGATAAACACGAAAACACCTGTCGGATTAGTCACGATATCAGCGTGAAGTCGCCACACTTGAGTTACTTCTTTGCGTTATCACTCTTAATTATTTCGACAAAAATAAATCTAAACTGCGATTTTTGCCTATTTCCTAGGCTAAACAAGTTCAGTAAATTCAGTAATAAATGAAAATGAGGGGATGAAACATAGGATTATAATTTTTGCCCTAGTGTTGACCCAACAGAAAATAACGTTACATCGAATGAATAATTTATTTTTTATTGATATTCCGATGACTGATTTTTGTTTTACCCCTTGCTTGTTTGCCCTACCCTGTTTTTTATACTTAGAAAAGTCGTATATTGTCTTGGAAGTTGATTTCGCTCTGCCAAGTACCGGCCGGTTAAGTAACGGGCTTGCGGCAAGCCAAAACCTGCCGGCGTCTAGGCGCAAGAGATCGCGATCGCTGCGAAGTCCAGCGCTAAAACAACTTATAAGGACTTTGACGCCAAGATGGCTATCTGCCGGTTTCCCGCAAAACTGTCCCCCCTTTTTTTATTATGCTTCAGGAGTTATTGGACAATCAATTGCCGTAATTGGACAGAGTGTAAACGTTTCGGTATCCAAGCTCGTAAAACATAATACTGGTTATACGATCGTTGTACAAAGTACCATCATAAAATGTAAACCGCGTCTCGTCCACATAACTCAATATAAATATACGTCGAGCGCACATTTGCACTAATCAAAGAGTCGCCATTTTTGCCCCTATATAAAATAATATAATATTACGAGGTCATTAAGGTGTTGGGGCGCTCGAAACCGCCGCCAATTAATCCGTTTCCAGGAAACTGTCATCTCGTTATGTACGGACATCTATCCGCTTTCTATTCGAGAGCGGCGACACTATAAACTGAACTTTAGACTGAAAGCAACCCCCCAAACCCGACTGAAAAGAACAGATCTAAATTGTAAATTTGGACTGTCGAGACCTCTTTTGAAAAGGACACCAAACTGACAATAGTCAACAGACTGACAATATATATAAAGCCGTACTGACACCGACCTCCAAGAAATCCAACATCGCTCGCATCCAAACATTCCAGTCAAAAGTCCTTCGTACCGTCCTTAATGCTCCCCGGGTATGTTTCTAACCGAACAATCCATACGAAGTCGCAAAATCAAGCTTCCTTAAATTCCATTCCCGCCTTTCTCCTCATCCCAATCCACTCCTGTTCAGTCCCTTTCCTCTTCTACCCATCCATTATCCCCTTAAACGCCACTGGCCTAGAGACTTTCTGTAGGCCGGATACAGGTCAAAAGTACCATCACTGGATGGCGTCTTTATCGAATGAAACTAATCAAACAAACCGCAATTGTACCTTTAACTGGCATATAGTTGATTGTAAAATAAAATAGAGTGAAAAATCCAGGAACAAGTTACCTGACTGAATTTTCTTGAATGTGGAAATTTCATGTTATTTTGTGTAATGTATGATTTTCATGTCGATTAAACGAAGATTTTGCGGGTTCACTATTGCCCTTGAATATTCGTCGTTTCCGAACGAAGCATTTTATCCCTCTCACTATACGAATATCAAAGCTATGAATTTCTTGGTCTCTCTCTCTCTCTCTCTCTCTCTCTCTCTCTCTCTCTCTCTCTCTCTCTCTCTCTCTCTCTCTCTCTCTCTCTCTCTCTCTCTCTCTCTCTCTCTCTCTCTCTCTCTCTCTCTCTCTCTCTCTCTCTCTCTCTCTCTCTCTCTCTCTCTCTCTCTCTCTCTCTCTCTCTCTCTCTCTCTCCCTCTCTCTCTCTCTCTCTCTCTCTCTCTCCCTCTCTCTCTCTCTCTCTCTCTCTCTCTCTCTCTCTCTCTCTCTCTCTCTCTCTCTCTCTCTCTCTCTCTCTCTCTCTCTCTCTCTCTCTCTCTCTCTGCGCTGCACTTCCGCGCTTTAGCAACGCGGTCATAGGAGCCGACTATAAAAACGGCGAGCTGTTGAGCAACTAAAAACGGGACAGCGTTCACCGTAGCCGGCACCGGTCCCGAAGCAGGTTACGCTGTACGGTACGGGCGTCCTTTCCATATGGGAAAACGTGCCGTTTTCCGTACAACCGGTCGTGAACCGCCACAACAGCCGTCGGCCGGTTGGGCAACTGCCGAGGCTTTCTCGGACGGGCAACATACGAGGGGCGGATAGGACTAGGCGAATTTTAGGTACAGACTACCTGGCAAAATATAGAATTGTACCTGTGTCATCGGTTTAAAACTGTTCCAAAATTAACGCGAGATTTGAATTAAATAAAAAAACAGTTTTTTTGTCTTTAAATTGTTATTTTTTCATCGAATCGTAAAGTATACAGGATAGGGCTATGTGCGGCACATACGCACTCTTTTTCGAAATTTTCCACGACCATTTTGCATAAATGTGGCTGAATTTCGCCGTCGACGCAGCGTTGAATTTCCCCATTCGATGGACGCGTGGTTCCTCCCACAGGAGGAATAGTTTCGGCTGAATAAGATTAGCCGAGTTGTGGATCGAATTTGTCCAGAATTTAAAGTTAAATGAAAGGTCGGCCGGCCGTATTGAGAGCTAAATATTCACAGATGCCGACAAAACTTTCTAGGCGCTTTCTATGCTCTCTATTATATAGAGAGCATCCTATGTTACGCATGAAAATTAATAATATTTTGTGGCGACAATTATGGAATCGCAGTACAAAAGCAATAAAATTTGATGCAGTTCTTTCCTATAAATTTGTACAAAAAATGTTTATAGGATAAGCGGTATAAAATATCAACTCAGCATTTATGATACTTGGTACTAGATTTCAATTGTATCTCTTGTAGGCGTCCGGATTCTAAAAAAAATTATGTTAAATTTTAAAATGTTAACAACACTTTGTTCAAGTACAATTGGCTTGCGGCAGTAAAATAACAATTGCGCTCCCGTATAATAATCAATATTCTGTTTTATGATTCGGTAAATGCGACCAAGTTTAAATATACATTACCGATGCCAAATGCGGTAATTTCTTGCAGAGTCGTGTGTCATTAAGGAACAATAATATTTGAATGTCGGGTGAGGTAAAACGTCATTTTGTAATTCCATAAAAGGTGTTCAAGTACCTAGTCATAAATACGAAACGAGAGACAAACGGAATATAACTAACCGGCCGAGGACAAGGATGGTATATTTCACTTTCTAATTTCGGATCCAAAGAATTAAATTATAGATGAGTTGATTTGTTAGGAATTCTTCGGATCATTTCGATTATTCGAATCTTAAAAACTAGTCGAGAGAAATTTACGTCCTCCGTAATATTTACCCGTCTTAAGTTCATTTATAAGTTAGCTCTCGATACTAGCAGTAATTTATCCATACATAATGAGAGTTAGATGCAGTGATCAAGATTTATTCAAGATTGATTCCATAGGAATAATTCCATAACATTTCTAGAGGTTTTATAAGATTACTGTAGAAGTGTAGGTTCGTGATGTTTCTGTCTCCTCTCGCCGGTTCGGTCTTTCGCCAGACCGGGGTTTCGGCCGCTCGCCATCTTCAGTAGCGCTGTGTCAGTCACTGTTGGCACTTTGGTTGTTTTTCGGGCATCCTCACTGCCCACTGTGTCACTTTCACATGTGCTCTAGTGTCTGTCAGTTCGTGAAGTGCCAACAGCGACTGAAACAGCGCTACTGAAGATGGCGGGCGGCCGAAACCGGTCTGGCGAAAGACCGAACCGGCGAGAGAGGAGACAGAAACATCACGAACCTACAGTATTCCAACCCCTTCGCAGACCACAAAACAGGTATATTAAACTAAATTACTGTATAAGCTTTACAAGAACGTTTAATTTAATGACGGAAATGGATGAATGGCTTTTCCCGCATAATATTAATATATATACAGTTACCTAAGTTTGTGCTACTTTGCTGTTTATTTTTCACACTCTGTGATAGAAATTCTCATCGAGTTTTTCCACAATCGAGTGCACTCCAATTATCCTTAATAATTTCTTAATAATTTTTTAGCAGCAGCGCGTGGGACTCGATGCTTATCTCGATCGTATAGCGAAAAAATGTCCTTATTTTCGTGCACGACACACGCTTTTTATGTAACCGATAATAGTGACTACGCCTCTCGGCGCATAGTGATGTGTTTAATTGCGCAATTAAAGACTTACAGAGATGTGGCTCTCTCTCTCTCTCTCAGAACCGGACAAACACATATCTTTTTGTGCCGCCTGGAAAATGGAAATAAACAAAAAAAAAGAAACAAGAAAACTACTGCAATTTTCATAAACTACTGCGAAACCTGTCTTAAATTAGAATAAATTGGCCGATGGACGGTGGCTAGATTGATGATATTCCAACCCCGGGTATCAAAAATTTGTAATTACAGCACTAACTCTTCTGACAACATTGTGCATAGAAGTTATTTTATTTTTTTTTCGTTTTTAACGTTAATTCGTTAATTAAATTTTACGTTAAATCGTTTTTCGTTAATTTAAAATACGGCAGTTAGATTTAGTCAAACTGGCCGGAGCGATCGAACAATTTATTTCCTTACAGACGTCACGCCCAGTGATTCATTTGATTCGACATTAAAGAATGAAATTAATTATTCGATTTCGCTGTCGAATTGAAAAACGTCACGGGTCCGTTAAACGACGTGGATTGAGTGATTTTCAAAAAGTAGTTTTTCTGTTTCCATCCGGAGAAAAACGGAATTGACGAATTTATGAAGTTCCTAAAGGATACTGACAGTACGTGTGACAGTGACACAGGGTGCAGTGACAGGACGCCCGAAAAGCGTCCAAAGTGCCGACAGTGGCCGACACCGCTACTGAAGATGGCGAGCGGCCGAAAAACCGGTCTAGCGAAAGACCGAACCGGCGAGTGGAGACAGAAACACAACAAATCTACGGTGTTCCAGTTTTTTTTTTGTTTTCATCCGGAAGAAAACGACGTCTGGACGATTTTACGTCCAGATTTTAAGTTGACGAATTTATGAAATTCCGTTTCCCAAAGTATACTGATATTTTAGATTTGTCGTGTTTCTGTCTCCACTCCCCCCGGGTTTGGTCTTTTGCCAGACCATTCGGTGTTTTAAGGTTTTTAATTTTTAAGTTCCAGTTTCAGGTAACCTCCGTTTGAGGTGAACCGGGACTTTTTTACTTTTTCGAATATGTGAAGTGAACGCGAATTATTTAGACGAAATGGGCAACAGGAAAACCCCGTGGCGTTGCTATATATATATTCTTAAAATAGTGGCGGAAGCGGTGTCAGGTCCTATACTCCGTTCTGCGTTCAATGTCGGTGCCCCGGGGGTTGCCCAATTAGGTCACCCCCCGGGGGGGCGCCTTCACCCGACAGCCGGCTGGCTTATTGTCCAACCATAAATCATCACCGCGGACACATTGATGCAACCGAATTTATTTCTACATTCAGCATTGTCAATTTTATTTGCCCCTTGATTATGAACTGACTACGCTACTGACGACAGCCCGGGTGTTGACATCGGTCTGAATCGAAGGGAAACGGAGGCGCAAACACAGCGGGTATAAACATAACAGAAATATTAACCAGGATCTAAAGTATAAGAATTCCGGTTATAAATTAGCGGAGATCATTTAATTTTATCGCGGTTTTCCATCGCTTACATTCAGAGAACTGTTACACCCTAATATAGATAGAGTTATATATAAAACAAAAGTATCGACCGTGATCTTAAGTACGCAAAAGCCTGCGTAACAGAAAAAATATACGAGTGAATTTAATTTTACTGCACGCTTTCATATACAATAATATGAATCCCCCCCAACACATAGTTATAGGAATTACAACAGTTTTGTCCCCAAATTAACGCAAAATTTGAATTTGCCACCGTTCTTGCTGTAAAGTTGGCGACCCTATTTAAAAAAAACCGTTTGACAGCCCATAGTTTAGGGTTTCCATTGTTGAACGATATTTCAAAAATAATTAAAAAAAAAAAACGATTCAAATCTTTAATTAATTTTGGGACACCCGTATAATTATTACGTTTTAGTTTTGATTCGATTTTAACCCAATTTTTATTTCCATTTATATCTGCTTCCGGCGGTATGAAAAGCTGTTATGAAAACCCATTACAACAGATAACTCCAACAACCCCGATAGGAATTTGATATACCTGTTTTGTGGTCTGCGAGGGGTTGGAATACTGTAGGTTCGTCTCCTCTCGCCGGTTTGGTCTTTTGCTAGACCGGTTTCGGCTGCTCGCCATCTCCAGTAGCGCTGTGTTACTGTCACTGTTTTCTGGTTTCCATCCGGAGAAAAACGAAATTGACGAATTTATGAAGTTCCTAAAGGATACTGACAGTACATGTGAAAGTGACACAGTGGGCAGTGAGGATGCCCAAAAAACATCCAAAGTGCTAACAGTGACTGACACACCGCGCTACTGAAGATGGCGAGCAGCCGAAACCGGTCTGGCAAAAGACCAAACCGGCGAGAGGAGACAGAAACATCACGAACCTACAGTACCCGATTGGAATATAGCACCGTACTTTTGTTAAACGTTGTTGATGAATTAGTACAAATTTTAATTGAGTCCCGACTTTGACTCGGTGCCGACTTGAAAAATGTCCTCTTACCCCTAACCTTTAAAATATGGGTTAATGCTAGGTTTAGATCCGACAGAGCTGACCGTAGAAAAAGAAATATTTACTCTCGCAGTCGGTATTCGCAAGAATAATGACCAGACGTGCCGAAAAAAAACCCATTTATCCGACCGGTTTCGAGCCGCTTTCGACCGGTAGTCGGGTTCGGTTCGTCGGCTAAATGTCCGAATTCTACCGAAGAAATCTGTCGGCCGTCAACGGTACAATTTTCAGTCGTTTCTCTGTCGGCCGATTGTGATCTTTCGATAGATAATAGTTCGAGAAGAAAGGAGTTTAGAGTTGACGGTATTGAGGTCAGCCTAACTGAGTTGCACGGCGGGCGACCGGTCAGTTTATAGCCGAGCGATAGAAACGATTACCGGGCATTATTGCAACAGTTCAGTTGGTGAGTAGTCGAATAATGTAGTTTCCACTGGCCGACGGACGGAAATTTCGAAACTCTTTGTCGAAATTACGAACGGTGTCAGGGGGAAGGTCCCGTCGGCCGATCGCAAGAACAGGTTCTTTTCGCCGATTATTTTTATTTCTGCATAATTAACGGTTTCGATCGTATATCGAGTATTCATAAATCCTGTCCTCGAAGGTCGCGAAGGAAAGGGCGAAAACCCTCCCACAAATGGGTTGTTTCCGAATACGGGAAAAAATCCCGGAATAGCAGATGTGGGTCAAACAAAATATCGCATAATCTACTAAGAAAATCAGCTTATTGAGAGTTAATATAAAAAACAAAGAGAATCCATAATTATTAGAACTTTTCCGTTATTCACTATCCACTTATGTTTCTATTAACCCAAAAATAATCAACAATTTGATAAGATGTATTTTGGTCTTGAGGAGTTCCTCAAGAGGGGAATCGAAAATTTGCCGGAAAAGTGGCCGGAGAGTTGTGTTGATAATATCGTTGAATATATAGTAGATTAATAATTAAAGTTTCTTTTAAAGCAAAATAAAATCAATTCCAAAGTCAAATTCTCGATTACTTTCGGGTACCCTAATATATTCAAGCTGTGTTTCCACTTTTCTCGAACGCAATCAATCAACAATAAAATATTAAATATATAGGGTAATCTAATACACAATAATAACTGTTTGTAAAGTGAAATTGTATTTTATCACATTCCATTTCCGTCTAACACTAATCGAAATAACGTCTAATCAAAATAGTTATTTACATAAGCCTATTTACGCTGTGTCTGAATGATGAATGGCTACCGATCGCTCGAGTAGTTACATACAAGGAAGCACATTAGAGCGTCTATAGAAGAGCCAACTAGAGTATAATATAATTAATATACAGATTCGGATTATCAGATTTAGCGAGTTTCACCTTGATGATGTCGGGCCCTTAGAGATTTCTTAGGCAATAGGAATTCATTTCTCGATTGCGCAACGCAAACGGATAGATTAAATGGACAAATGAATTACCGACAGGTTGTTGATGGTCGTTAACGTATTGAGCAAGAGGGAATTACCAATTATAAATAAAAAAAAAAAAACGATTCCGTATTAACATTTAGAAGAGTAAGCAAAGGATTAGTCACTTCCCCTGTTTCGCGGCCGCTTAATTGAAAATTCATTGAAATTCGGTTATGAATTGTAGATTATTTCATGAAACTGAACTCATGAAATTCATAGCGTTACTCTACATTAATTTAGCGCGTAATGAACTATTTTATGGTCCGATGTTGTAACTGAATTTGATCTTAATTTCGCCGGACGGACAAAAGGACAAAACGCCAACTTTCGTACACCTATGTGGTTCTACCATTCTTATATTTGTTATGGTTTCCGTCTGTAAAGAAACTAAATAACTAATATTTTAAACTAACTAATATTTTAAAATGCTCTCGGAACAGTAATCCTAATAAATCGCAATTACGATTTGAAAACAACCGTTTCTCTCGGCTACAGTTTTCTATGTTCTTTAATTGTAAATCATAATTTTTCTCGTTTATAATCTTTTTAATGAATGTTATCATGAATGAACGGTGAATGTTATCAGAAATATTGTAGTTTGTGTTCGCTATTACGGCCCCGTACTAGCTTAAGTTCTTGGGTTTTTATTGTAAATTTTCCTGATCATTACTCCAATAATGTAAAAAACTCAAGATTAATATACTTGAGTATAATATTTAAGAATATATATGTGTGTATATATATATATATATATATATATATATATATATATATATATATATATATAGAAAGGCCAATAGGCCGGAATGCATGTACGAATCACCGTTTGTATATCGTTTTATCGATGCAATATTTGTATTTAAAGAAATAAAAATTATTTGTATCTACGGTCTCGACCATGGGTAGAATAATAATAATTGAAAATAATTGTTGGTTCGGCCAAATTAAGCCAATTTAAATCCTTAGTCCTTCGAATTCCTAGTCGCCCATTTCATCTTCAGCCGAATTCGGTTTCTCGCCATCGTCAGTGGCATTCGAAGCGACTGTTAACGCGTTTTAGATATGTCTTCTTCTCATCATCATCATGATCATAAAGTTCATCAATCATAAAATTCGTCTCCGGCAGTGTCAACGGCGACGAGGCTATTCGAGGGTCGAGAAATTTAATCGTTTTCCACGAACGTTTTTCCGACCGTCCTAACGTAATTCTCTCCAGACGTGACTCGAAGCAAAGTCGCTATTTAAAAAATTCCGCCGAGTCGTGCGTCATTCAGTTGGCCGCGATGGCGATAAACAGAGAAGTGGAAAAGAAAAAAAAAACATTATCCGGAAGTGTCAGGTGCGCAGGCAATAAACTAATTTTTAAATTCAGTCGTCTACAATTTGTTCCGCCGCCAGTTGGAGTTAGTTAGTCAAACTGACCGGAGCGATCGAACAATTTATTTCATTACAGACGTCACGCCCAGTGATTTATTTCATTCGACAGTGAAGAATGAAATGAATTATTCGATTTCGCTGTCGAATTGAAAAACGTCACGGGTCCGTTAAACGACGCGGATTGAGTGATTTTAAAACGTAGTTTTTTTTTGTTTCCATCCGGAGAAAAACAAAGTTGACGAAGTTCCTGAAGGATACTGACAGTACAAGTGACAGTGACACGGTGCAGTGACAGGACGCCGCCCGAAAAAAACATCCAAAGTGCCGACAGTGGCTGACACCGCTACTGAAGGTGGCGAGAGGCCGAAACCGGTCTAGCAAAAGACCGGCGAGTGGAGACGGAAACACAACAAATCTACGGTATTTCAACCCCTCGCAGACCACAAAACTTGTTTGATTCGTTTAGAATGAGAAGGAATTATTTTAATTAATTAGTTACTTGCTATTAATAAATTATAAGTACAGTTTTACATAACACTATTTTATAATAGAACAAATCAGTTTATTATTTTATGGTTGTTAATTTTCGTTTCGGTCAAATTACACCAGCGAAATCCTCAGTCGTAGGCTTCTTAAGCCGGCTTTTCGCCATCGTCAGTGGCATTCAGAGCAAGTTTTTATGCGCGTGTATGTGCTGAGCCTTAAATATTTCATTTGAGTTTTTTAATATAAGTATTTTTTTCACTTTAAAAAACAAGAGCAAAACCGAAGCCCGAAGCGATAATTCAATTTTTTCAGAAAAAAAAGTTCAGAAAAAAATTAAGAAACTGAAATAAGCCTGAAGTATAAGCCACACGAGGTCAGCCGGTGTACTGCTCAAATCAAGGTTTATTCTGCACCTTTCAGATTATTCAAAAAATTGTTTCTGTAACTAATGTAATCGACTTTATAATTTTCGACATAAATTGATTCATAAATTGAAACTCTTTTTTCAGTAATCAGTTAACTGTGGTTGGACAGTCTGCCCGAGCTTCCCCTTGACCATTAAATACGAGAAATAATTTGGAATACGGAAGAATATTAACAATTAATCTACAATTCCAATCGTAGACGTTACTCTCGAGCTGTAATTAGACGTGAATCGTGTAACGTTTGGCAAGCGGTAATTGTACATTAGCGAGTTCTCAGCCGCGTAACTGATGGCAATCTCGGCCTAATCGAGACGCAGTTAACGGTTCAGTGACTCCTCCGGAGACGTAGACTGTGGCGAACAGCCAAAACTACGAATATTTACAGTATACAGAATAAAATACCGACGTTATTGCTTATTGTGTACACGCGATATGAAGTAAGTTCATCAATTTCCTTCAACAACTTCTTTACTGAGATTAAGCAATCCGAAATATTTTAACGCCGTTAGCAACATTCGAGATGGCCAGATTTTATTCCGCGTCTTCGGGCGTAATTAACAGGAAATACTTTTCTCTTATTGTACCTTCCGCCAGCGTTGACAAAAACTGTCCTCATTTTTGGAATATTTCTAAAATTTAAGTTTCAGTTAACTGATTTCGCAACAGTTAGATCCGTGCTATTGCTACAGGAGTGAAATGGTTTAACGCGAAAACAAGGAATGCTACTGACGCTGTGAAGAAAATCGAACGAGTCGTTTCTATTCTGGAAGTCGACCCCGGAAGAGTCCCGGGCACAAAAGAAATTGTTACTTTTGAAACCAGAAGTACGGGTTTAAGTATTTTCTAACCGGACGATTCCGAAGGTAAACGGCATTCTGCTGACTTAGCTACAAACAAAGTGCCTCCGGTTGGATTTCGCGATAAAACAAATCCGACGGTTAAAACAAACATACTCCATATCATATTTTCCCTACGCCTACGTTTTGTAGGAATAAACAAACTCGGGTTGTGGGGTTTCAAACTCCGGGTAACACAACACTTTGGAAACAAAGCGCTGTGTTATCCTTCGTGTTTTCCTGCACTAAGTTTCGGCTTGTACCGCTGTCGGGTACCGAGAAACGCGGCTACTGAAGATGGCGAGCGGCCGGTTACTCCGGTCAGTTTGGTCGGCTCCGAATTGTGTCTAAATGATTTAAACGATTATAGGCTAATAAACTGAAGTATATTCGAAAATAATTATATATAATTCGGTGCTAGTATTAGTTAATACACGTGGTATTAACGGTCTGTAAAGGATCGGATTGGGACGCAGCAAAGAGAAAGGAATAAGGCGATTCCCAGTAAGAAAAAAAAAATGGTTGCCTTCGATAATCAATTGCGATAGGTGTGCAATTGGAAACTGATGGTTTTCTCTGTTTCTGAACTTTATTTTCCAAGAACTTAGGAACTGAAAAATTTGGCGGAACCTTCCCGATGACACGAGTATAAGAAATATATTTTTTCTCTTCGTCAATTATGATTTATTGACAAACTCGGTGTCGAATAAAAAGCAGGACACTGTACTCAAGACATTGATGACCGGGAAACGACGGCTCTGCCGGTTGGCACTTCAAGAAGTACGATGGTGAATCGTGACAAAGGTCAAGGACCACCTGACAACCGGTAGACCTCACCTTCTCAAGATGTAAAAATCTCTTACAAAGCTGTATTATTCTCTCGTTCAACAGCATAATTTCAATATTTCCATTCTCTCAGTTTCCGCTTCCTTATTGTCGGTCCGAAAAGGTCCTGAAGAGTTTTTTTTTTAAAATTTCTTCAGTGTACAACTGACAAGTCGTTAGTACAATTGTATATATCGTATCTTTTATGATGAATGGCCCGACTCGGTTTCGCTATAATTTCGTAAATTGTAGTCTCGTTAATTCGTAGTTCATTTCGAGGTTCCTTTTCGTCAGTGGCCTCATTTCAGCCCGAATTTCCCGTTCAAGACGAATCTTTCTGTAGACGGCTATGCGTATTTCGCGCGTCACCCTTTGTCCAGTTTAGAGCCCAAGGTTGTTACAGGACGTGCAGCTTTGAAAATTACTTTAGGGCAAGGTTGACGAGGTAGCTGATACACGGATTAGATTATGTAAATGGGATTTTTCAACATAACAATCGAACGTTATTGGTCTCCTGCCAAATATAGATTTTTACCAGGATCACTCGATTTACAAGACGTTTAATAGCGCACAGACTATTAATTTTTATGTGTTTTCGATATCTAACGGTATAAAGAACGATAAACTAGCACAGTGGATATCGCCGATCCTTTGAATGATTTCTAACGACAAAGTAACTAGGAAAAACTAACGGTTAATCGACAAAAAAGTGGACATCTTTGCAACAGTTCGCCGTCCTTGTATTGTATATACTATATTTATTTATATCAGTAGATTTGGCCTTGTATTGATATTCGAGATATTGCAGAAATTAGAAAAAACAGAACGAAATTGCTGCCACCATTTACTGAAAATCTAGTAATGTAAAAATAACGCAATATTTTGTATCCTCTCCTCTGTCAATTATTCATCCGTTATCTGTATGTTTCTGTTTGTTTTTTTTTTTTGTGACACAGAGCGGTTTATTGGAAAGAATTTTTCTTTATTAAATAAAATACGCTCACCAGTCGCGCCTCGTACGGATGTCTGCGGCTTCGTCCCTAAAACTGCGACGCCGAATTCTCCGTCCACTATTCCATGACTGGGGGAGGGGAGGGACCCAACTATTCCAGATTTGGGCCACAACGAATTTGGGGTAAAACGAAGAGACGAAAGATTCGAGAAAATGCCAGAACTGAACCCGATCGAAGCGGTCGTGCGACTGAAAGTTACGGTTTGTTTGATGCCGCCTTTCAGCTGTGTCGAGTGGTGGGAGCGATGGAGGGATGGATGGGAGGGAGGGAGGGAGGGATGGAGGGAGGGAGGGAGCGTCGTATGCCAGTGACGTACCAACAGCCGTTCAACACAGGGACTTATGCCATTTCGTGACCTCTCGGTCTGTATTGCGTTGGGTGTATTCCCGCTTCGGTTTCAGTCTCGCTTTTGGACCTCCCCCCCCCCTTCCTGTTAGCAATTCCGAGGTGGATCCTCGACGTGAAATCTCATTGTTCCTAACCGTCGTAACAGGATACTTTCCCCGGACTACGTCTAGAGCAATTTCGTCCAATTGCAAATGTCGTACCGACAGAGCGTTGCATCTACGCCACTATTATTTTTTAATTGGATAAAATAAATTTTGAAGTAATTTTTTATATTCGCTAGTATCTTGAAGTACGTCATGTATATGCACAAACATACACACTCATTATTACTTTGCACGTCACACGTTCACATTCTCTATCGAAAAATATTCTGATAATTTAAGCGGAAACTAAATTTTAAAAATTATACGTCTTAGGCTCGCTATCTGTTATAAAGGCAGATAAAAACACAAATACTGTTTGTACAGTACATATTTTTCCGGTAATTTCAATATAACATAAAATTGCATAAATCATATAATAATACGCGAAATAAGTCCCATTGATATGCGATTAATAGAAAGTTCTGGAAGCGGAAAATCGTTAGATTTTTAAATATTGCGTAATCTTTTATTTAGTTCCGTCCTGCGTTATGTAAAAAAAGAGAAATTTCGTGTCCCCCATTAATTTTCATCGTTGACTTTTAAAGCCATTTCATCAGGTTTTCGGCGCCGCCGGAATTTGAATATCCGTATGTATATACAGCGTGGATGATTCTTTTTATGATGATATTTTGCAATTGTCTTGGAGGTAAATTGCAGTTGGATAGGCAAGAGAGGAAATAAATCGAATATAAAAAAATCGAACAATTTAGAGCTTTAGATCGGTTTATTTTCGGTGTAGCTCCTTAGTCACAGTTTAGCATTAACCTTTGCTAGCACTAGAACTACAATATGAGAATGATTTGATATACCTGTTTTGTGGTCTGCGAGGGGTTGGAATACTGTAGGTTCGTGATGTTTCTGTCTCCTCTCGCTGGTTTGGTCTTTCGCTAGACCGGTTTCGGCTGCTCGCCATCTTCAGTAGCGGTGTAGTCACTGTTAGCACTTAGTATGACATTATAATATGTCATAGTATATGACATTATAGTATAACATTACAGTTTGACAGTATAACATACTGACAAACACTACAGTACATGTGAAAGTGACACAGTGGGCAGTGAGGATGCCCCGAAAAACATCCAAAGTGCTAACAGTGACTAACACAGCGCTACTGAAGATGGCGAGCTGCCGAAACCGGTCTAGCAAAAGACCAAACCAGCGAGAGGAGACAGAAACTTCACGAAACCTACGATATGAGAATGGTTTTAGTCACGCCATTTAGCTCTGAGAAACTCGGCCAGTACACCGCTGGTAATTTACCAAAGCGGTTACCATGGCTTCAGGGTTACCACAATTGAGCGACGAAGGACAAAATTGAAATATTATTATTTAAAAAAAAAATATAATTTTTGAAAGTATAATTTATTCTTTCCTTTTTTTTTGCCCTGACAACTCTACCTGTATAGCGTAAGGGATTTAAATGGTAAGAGCCACTGTACCATTACCAATACTAAACAACATACACTTTTTATTTATGATGCCCATTATTCTAAGTTCAATAGGTATTTTTTTCTGGAAAACACAACTCGATTACTGTGGTTAAATTACTTGTGTTGTCAAGAGAAGGGATAACAGTATGGACATTTAAAATAGGGCAAAAGTTGTTTTGACCTTCTCCTTGGGAAATTTGATTGAAATGTCTAAATATGAAAAATGAGTATTACCCACAAAGAAATATATAAATGAAATATTAACGTTACAAGAATAAGGCCACACTGTTAAGGTTCGTAACTCAACCGGTGGTCATTGACTCACGCTATACGAGGTAATACGTCACGGGGACAAATTAAACGTCAATGAAAAAATTAACGGCACAACCTCCTTCGTCGGTAGCTCAAATTTCAATTTTGGAGGCGTCGCTCAAAACCCTGCCATGGTATACCGCTTTGGAATGACAGGATTCAGAATCGCGAATTTACAGTTTTTGTAACAAAATTAAAAACCCCCATTGTGCAAATTACATCGGAATTTTAATGCCTCATTATTGGTTATTCGATTTTCAGATTGCCGAAATTTCGGCAGCTCGCCAAGTCGAATTCATTAGCTTGAGTGTTAACAAAGAGTGTTCGAATTTAATATACCTTTTTGTGGTCTGCGAGGGTTTGAATACTGCAGGTTCGTCGTCCTCTCGCTGGTTTGTCTTTCGCTAGACTGTAATGTTTCGGCTGCTCGCCATCTTCCAGTAGCGGACTGTACTGTCATACTGACAAACACTACGGTACATGTGAAAGTGACAGTGCAGTGGGGATGCCCAAAAAACATCCAAAATGCTGACAGTGACTGAAACACCGCTACTGAAGATGGCGAGCGGCCGAAACCGGTCTAGCAAAAGACCAAACCAGGGAGAGGAGACAGAAACTTCACGAACCTACAGTAAAGAGTGTTCGCTTTTAGACGTTTTTTTCGGGTGTGTTACTCTTGTTCAACACGAATATAGACCGGTTTCAGAGCTTTGTTTCTTTTTCAGTTCGGTTGAAAATAATTTAAAATTGGGATGTTAACACTATCATCGAGTTGTCGGTTACGCAACCTTTTTTTTTTCGAGACCGAGGGATTTCCAACTTTCACAGTCGGCCTTAAAGGACGAACATGAGTCAGTGAATAGATTTAACGCTTTCAATACGGCCATTTATCAGTTTAAAACGCCCAAGTACAGTTTTTACCAATCGGTAATCGTGTGGCGATATCGTAAGTCCTAATCGCCTTCGAATATTCAAAACGTTGATGGCCTCTAATCTAATCTCAATTAGTTGTGCCAAAAGTGGTTGGCAATCGTACGGTCCGCAACTGAAGGTGGCGAGCGGCCGAAACCGGTCTAGCGGAATAGCGGAAGCAGCGAGATTTTACTACCGACATCTAATACATTTAAAGTATCCAGTAGTTTAGGTCTCGGTCAGATCGACGCAGATCTAAAATTTGCATATTGCACAATTGACAGGTGGGCCCCGAGCGGTTTGGAGAGGGACCGGTCTCGAGATGGGAATTAATGGCAATTAGAGACGGCGTTTGACTGAAAAGTGTCGATAATTAAACGCAAAGGAAAGAGCCTTTTTAATAACAGCCTTTTAACAATAACTGATCGGGGATCAAACGGCCGTGTAATTGTCCACAATCTTCGTCGGGCCGAAAACAATCTGAGAGCAAAGTGCTGTCCTCCATCTATAGACAAATCGTATTGTCCTTCGTGCATAATTTCAATTCATAATTGAGCCCGACCGGGGAATAATTTTATAACGCGAGGATTGTTACAATTTTACGTTTTTTTTTTTTTACAGAATTAAATACAAGTCAACTCGAAGGGCTCAAAGTTAAAGCTAAAAGTTGAGTTAAGCAGGAGGGCTCGATAAATAAGCAAATTCTAAATACGGGATCAGAGGTATCCTTCTTGTCATCTTGTGTCTAAAAACAACGTTAATTTCTCTTAATTGCGCGCGATTTTTTTTTCCAATATATTCCAATATTATTTTCTATTGTTGGAGAGCCAGGTTGGAAATCAAAGCCGGCGGAAGAACTGGAGAGAATTCGGAATTTTAAATTCCCCGTCAAAACCACACAGTTCAGGATGCGTAAATGTATCCTGGAATACCTAGCGTAAAAACACGATAATATTACGAACTCTCGTCGATTACCGAGCAGTTGGCTACAATTAAATGATTTTATCGCGAGGAAATTTACGAATTTGAAAAAAAATCTTCCAACCCCATTTACCGTCAATAACAGTATCCGTTTGAATGATATACGCCGTGAGATATTCCCTTGCGCTTTAGGGCCAATTGCATTGTTCCGGTTTCAATTTGTTGCGGCATCGCTATTTTTTAAATGCGTCAACAATTTTTTTTTTTTTTTTTTTGTTATGTACTTGAATAATTGCGCTAGCGGTCCAAAAGTTCGAAACCTTGCCGAACGAAGACGCGTAAATGCGACCGAGAAGAAATTATCTATGAATGATGTATGTTGTGGTTTAGGTTTAGCGGGCTGCGGCTTCGTATTTTTGAAAAATAACAAAGAAAATATGCCGTTATCCGGCACTTTATCTCTATGTTCGGGCGCGAGTGAACGGGAACACATTTTCGGGCGCTTCACGCCACCATCTGCAATCCCCCGAGGTTGCCCAACTTAATCGACTTTCTGAAAGTCGGCCGACATTCCCACCTTTGAAAAGTTCGAGCCTGAAACACTTTCAGTAGAAACTCTGTCTTCGAAAGTACAATGAATAAGAAGCCGGGAAATTACCAATCTCCAACGCATCGAATTTCCAGAATGGACTAATAAAATTTGAACATTGGACACGACATGATGAACATATTTCTACCGAAGATGGCGGAAAGATGAAACGTCCGGGAAGAATTTATATTCCTCCGGAACATCGATGAACGACTACAAATTACAATTTCACAAGAACAATGAACAAACCTAATTTCAAATTACAATACGCCAGTGTCGTAACATGAAATATGCTGGCGCATATTTTAAAAATCTTTCGTAAGGCTTTCAAGCGGAATTCAAGAGAGGCCGTTTTATATTTCTGAAAATTCGAATTTTCACGATAAATTATCGTTTTATGTTTTTATTCATTTCAGGAACTCCCTTGCACAACGCTGGAGAGAAATTCCCCCGTTCCCACGGGATTCTCACCGTTCAATATTTAGGAAGTAAAAATCCCTTATGTACAATATAAGTAGCTGTTGTTTGTTACCTAATTTAAAAATTACGTCTCATTATAATCAACTCCATTGTATTTCGTCTTTCCTATAGCAGCATCGGTTCCGGCCGCGGTTTAACGAACGCAAATTTCATTATATTGCTGACCTATTTTCTCGTAGAAATAATGTAAACTAATTACCGTAATTGAGGATATATAAACAGGTTACTCAAGAGAAATATTTCGTAGTAAATTTTTAATTAATTTATACCGTAGCTACAGTGTCCACAATCGACAGAACCAAATCCCAGTCAGTCAGAGTACAGAATTATTCGTATTGCCAATTTCAGTTTTATTATTCTACGATTAAACCGTTCACAATTAAACCTTCGTCAGTTAATCTGATCGTGTCAACGGCTGGGGAAAAATACAAGACGAGTTATAATAACGGATGCGGTCATTGAATTTGGAAATTTTCTATTACGCGGAAAATTTAATCGCGTTCTTCTCCTCATTTTTCTCGTCTTCTCCGCTGTTTCTCTTATAAACTTTTGCGAAACTGCACTATTGTCGGCGATGATAGATAGCCTAATTTGTGACCGGATCTGGAGGTTTCCCAAGCGGATTCTCCCAGTAGCGCACGCACATCAATTTTTTCTTTTTTTTTGCAACCCTGAAATTCGACATTGGACTCTGGAACTTTCGAGAAAGAATAGCGAATGTACCGCAGAATCTGAAGACAGGACCAATTGGCCTGTTTCAAGAACTGTTTTTTTAATTAAAACCGGAACCCCTTTAATCAGAACCGATTCCGGGTGGTCCGAACCTATCCCTATTTTTTGCGGGATTTCATTTTCTGGCTTCGTGCAAAACGCGCGTTAGTAAAAATATGCGACGTTTTGTCCTTTAAAACAATCTATTTTAGAATTTTACAGTCGGCCATTTTTTTTTTTATGAATTCAATTATTTAATCCGATTTGTTCGATATAAAGAGATGCGGAGGTTCTTGAAGCTCAGGCGCCGAGCAGCTACGATTAATAAAATATAATAGTATTGAGATTAATATATTAAATTTCGGACTGATAATAGATATATAAAGCTAAATATAAGGTTAAATATAATGTTTTTTAATATCAGAATATCAAGTGTGGGGCAGTTTATATCCTGGATATGTGATATGTCGGGTCTATAGCTATCCACTTTATATGTTTTTACATATCGTATAATCTCGATTGTTCCGATCTTTAGGTATTGAATCATTTCCTGGTACGCCTATCATATAAAAAATGTAATTATTAACGGATTATTGTTAAATCTCCTACTGGTTTAGTCTAATATTTACGGGTTCAAATTGAACCCATAACTTAGAAAACTGAACTATGAACAAACGCCCCGTCTTCAAATCGTGCTCAAATATCGGGTCCAACGACTTCCTTATTTCGTGGCAGATGAAAGGCTGATATTGGAAAATGAGTTTCTCTCGCCATTCGTGACGCGACGATCCGGAAGCCCGAATCGAACCCCGGGTACCGAAATGGCAGTCGGAATGGACAGGAAACGGCCGTTCGGCCACCGCGGCCCCTACCAAGGACCAGACACAATAAGTTACATCCTAATTTCATTCTCCGTCGGAACCGATAAAACGGCCGCCCTTTTCGTGACAATTCGTTTCCTTATGAAATTGAAACTTTATTTAAGTTAAAACGTTAAATTAAAAACAGGGGGAATAACAGAGGAGTTCCGCTCCATTGAATTCAATTTCCCAATAGTGCTAAACGGACATCAATATCCCCGATTGTATTTTACAGTTGTGGCAATAAAACAGACTTAAAATAAAAACGGAACGATCTGAAAATCCCAAGAAACTAAAGTAGGATCAGACAAAGGGAAGTAGACATTTGAAACATTTAGTCTATTCAAACCACCCAAATAAAAATATATAAATTTATAGAGAGATACTTCGTCATTCACACGTAAACCTTTAATTACCGTTTCGATCACAGTTTATCCGGGGACTTTCGCGAAACGGAAGATTTTGCAGCTTTGTTGGCGACAATGTTTGCGCAAAATTTCATTTCAACATGAGAGAACATGTCTAAAATACAGTGGCTCGGGCCCTGCCCTGTACGGGGTGAGGCTATAGTCAAGGCTGCGGCCCCACGCATCCCGAATATTAATCGCCAATTCGACTCCAGGAAATAATTTCTTTATGTCCTTCTAGGCCGGACTGCTTACACAGAACGATTCTAGTAACATAACACTAGGAGCTAAATAGGAGGATAAAAACAGGCCAAGGAAACTCACGAAATCGGCGCGCAGTTTTTAGGCCGGGAAATGGGGTTTCAGACAAGAAATAGGCCGAAAAATGAGGCAAAATCAGGCCAAAAATGCGTTTTTAAGACCCAAAAACGGGGTCTTTAGACGAAAACTCAGCCGCAAATAGCTTTTGGCCCGAAAGTGACCAAAAACTGCCCTTCTTAGGGCCGAAAATGGGGTTTCTAGACGCAAAATAGGCCCAATAAGGGTTTTAAGGCCCGAAATCATCCCAAAAAGGCGATTATTAGGCCAAACATCGCCCCAAATGGCGGTTTTTATGCCGAAAATCGGCCCAAAAAGGAGGTTTATAGGCATAAAATTATCCAAAAAATTGGGTTTTTAGGCCCAAAAACCGGCAAAAAATAGGGTTTATAGGCCAAAAATCGACCCAAAAGGGAGGTTATAGGCCCAAAATCGAACCAAAATAGTGGGTTGTAGGCTAAAATCGGACCAATAAAGGAGTTTTAGGCCAAAAATGGATCCAAAAAGGCGGTTTTTAGTCCAAAAATCGGCCGAAAAAGGGTATTTTTAGGCCAAAAGTCGGCATAAAAAGGTGGTTTTTACGCAGAAAATCGGCCGAAAAACTCCTTTTTCCGGCCGAAAATGGATCCAAAAAGGGGGTTTTTAGGACCAAAACCCGCCGAAAAGATGCTTTCTAGGCAAAAAATCTGCCCAAAATAGGGAGATTTAGGACAAACATCGGCACAAATAGGGGATTTTAGACGTAAAATTGACGAATAAGGGGGATTTTAGGCCAAAATTCGGCCAAAAAAGCGGTTTTTAACGCCCAAATTGGCCCAAAGAGGGGGTTTTAGACCAAAAATCGGCCAAAAGAGCGATTTTATACCCCAAAATTGGACAAAAAAGGGGTTTTTAGACAAAAAAATCGGTCAAAAAAGGGGGTTTTTAGGCCAAAGATCGGCTCATAATGGGGTTTTTTAGGCCAAAAATCGGCACAAAAGGGGGGTTTTTAGGCCAAAAATCGGCACAAAAGGGGGGTTTTTAGTCATAAAATTGACCAAAAAAGAGGGTTTTTAGACATAAAATTGACCAAAAAAGGGGATTTTTTGGCCAAAAATCGGTCAAAAAAGGGGGTTTTTAGGCCAAATATCCGCCAAAAAGCGGATTTTATGCCAAAAATCGGCCCAACAAGGGGGTATTTAGCCCAAAAACCGGCCCAAAATTTTAGACAAAGAATCGGAAAAAAGGGGTTTTTAGGCAAAAAAAATCGCCCCATAATGGTGATTTTAGGCCAAAAATCGGCAAAAAGCGGTTTTAACCTAAAATTGGCCCAAAAGGGTTTTTGACGTAAAATTGACCAAAAAGGGGTTTTTGGCCAAAATCAAAAAAGGAATTTTAGACAAAAGTCGGTCAAAAAGGGGTTTTAGGCAAAAAATCGGCCCATAATGGTTATTTTAGGCCAAAAATCGGCAACAAAAGCGGTTTTAACCCCAAAATTGGCCCCAAAACGCGGTTTTATCTAAATTGACCCAAAAGGGTTTTTGGCCAAAATCGGCACAAAAAGGCGGTTTTAGGCCAAATATCCGCCAAAAAGCGGATTTTAGGCCAAAAATCGGCCAAAAGCGGTTTTAACCCCAAAATTGGACCAAAAAAGGTTTTAGACAAAAATCGGTCAAAAGGGGTTTTAGGCCAAATATCCGCCAAAAAGCGGATTTTAGGCCAAAAATGGGCCAAAAGAGCGGTTTTTACCCCAAAATTGGGTGACCAAAAAGGGGTTTTAGACAAAAAATCGCCCCAAAGAGTTTTGGCCAAAAATCAGCCAAAAAGCAGTTTTAGGCCAAATATTGGCCTAAGAAAAAGACAAAAGAATTTTAGGCCAAAATTTTTAAAAATTTTCGAGGGTTTTAGACAAAAAAAAAAAACCAAAAAGCGGGTTTTTTTACTGACCCATTAAAGAAAGAATTTTAAGGCCAAAAGCGATTTTATGGGACGAGAAAGGGTTTTCCCAAAATGAGAATATTTGAAAACTCATTTAGGGACACTTGTGGGTGGAATATGGGATCGATCTGAGAATATTTTCGAAAACCTGCCAGGGCAAGTGTAACTCATTTAGGGACACTTGTGGGTGGAATATGGGATCGATCTGAGAATATTTTCGAAAACCTAAATTTTCGATTTCCCTTAGACCCGCCGTTTTAGGGGCAAGTGTAACTCATTTAGGGACACTTGTGGGTGGAATATGGGATCGATCTGAGAATATTTTCGAAAAACCTAAATTTCGAATTTCTCAAACCCGCCGTTTTAGGGGCAAGTGTAACTCATTTAGGACACTTGTGGGTGGAATATGGGATCGATCTGAGAATATTTTCGAAAAACCTAAATTTCGAATTTCTCAAACCCGCCGTTTTAGGGGCAAGTGTAACTCATTTAGGACACTTGTGGGTGGAATATGGGATCGATCTGAGAATATTTTCGAAAACCTAAATTTTCGATTTTAGACCCGCTCGTTTATAGGGGGGCAAGTGTAACTCATTTAGGGACACTTGTGGGTGGAATATGGGATCGATCTGAGAATATTTTCGAAAAACCTAAATTTTCGATTTTCAACCCGCCGTTTTAGGGGCAAGTGTAACTCATTTAGGGACACTTGTGGGTGGAATATGGGATCGATCTGAGAATATTTTCGAAAAACCTAAATTTTCGATTTTCAGACCCGACGTTTTAGGGGCAAGTGTAACTCATTTAGGGACACTTGTGGGTGGAATATGGGATCGATCTGAGAATATTTTCGAAAACCTAAATTTTCGATTTTCAACCCGCCGTTTTAGGGCAAGTGTAACTCATTTAGGGACACTTGTGGGTGGAATATGGGATCGATCTGAGAATATTTTCGAAAAACCTAAATTTTCGATTTTCGACCCGCCGTTTTAGGGGCAAGTGTAACTCATTTAGGGACACTTGTGGGTGGAATATGGGATCGATCTGAGAATATTTTCGAAAAACCTAAATTTTCGATTTTCAACCCGCCGTTTTAGGGGCAAGTGTAACTCATTTAGGGACACTTGTGGGTGGAATATGGGATCGATCTGAGAATATTTTCGAAAACCTAAATTTTCGATTTTGAACCCGCTCGTTTTAGGGGCAAGTGTAACTCATTTAGGGACACTTGTGGGTGGAATATGGGATCGATCTGAGAATATTTTCGAAAAACCTAAATTTTCGATTTTCGACCCGCCGTTTTAGGGGCAAGTGTAACTCATTTAGGGACACTTGTGGGTGGAATATGGGATCGATCTGAGAATATTTTCGAAAAACCTAAATTTTCGATTTTCAACCCGCCGTTTTAGGGGCAAGTGTAACTCATTTAGGGACACTTGTGGGTGGAATATGGGATCGATCTGAGAATATTTTCGAAAAACCTAAATTTTCGATTTTCAACCCGCCGTTTTAGGGGCAAGTGTAACTCATTTAGGGACACTTGTGGGTGGAATATGGGATCGATCTGAGAATATTTTCGAAAACCTAAATTTTCGATTTTTAGACCCGCCGGCTTTAGGGGGCAAGTGTAACTCATTTAGGGACACTTGTGGGTGGAATATGGGATCGATCTGAGAATATTTTCGAAAACCTAAATTTTCGATTTTCAACCCGCCGTTTTAGGGCAAGTGTAACTCATTTAGGGACACTTGTGGGTGGAATATGGGATCGATCTGAGAATATTTTCGAAAAACCTAAATTTTCGATTTTCAACCCGCCGTTTTAGGGGCAAGTGTAACTCATTTAGGGACACTTGTGGGTGGAATATGGGATCGATCTGAGAAAATTTTCGAAAAACCTAAATTTTCGATTTTCGACCCGCCGTTTCAGGGGCAAGTGTAACTCATTTAGGGACACTTGTGGGTGGAATATGGGATCGATCTGAGAAAATTTTCGAAAAACCTAAATTTTCGATTTTCGACCCGCCGTTTCAGGGGCAAGTGTAACTCATTTAGGGACACTTGTGGGTGGAATATGGGATCGATCTGAGAATATTTTCGAAAAACCTAAATTTTCGATTTTCGACCCGCCGTTTCAGGGGCAAGTGTAACTCATTTAGGGACACTTGTGGGTGGAATATGGGATCGATCTGAGAATATTTTCGAGATTTTCGACCCGGACACTTTTAGTGGGGTGGAATATGGGATCGATCTGAGAATATTTTCGAAAACCTAAATTTTCGATTTTCGACCCGCCGTTTTAGGGGCAAGTGTAACTCATTTAGGGACACTTGTGGGTGGAATATGGGATCGATCTGAGAATATTTTCGAAAACCTAAATTTTCGATTTTAACCCGCGTTCGATCAACCCCGCGACGTTTTAGGGGCAAGTGTAACTCATTTAGGGACACTTGTGGGTGGAATATGGGATCGATCTGAGAATATTTTCGAAAAACCTAAATTTTCGATTTTAGACCCGTCGTTTTAGGGGCAAGTGTAACTCATTTAGGGACACTTGTGGGTGGAATATGGGATCGATCTGAGAATATTTTCGAAAAACCTAAATTTTCGATTTTCGACCCGCCGTTTTAGGGGCAAGTGTAACTCATTTAGGGACACTTGTGGGTGGAATATGGGATCGATCTGAGAATATTTTCGAAAAACCTAAATTTTCGATTTTCAACCCGCCGTTTTAGGGGCAAGTGTAACTCATTTAGGGACACTTGTGGGTGGAATATGGGATCGATCTGAGAATATTTTCGAAAAACCTAAATTTTCGATTTTCGACCCGCCGTTTTAGGGGCAAGTGTAACTCATTTAGGGACACTTGTGGGTGGAATATGGGATCGATCTGAGAATATTTTCGAAAAACCTAAATTTTCGATTTTCGACCCGCCGTTTTAGGGGCAAGTGTAACTCATTTAGGGACACTTGTGGGTGGAATATGGGATCGATCTGAGAATATTTTCGAAAAACCTAAATTTTCGATTTTCAACCCGCCGTTTTAGGGGCAAGTGTAACTCATTTAGGGACACTTGTGGGTGGAATATGGGATCGATCTGAGAATATTTTCGAAAAACCTAAATTTTCGATTTTCAACCCGCCGTTTTAGGGGCAAGTGTAACTCATTTAGGGACACTTGTGGGTGGAATATGGGATCGATCTGAGAATATAAATTTTCGATTTTCAAACCTAAATTGTGGGTGGAATATGGGATCGATCTGAGAATATTTTCGAAAACCTAAATTTCCGATTTTCGACCGCCGTTTTAGGGGCAAGTGTAACTCATTTAGGGACACTTGTGGGTGGAATATGGGATCGATCTGAGAATATTTTCGAAAACCTAAATTTTCGATTTTGACCCGCCGTTTCAAAACCTAAATTTTCGGTTTTATCGATCTGGCAAGTGTAACTCATTTAGGGACACTTGTGGGTGGAATATGGGATCGATCTGAGAATATTTTCGAAAAACCTAAATTTTCGATTTTCGACCCGTCGTTTTAGGGGCAAGTGTAACTCATTTAGGGACACTTGTGGGTGGAATATGGGATCGATCTGAGAATATTTTCGAAAAACCTAAATTTTCGATTTTCGACCCGTCGTTTTAGGGGCAAGTGTAACTCATTTAGGGACACTTGTGGGTGGAATATGGGATCGATCTGAGAATATTTTCGAAAAACCTAAATTTTCGATTTTCAACCCGCCGTTTTAGGGGCAAGTGTAACTCATTTAGGGACACTTGTGGGTGGAATATGGGATCGATCTGAGAATATTTTCGAAAAACCTAAATTTTCGATTTTCGACCCGCCGTTTTAGGGGCAAGTGTAACTCATTTAGGGACACTTGTGGGTGGAATATGGGATCGATCTGAGAATATTTTCGAAAAACCTAAATTTTCGATTTTCAACCCGCCGTTTTAGGGGCAAGTGTAACTCATTTAGGGACACTTGTGGGTGGAATATGGGATCGATCTGAGAATATTTTCGAAAAACCTAAATTTTCGATTTTCAACCCGCCGTTTTAGGGGCAAGTGTAACTCATTTAGGGACACTTGTGGGTGGAATATGGGATCGATCTGAGAATATTTTCGAAAACCTAAATTTTCGATTTTCGACCCGCCGTTTTAGGGCAAGTGTAACTCATTTAGGGACACTTGTGGGTGGAATATGGGATCGATCTGAGAATATTTTCGAAAAACCTAAATTTTCGATTTTAGACCCGCCGTTTTAGGGGCAAGTGTAACTCATTTAGGGACACTTGTGGGTGGAATATGGGATCGATCTGAGAATATTTTCGAAAAACCTAAATTTTCGATTTTCAACCCGCCGTTTTAGGGGCAAATGTAACTCATTTAGGGACACTTGTGGGTGGAATATGGGATCGATCTGAGAATATTTTCGAAAAACCTAAATTTTCGATTTTCGACCCGCCGTTTTAGGGGCAAGTGTAACTCATTTAGGGACACTTGTGGGTGGAATATGGGATCGATCTGAGAATATTTTCGAAAAACCTAAATTTTCGATTTTCAACCCGCCGTTTTAGGGGCAAGTGTAACTCATTTAGGGACACTTGTGGGTGGAATATGGGATCGATCTGAGAATATTTTCGAAAAACCTAAATTTTCGATTTTAGACCCGCCGTTTTAGGGGCAAGTGTAACTCATTTAGGGACACTTGTGGGTGGAATATGGGATCGATCTGAGAATATTTTCGAAAAACCTAAATTTTCGATTTTAGACCCGTCGTTTTAGGGGCAAGTGTAACTCATTTAGGGACACTTGTGGGTGGAATATGGGATCGATCTGAGAATATTTTCGAAAAACCTAAATTTTCGATTTTCGACCCGCCGTTTTAGGGGCAAGTGTAACTCATTTAGGGACACTTGTGGGTGGAATATGGGATCGATCTGAGAATATTTTCGAAAAACCTAAATTTTCGATTTTCGACCCGCCGTTTTAGGGGCAAGTGTAACTCATTTAGGGACACTTGTGGGTGGAATATGGGATCGATCTGAGAATATTTTCGAAAAACCTAAATTTTCGATTTTCAAACCCGTCCGTTTTAGGGGCAAGTGTAACTCATTTAGGGACACTTGTGGGTGGAATATGGGATCGATCTGAGAATATTTTCGAAAACCTAAATTTTCGATTTTCAACCCGTTTAGGGGCAAGTGTAACTCATTTAGGGACACTTGTGGGTGGAATATGGGATCGATCTGAGAATATTTTCGAAAACAATTTTCGATTTTCAACCCGCCGTAAATTTTCACTTGAATATGGGATCGATCTGAGACCCGAAACAAGTGTAACTCATTTTTGTGGGTGGAATATGGGATCGATCTGAGAATATTTTCGAAAACCTAAATTTTCGATTTTCAACCCGTTTTAGGGGCAAGTGTAACTCATTTAGGGACACTTTGGGTGAATATGGTCTCGATCTGAGAATATTTTCGAAAAACCTAAATTTTCGATTTTCTAAAGTGTAACTCATCATTTAGGGATTCTTGCCGTTGGAATATGGGATCGATCTGAGTAACTCATTTAGGGACACTTGTGGGTGGAATATGGGATCGATCTGAGAAAATTTTCGAAAAACCTAAATTTTCGATTTTCGACCCGCCGTTTTAGGGGCAAGTGTAACTCATTTAGGGACACTTGTGGGTGGAATATGGGATCGATCTGAGAAAATTTTCGAAAACCTAAATTTTCGATTTTCAACAAGTGTAACTCATTTAGGGACACGTGGGTGGAATTGGGATCGATCTGAGAATATTTTCGAAAACCTAAATTTTCGATGTTTAGGGGCAAGTGTAACTCATTTAGGGACACTTGTGGGTGGAATATGGGATCGATCTGAGAATATTTTCGAAAACCTAAATTTTCGATTTTCAACCCGCCGTTTCAGGGCAAGTGTAACTCATTTAGGGACACTTGTGGGTGGAATATGGGATCGATCTGAGAATATTTTCGAAAAACCTAAATTTTCGATTTTCGACCCGCCGTTTTAGGGGCAAGTGTAACTCATTTAGGGACACTTGTGGGTGGAATATGGGATCGATCTGAGAATATTTTCGAAAAACCTAAATTTTCGATTTTCAACCCGCCGTTTTAGGGGCAAGTGTAACTCATTTAGGGACACTTGTGGGTGCTACGAATTATGGGATCAATCTGAGAATATTTTCGAAAACCTAAATTTTCGATTTTCAACCCGCCGTTTTAGGGCAAGTGTAACTCATTTAGGGACACTTGTGGGTGGAATATGGGATCGATCTGAGAATATTTTCGAAAAACCTAAATTTTCGATTTTCAACCCGCCGTTTTAGGGGCAAGTGTAACTCATTTAGGGACACTTGTGGGTGGAATATGGGATCGATCTGAGAATATTTTCGAAAAACCTAAATTTTCGATTTTCAACCCGCCGTTTTAGGGGCAAGTGTAACTCATTTAGGGACACTTGTGGGTGGAATATGGGATCGATCTGAGAAAATTTTCGAAAAACCTAAATTTTCGATTTTCAACCCGCCGTTTTAGGGGCAAGTGTAACTCACTTAGGGACACTTGTGGGTGGAATATGGGATCGATCTGACATACATTTTCGAAAAACCTAAATTTTCGACTTTTCAACCCGCCGTTTTAGGGGCAAGTGTAACTCCTTAGGGACACTTGTGGGTGGAATATGGGATCGATCTGACATACATTTTCGAAAAACCTAAATTTTCGACTTTTCAACCCGCCGTTTTAGGGGCAAGTGTAACTCCTTTTTTGACTAAAACCGCCTTTTAGGGCCTAATTTGTGGAAAACCGCCTTTTTTCGGTCGTAAAACCTTTGGTCGTAATTTTCCTAAATATCCCTGTTTTGGTTCTATTTTGGCCAAAAACCCCTTTTTGTGCAGATTTTTGACCAAAAAACCCCCTTTTTGGGTCAATTTTATGCCTAAAAACCCCCTTTTTAGGGCCATTTTTGGTCTAAAAACCCTCTTTTTTAGGCCAATTTTGTGGTTAAAAACCACTTTTTTGGCCGATTTTTGGCGTAAAAAACACCATTATGGGCCGTTTTTTTGCCTAAAAACCTCCTTTTTTGACCGATTTTTTGTCTTAAAACCCCTTTTTCCGTCCAATTTTGGGGTATATAACCGCTCTTTTTGCCGATTTTTGGCCTAAATACCCCCTTTTAGGGCCATTTTTGGTCTAAAAACCCCCTTTTTGGGCCTAAAAACCCCCTTTTTGAGGCAATTTTCGGCCTAAAAATAGCCTTTTTGTCCTGATTTCGGTTCTAGAAACCACCATTTTAAATTAAAAACTGCCCAAAAGCGTCCCAAAAAAGCTGGTTTTTAGGCCAAAAATCGTCCCAAAAAAAAAGGAATTTTTGGGCCAAAAATCGGCCCAAAAGAGGGGTTTTTAGGGCAAAAAGGCGGTTTTTTTGACCCATAATCGTCCCGAAAATCGTTTTTTAGGCCCATTTCAGGCACAAAATCGGCCCCAAAAAACGGTTTATAGGCTCTAAATCGGCCCAAAAATACGGTTTTCGTCCCAAATTCTGTCCAAAAATGCCCATTTTAGGTGCAAAATCGGTCAAAAATATGCATTTTCGGCACGAAATTGTCCCCAAAAGGCTCATACTATAGTTTATATCCAAGAACGGAAGTAAAACGGGACTGCCAACAATGTCGTACATCACAATCAGTGCACAAAGTACAGACCAAACCATTGAATGTGCACCAGAGGCAAGAAACCCCAGGTCTAATTTTCTACATCTTGTACTGACCAGAATTAGACACGTTTAATTGTCTGGAATGTGAAGGCACTGTAAACAAGATTTCAAGTCCTTTTAAGTTTTTTTTTCCTATATAACCGGATTGAGAAACCACCCGTGTGAGCAAGTTATTTGGGCTTCGATTGAGACAGTGCTTAAACTCCAGGAATTTAGAATTTTAATTTACCAAATTAACCACTTGTTGATTTTCTCCCCTTTTAAGTTATTGAACGTAAATTTGATGAACCTAAAAAACTGGGTACCCTGTTTTCGGAAGCTTTGCAAACGCTACAAAAATAATTCCACAAGCGGAATTTACAATTTACAACGCTATCACAAGTTGCATATTACCGAGTCTTAATATTTATTACGGGAAACTTAACTCAGTTTAGGCCTAAGCGCAACAAAGCAACAGCAATTCGATAGGTAGTTGATTAATTTATATTTATTTCAAATAATTAGAAAAAAAATTAATGGCGCACAAAGAGTCCAATTATATTTCATATTATGATTAAAATTGCTTATAATTTTTGTTAAAATACTAATATTGATACCAACACTAATATTACAATACTAATATTAATTAGTGTGACAAAGCTGAACTTTCAATTTTAAGTTTATAATATTTAATCATTGTTGTACAGGGAAAGTATTGAAAAGCTTCACACATCCGCCGCTAGATGGCGATATCTAGAGACGCTTACTTGTAACGCTCTCTAGCGTCAATCGGCCGAACTACCTCGTGGCCGTTTTATGCATTTTTGTCACTATTTTATATTAATATCGTTTTATTACTATAAAGATATGGTTGATTTGAACGAAAGATGATTTGCATAGAATACAGTACTCTACTGGAAATCATTTATATTATAATTCAATATGAGAATGTAATATCTGTGTTGTTTGTAACTCTCAAATAGCGAAGAATATATAGGTTTATGGGTGTTGAATAAATTATTGCATCGTTGCATATATTTCCAAATATTTGTTAGATCTATTCCGACCACTTTTGAACAAATAAAATGGCACGGGAAAAACAGAAATAGTTGAAATAACAATATCGGAAGGAAAAGAAAAAGCTTTAGGAACTCCCAAATATTTTCATAATAGTTGTAGTGAAATGGTAAATAATATATTCCAGGTATGTGTAGAATTCAGAATTTCATACGGCCCCTCCCCTCTTCACCTTTGGCCCGTTGAACGGCGATATTTCAATAAACAAAACCGATCGTGAACACGAACCGGCCGGTCGTGACTTCCACCAAGGGCCATTTTATATTACACATTGATTTTGAAATCTGACATAATTTCGATGAAATCCCAATTCTCTATTCATACTCGAAATATCGGACTGATATTCATATGATGAAAAACGTTTCGTCGTAAACGAAAGAATTTTATAATTTATACGTCTCTATAGTCTTTATAGTATAAGAAAATAAAAATTAATTGGCAAATCGTCACCAGCAATAAACCACATATTGCAAGAGTGTTGGCATAATTATATTTTTAATAAATTAATCAAATAATTTTACCGGACGTTTGTTGTGTTTCTGTCTCCTCTCGCCGGTTTGGTCTTTTGCTAGACCGGTTTGTTGTGCTCACTGTCACTGTCACTGTCACTGTCACTGTCACTGTCACTGTCACTGTCACTGTCACCTGTCTGCGTCTGTATATCTTGTTATTACAGTGTTTTTCTTCCACGATAAATAATATGTAAACTAGAATCCGTGGAATATATATTACATATTGCTAGTATAATATGGAGACTAGTGACTGACACCGCTACTGAAGACGGCGAGAGGCCGAAACCGGAGACAGTAGCACCAAAAAAACCCTACGGGGTATATTCCAACCCCTGGCAGACGACAAAACAGGTATGTTGAACAAATTACGTCTAGGAACTAGTTTTAAACTCTGGATTTTCTGGATTCTGGATTCAAATCCAGGTGCCCCAGCATAAGCATAGATCATAAATAAAAACGGCGGGCCACCGCCAAATACAAATACAAATTGTGAACCATAAAAGGGCCGATTCGGAATACAGAAACAGTACGGAGAAATGATGGTTTTCAGTTAGGTTTTTTCGAACAGAAATTCTTTCAAAACTTACTAGTGATAAAAACACGTCGACTACAAAGTTCGATACAAAGATTGATTCTGTTTTCAATAGAAAAACATTTAATTCACAATTTAATTTAGGTACCACAGACCGACAGGAGATAGTGTCCATATTGCGATTTTCATTGAAATTGTTAAAAATTATAATGTATTTTATTCGATATCGATCGGTTGTGTTTTTTTGACTTTGGAATTGATTTTATTTTGCCAGAAACTTTAATTATCCGGCCACTTTTCCGGGAAATTTTCGATTCCCCCCTTCTTGAAGAACTCCTCAAGACCGAAATACATTTTATCAAATTGTCGATTACTTTTGAGTACACCTAATTCAAAATTATTTCAGCCATTTTGTGCGACGCTTTCCTTAGATCCGTAGACGGTTTTGAAATTTTATACACACAAATTCGACTGGTCAATGTAATTTTGGATACCCAATGTTTCAGACAGGACCAAATAATAAATTATCAAAGAATCTTATCTGTGCAAAGACGTTGACGTACATAAAAATATGTACAACGCCACTTTTTGGTGAATTCCGCAATTACTTAGTTGCCAACCCAATAGTTACATTATCACTTTCCGAAATTAATTTTTCTCGGACATATCAGGGCGTTTACGCCCTGACTACTAGTTTTTCAATATCAGTATTGAAATCAGATATAGTTTTCGGCCGAATAACGGTTACTTTCACCATTTCACGCCCGCTTACATATTTATTTCACTTCTTGGCGCCGCGTCTGGGCCTCTGAGTCACGTGGGCCGGTCATACACATATCTATTTCTTGTTGTAGAAACTCAGGAATGTCCTATATCTATATGGAAAAAACCGGTAGTGGCTACGGCCATGGTCTGAGTGAACGAAGTGTGCGCGGCTTAAGTAAGTCCTCGGGGTTTTTAATTGTCAATTTTCCCCGATTACCATATCGATATTGTAAGACAATTCAAGTAGATCTGGGAAAATAAAAAAGTGTAATTCGTTTTAGGACACTTGTGGGTGCAATATGGGATCGGTCGACAGACATTTTTGAAAAACCTAATTTTTCCCCTAAAATCCTCCTTTTTAGACCGATTTTTGGCCTAGAAACCGCATTTTAGGCCGATTTTAGGGGCTAAAAAACCGCCTTTAGGGGCAATTTTTCGGGTTAAAACCGCTTTCTTGGCCGATTTTGGGGCTAAAAACCGCCTTTTTAGGCCGATTTTTGGGGTCAAAAACCGCTTTCTTGTATTGTACGACAACTATCTATTGTAAGACAATTCAAGTAGCCTCCATCAATAATAATTAAGTGTACAAATTTAGAAAGGCCCGTAGGCCGGAACGCGTGTACGAACCATTATTTGTATACCGTACAAAAATTCTGTCTGTATTTTTTTTTCACGTGAATATCGCGATAAAAAAAAAACCACCGAAAGATGGCACTTTTCACACGAAGGGCTAAGAAGATCTCTTAAGCGGGATAACGGATGGGTTAAGAGAGGAAAGGGACTGAACGAGCGGATTGGGATGAGGGGAAAGGCGGGAGTGGGACTTCAGGAACCGGGATTTTTGCGACTTTCTGTCGACTGTCGGGGTTGATGTTGTTGAGGTCATTATGGATTGTTCGGTTTGAAACATACCGTGGAACATTGAGGAATTTTCGACCGGAATCTCTTGGTCTTGGTTGAACCCAGCATAGCTCCGTACCGTAAGTCCGTGTCGTTCTAAGTATCGCTTTGTCACTTTGTTATATGAGGTCAATTTCGATGTCAATTTTTTGAGTCGGGCTACGTGGCGATTGCACGTGGATTGTATTCATAGAGAAAAACAAAGTTATTCGTACCTCGTACCTTGGCCATGGTCCGTTTAATTGTGTTGTGCGGGGGCACGTCCCATGTTTCCCGGGTCGAGCCCCCCCCCGGCACGTCGCGGCATAGAAAGTTTCCCCCTGGACGTCCTTCATACAGCCGCTGCATTTCGTCACAAAAATTGACCTTCGCCGTCAAGAATTATAGCAATCGGCCCGGATTTAATCTACGGTAAAAAAAAAAGAAATACCGGCCGATCAATAAACGATTTGAGCTCGTGTTGAACTGGAATAATTTCTTAATTTCATATCGAGAAAAAAGACCTGTTAGTCTCATCCGTGCGCTATCGTCGGATTTAAAATGAGACTCCATCATCGCTCAAGCCCGTGCAATTTTACCGCGGTTGACGAAAAATAATTTCCTGGTATAAAAAAAAAAGAATCAATATGAAAAGTTAGTTTCTCCGGGTTGTCCACACAGAGAGAGTGAAGAAAGATTTCCTGTATTTCTGTCTTTCGCTAGACCGGTTTCGGCCGCCCGCCATCTTCAGTAGCGGTCACTCTGGGCAGTTCCTCTCTGACAGTACAAGTGAAAGATTCGGTGAAAGAAACACACGAAAACAAACGGTTTTCCGACCGCTCTCAGACCACAAAACAGGTATTCTAAACTGGAATGAAGACACTTTGAATCTGCTATTACCTAATTTCCCATATATTACCTAATCGATCCCATATTTTACGAGGTTTACCACAGTTGTCGCGGCAAAAATCACAAGAACATTGTGTATTATTTCAGAATGAAACTGTCGCCCAGTCGAGTTTATGGTCCCCAAAAGACTATACCACTTCGTTCCAACATAAAAATGTTGAATAAACGTCAAATTTCGTTTTTAGGGCTCGTTTTTTTTACGTATTTTTGTTCTTAACGCACGTACAAGAGAAGTGCAGCGGCGAGAGGAATGAAGGAATATCTGAAAATGTTGTCTTTTCTTCTTTCTAATTTCCCGGTTGACCTCCACCGACCCCGACGACGGCTCTTCGCCAGAGGCCCTGAATGAAATACACACCTACTTTTATTATTTATTATGCCAACCTTGACCTATAGGATATTTCGAGACACAGTTACCGGCGTGGATAGTTAATAGAAACGCTCTTTTTATCGCTCAATCACTCTACTGCGGACAGGAAAAGTAAAAACAGTGTGTTCTGTCGTAGATTTCTTGTTTTTCTGCCGCCGGTTGGGGGTCTTTTGCTAGGACCGGTTTCGGCCGCTCGCCGTCTTCAGTAGCGGTCTCACCGCACTGTGTCACTGTCACTTGCGTACTGCCGGTGAGGGCGACCGAAAAACATCCGATAGCGCCGACAGTGACCGACGCCGCTACTGAAGACGGCGAGCGGCCGATACCGGTCTAGCGAAAGGCCGGACCGGCCTTTCGAAACACGCGAAATCTACGCTATTCCAACCCATTCGCAGACAACAAAACATGTATCCTAAACTAGAATTGTCTTCAGTACAATTTTCAATAAAAGAAGCGTCTATATACAGGCTGATTTATTCCTGTTTCAAATTTGATCGAGACCTTCTTTCATCCCTTCAGAATTATACACCAATCTTGTGGCATTATCCGTTTGGGCCGGAGAATATTTTTTCATCATTTCCCCGCTTACTTTCCCCGCAAATAGTATTAAAATTAATTGAACGAAATTATTTCTGTAATGTTGCACTTATTACTTAACGCGGGGACAGTTTAAACACATCGTCGTAATATTGCGATTCTCCTGGCTTATCGAGCAGTCGGTCGGGGGAAATTTGGGCGAAACTAAGTCGCAATTTTCACTCTGTTTCGCAATTAGCGTTGGCAGTGCCGTTCAATTTTCAGTGCCAAAAGCGACGCCCAATCGAACGGGGAAATAAACCGGGCTAATTTATAGAAAGGGCGATTTTTTTTTTTTTATATTCCGCCTTTTTTTAATTAATACATACTAGAGGCGGCCTCGAAACGTACTCGAAACCGAGGCGGAAATTTTATGCCGGCGATCGATTAAGTTGTCTCTTTAAATGGGACCGGCCGCTAAGAAGCGAAAAAATGTAAAGAAATTATTCGACGCGGGACAGAAATCTAATTGCATTTAATAGACTGAAAAGTGCAATCGTCAATTTCTTTGAAATATGAGCAGGAGAAAAAAATAAATAATAAGCGGTAGTTGAGGCTTATTAGAAATAAATCCTGGCTTTAGTCCATGTTTACAGTCGATAAGTGAAATTTTCCATATCAAATTTGTTAACTACTTCATGCAAATATTGCGTTTAAAGTCTAATCCGCGACATGATTTTCTTTCTTTTATTTAATTATTCTACAAAAGACCGCTATAGTTATAAGTACAGTTATTACTTCGTTGGTACTTCCAGATCTGAGTTTCGGTTTTTCTCGGTAGTGAAACAGGAATTGGCAGTGCACAAAGTTCAGACCAATACTTTCCCCAAAACATAAATCAAATTAAAAGAGATTTGGTAATTTATTTTCAATTTAGCAACAAATTACTATTCAACGTGTCCTTGTTATATCTCGGTAGAACGGGTGGACTTAGTTCCTGGTTAGTTCGAACCGGTTGAAGATTGACTTTTAACCGGTTGTTAACGCGGTTTTCGAATTCTTTTCGAGACCATTCACTCGGCTAAATGTCCTCAATTACAACTATTTCGCTGGTAAAAAAAAAAAAGTTTATTTACGCTCGCGGTTTACGGCAAGTTTTACGGGGAGCGCAGCCTATTAATGGGTTAATGCTCGAATGAATACTGTATTTTTCTTATGTATTTACGCTGTATATGTAGTGAAAGCGAAATAGATAAATAATTATAGGCGACTAATCTATTCTATTTTTCGTGGAGTTTGACCCCCCACGCGCTTTCGAGGACCTCGCCGTTTGGAAAAAGAAAAACTGAAACAATCAATCGGTTCTGAAAATTTACCGAAAACCATAAATCACCCGTAACCCGGATACGGGAACAGTTTCGAAATCTGTATTCGTGAAATACCAACGCATCGGCGAACAGCAACACTTTCAGCTGCGGCAGGCCGTCGAATTGAATCGAAATAATTTCCAGTACTTTCAGCACAAATTTCCCAATTACACTTATTGTGCGGTCGATTTCTTGAGCTGAAGTTTGGAGGAAAAACAAATAAATGGATATAATAATAGTAACTGTAAGAAAACAAAAATTGCCAAGAAATCCATTGCCAAGGTCGCCCTTTCAAATCCCGACTATGCTAAACCCTCAACGCACGTCACGATTTGCGTTCTCCCCACATCAATTCACGCTATTTCTCGTTTAATATTTCCAATAATATCACTAAAAAAATAGATATTAACTATCAACACAATTCCTAATATAGAAAGATTATAATTGAGCGCGAAGAATAATAGAAATTTAGTATTCAGCCATCGTATTTAGAGTGATATATTTTAGTTGGACACCGGTGATATTTAGACCGGAATGAAATTTCACCAAATTGATAATAAATAATATTTAAGAGTTAGAGGAAAACCTAATTAAGAAAAGTATTAATACGAAAATATTGACACCATTGGGAAAGTTCGCATTTCGCTGGGAAAATTAAAAGAAAATTTACAGGTGATGAGTAGATCGTAAATTTTTATTACCCCCCATATATATATATATATATACAACTGCGGCCCGTATATATTCGAGATGATTTCGAAACCGGCGACCTTTTCGAAGACCGAAACCGTGTCAACGGGTTGGGAACCCTGACCCGGTGTTAGGACTTTGTAAGTATGCGAAAGGCCGAATACTCGGCATATTTCGGCCGCACTACTTAATCCGAAGTTCGAATCAAGCCGCCACCTGCTTTTCGGGCGTCGGCAAACAAAGTTTCGTATATCGGGAGTCAGCGGGTTATAAGTGTCCGAATAAAAAAATACAACAGTGGACAATAATTGTCTAAACATTGTTTTGATCTAACCCAGCAATTTGTAGCTTCGTGTTCGCGTCCTGTCTTTTTAAATTTATGACATTAGAAAATTTATTTAGGCTGCCAAAATATGGATGATGGAATTTAAGAAATTAATTGTGAATCCCAGAACTCCTTCTTCCAGTAATCATTACCGACTTAAATTTTTACATATACAGGCTCGTAGGCCTTCCTCTATGTACAAGTCCAGAAAAGTGAATTTGTAGCTTCGTGTTCGCGTCCTGTCTTTTTAAATTTTTATGCGAGGAATTTCAAAAAGACGACATAAGAAAATTTATTTGGGCTGCCAAAACAAATTCTTAAACTGTTCTTGTATTTACAGTAATTAAATTTAGATTTACATATACAGGCTGGTAGGGCTTCCTGTATGTTTTGCATGAGTGTTATGTTCTTAATATATTGCACATTGGACATAGAATATCGTAGACTATATGAACGTTTAATACAGGCCTTTCTGGATTTATATAAAGGACTGAATAGACTTGTTTTGTCCACAATTTTGGCACTGCAATCGGGAGTGTTTTGTGCAACTTGTACTTAGTCGAGTTCGAGGGACTTTTATTATTTTTTTTTCGTCAAAGTTAGACTTTATAAACTCCGTCAGCCGAAAAAAAGTACGTCCGGTGTTTCCCGTCGTCCGGCCGAGGAAACCGTGTTCCGGGATAACGGGACGCAGGGGGGGGACATTTTTTACGTTACACTGTAACGTATTTTCTACGTCCTAACTGGACTTCAGGGACTGATGTAAGTTGAGCGTGTAGTGCACGGGCGATGAACGGCGATGACCGTTTTTCCTTTAAAACCTTTCCCCCCACCCCCACCCCCCAGAAACGCTCTTTACAGGTACAGACTCCCGGCAGAAGAGTCCTGTAACAGGTTACACGGATTACATCGAGCGGTACCGTAAGCTGTTGCGGTTCCTAACTGCCGACCGGGAACTGTTGCACCCGTAAAGCTTAGATCGTAAAAAAAAAAAGTTTAACATACCTGTTCTGTGGTCTGCGAGGGGTTGGAATACCGTAGATTTCGTGTGTGTCTCTCGCCGGTTTGGTCTTTGCCAGACCGGTTTCGGCCGCTCGCCGTCTTCAGTAGCGGTGTTAGTCACTTTGATGCTTTTCAGGCATCTGAATATATATATATATATATATATATATATATAGTGTCGGAGTGTTCGATTCCGAACACGAGACGTAATTTTTATTGATCCTAAAATTATGCCAGGCAAGAAGGAAAAGCGATGGATATAATAGAAAACATGGAGATATATAAACACAAACAGAACCAGGTTATAAATGAAAAAATTAACTCGCAAAGGGACGCCATATTTGCCCCGATAATCCTATTAGAGGAACTCACCCAACCGACAAAGGCGAAACCACAGTAAAATGCCTGAAAAATATCCAAAGCGCCAAAAGTGACTAACAGTGCTACTGAAGATGGAAAGCAGCCGAAACCGGTCTAGCAAAAGACCAAACCTACCGTAAAAGAAAACTTCGTTCCCTCTAACACTACAAGCGGTACAATGATCTATTTTTTACCGTTATGTATTTGTCTGATTTCAGGATTTTTTTTTGGGCCAGGGCGTTGATTGGAAAAACCGCCACTTTTTAAACATCACAATTGTTAGTCTCTAAATAAGCCAGCACTTGCTAACGACAGCTGGAACCGATTTGTTGCTACACAGCGCGGGAAAAGTCGGACAAAACGCATTTACAGACTAAATCCTTGCCAACAGTCAATGTGAATGCAAATCTAATTTGATATACCTGTTTTGTGGTCTGCGAGGGTTGGAACTTGGTCGCTGGTTAGGTCTTTTGCTAGACCGGTTTCGGCCGCTCGCCACCTTCAGTAGCGCTGTGTTACTGTCACTGTTAGCACTTTGGACGTTTTTTTGGGCATCCTCATTGCACTGTGTCACTTTCACATGTACCGCAGTGTTTGTCAGTGTGACATTATGAAAGTGACACAGTGGGCAGTGAGGATGCCCAGAAAACAATCCCGAGTGCTAACAGTGACTAACACGGCGCTACTGAAGATGGCGAGCGGCCGAAAGACCGGTCTAGCGAAAGACCAAACTGCAGCGAGAGGAGACAGAAACATCACGAACCTACAGAATGCAAATCTGTAATGGTAGTTTTTAATGGTAGTGTTGCCCTCAGCGAATACATTAACATTTTTGTAGGCGATAAAGTGATAAACATCATTAGTGATTAACCGAGAGATACTTTTCAATATCTGGCTTATAAGGACAACAAACTATACACGGGCGTGCCCGTATTATTTGACAGATCTACTATTAATGTATAATTTTTTCGTACTTTCTGCTGTATCACGAATCAACACGACTATCGGCACTGCTTGTTCCGGTCGTGCACGAACTCAGTGTGACGCTGTGGGGCTTTCACGTCGGGTATTTCCCGGTGATTTTTGCCAAAAAAAAAAAAAATACCGAAGAATATTTTTGCTATCTCTCAAATTGCTGGTAAAAATACGGACGGTGAAGTACAACGGGGGAAAAAAAGTCCACACAGCCACGAAGTACGTAAAACCGAGATTTACGATAAGCGAAGAACTAACTCTTCGGCTGCGAGCAGTACGGGATTTTCGACATCGTCATCGACGACGTCACGGCCTGAGAAAGCGGTTTCGGGCCGCGGGTTTTGTCCATAAAATATAGAATTCGGAAAAAAAAAAATTAAAAAACCGGGTTAATCCTGGACACCAATTAGCGGATTAAATCCTAATTGGACGAGTTAATTTCGCTTCAAACGACGGATCTTCTCTCGGCTCGCAAGTTAGCAGGCCGTGAAAAGCAGAAAGTCTGGAATTGTCGAATTCCACCGAAATACTTATAATTTCCAAATATAAATAGCAAAATTCGAAGAGTTTACCAATTCCCCTAGGCCAGTGCCAAGGCAAAATCGCGAAGTCCGTAAAGACCGCAAAAATAAGTCGGCCCGCGAAAGAGTCGACCTATATTATTTAACATGAAATAATAGGGTCAAAAAAAAATATTTACAGAGGTAGAAAAATGTGCATTTGAATGAATTTAAGAAAAGCGTCTACGAAGGTTGTCTTAACCGGCTTATTTCGTCCGGCAAAATCCCCGTCGTTCAGTATCATTCCGTATCGGCTTAAGAGAAAGAATAGAATGAGCACATTTTGAGTTGCTCAAACCGTTAATATCGAGTGTATACTCTATAATTAATGGGGGACATTAAATTTAACTCCGTTTTAGCGTTTTCTCTTTTCTCTGAAATACCTGATACAGAACGGAAAGTGTGTCGGGAAATGATAGAATGTTTTGCAACTTCGGTGGTCTTTTTTGGCCACCGATCAGGAATTGCGCCAAAAATTCCGCCCTGGTCTCGTTCCAAATTTCTGTTCTGTCCCGCCTTCCGCGTGCATCGCAATCGACGAGCTTTTTATCTTTATCGCTTTTCAATTGGAAAGAAACAAACAGAAGATTTGCTAATAAGGGCTCGATTCGATGTCCTGGAGGGTCGATTTTTCTGTTTCGTACCGAATTTCTATTCAAGAAACAAATTTCTGTTGAACATCCCTATACTGATTTAGGTATACGGAACATCCACGTTTAGGTATACGGATACAATAGCCAACAAACTGGCAATATATAAAACTGTACTAAAGAAATCCAGCATAGCTCGCATCCAAATATTCCAGTCAAAAGTCCATCCTTAATGCTTCCCCCGGGTATGTTTCTAACCGAACAATCCGTAATGACCTCAACATACAACATGCAATTGTACCTATATAACAGGCACATAGTTGATTGTACAATAAATAAAGTTAAAAAAAAAAAGGTATACGGAGGACCCAATTGCCCGTCTACTCTTCAGTCGCATCCTGACGATGGAACCGCCGAGAGTTCCGAAACGAGGTTCATCCCGGTCAACGATTCTGTCGAAATCAGAGCGTCGAAAACGGATTTAAAACGTCGCACAATTTCCGCGAAAACTGCTGTCCACAGTACGAAAATCGAGGCCCCGTATCCCCTGTCCGCATTGAAAGGACGCAACGAGCGGTACAACTTTCAAAAATGTTCGAAACAAATCGTGCGCGCACAACAAGCGGAGAAATTCGTATAATCGACCGATTGTAATTAAAAATTTCGCCCGATTACACCGTACAAATGCGGGGGTTTTTATCGAACTTACAGATCGTTCCGATGGTCCCCGTCATGCGGATGTTATATAACATATTTTCAATCGTTGAAAATGTCAAATTGGAGTTTCAGAACTGAAACCGACAGGAAATTATTATATATATACCTTTAACTGTAGGTTCGTGATGTTTCTGTCTCCTCTCGCTGGTTGTTTGGTCTTTTGCTAGACCGGTTTTTCGGCCGCTCGCCATCTTCAGTAGCGCTGTGTCAGTCACTGTTAGCACTTTGGATTGTTTTTTGAGCATCCTCACTGCCCACTGTGTCACTTTCACATGTACTGTGTCAGTGAGGAAAATATCAGTAATAAAATATCAGTTTCTTTTAAGAGCCGGAATTTCATAAATTCGTCAACATAAAATGTTTTCTTATGTAGTCATGAATGTGGGAATAATAATTACAACCGTTTCTGATAATACGAGTATATTATAATTTTTTCTTATATTTTTCTTCTTTCCCCGGTAGATGTGAAAGTGAGACAGTGCAGTGAGGATGCCCAAAAACGTCCAAAGTGCCAACAGTGACAGTAACACAGCGCTACTGAAGATGGCGAGCGGCCGAAAAACCGGTCTAGCGAAAGACAAAACCGGCGAGAGGAGACAGAAACGTCACGAACCTACAGTATATTTCCAACCCCTCGCAGACCACAAAACAGGTATATCAAATTATACCTTTGACCTTCTTGTTTTGAAAATAGAAAAGATTAAACCCCCCCCCTCCCCCGGCTATATATTTCTGTACAATTCAAATGAAAGGGTCGTGAAAACGAAAGTTCGGGCGAACGAAGTTGAATAATTTATTGATTGCAAAACATCCGGGTGTGAAGTCCGGGTGTTTATAGTTTTCAAAACAGGTTCGTCTGTACAAGTGCTGTATATAACTGTAGTAGAGTGATCGACTTTACCTTTGGCCGAAGGAGTTTCGAAGGCCCTTCAGGCGTTCGGTTTTTCGCCTCGGTGCGTACAATTGCCCCGTTAATTGTACAATTAAAACGGTCGCTGACATTGACAAATTCGACGATGCACTTTTCTCGAAGGCGAAACAAGAGACCGAGCGGCCTTCCTCCGGATACGATTCCAGTCAGAAATCATACACCCGGTGATTACAGGTGACATCCTGCCAGATAAAAGCGCCAACATCACGCCAACTTAAGTACCGCCGAGGCCTTCGCCAATTCATATTTTAAAAAACGGAAAAAATTGAACAAGGGCTGCACTTAGTCGTGCCAGTATTGTTGGCGCAATGAGGCGAAGTCCCCATTGAGAAATCGGTCGATTTTCTGTCGAAGCTCCGCCTAGAAATATAAATATATTGGACGTAAATTAATTGGGTCGTACTGTGTTGCTGATAGTGCTGAAATGGACTAACGGACAGCACTAATATTATCACTGGCTGATCAGTTCTGCGGAAAGAAACTCGGTCGGTAGGGGTTGACCTTCTTGGATTTTTCCTGTGTTTGGAAACCCCCCCCCCCAGTTTTTGTCCTTTCCCACTTTTCTGGAACCGCTAGTTCCACAATAGTGCTACGACAGATGAACGGATCAATATATCGGTCAAAATTGTGATGAGTTATTTTTCCGAGGCGTAATGAAAATACGATGAAACCGTAAATAAAAACTGCAACGTAGATCTATCGATGGCGGTGAAAAGCCGAATTGTCCAAATAAACGAGGGCCCATAGAATATCAATGATATTTTATGTCCTTTTCGAGTTTTATTTGTGCCAACAAGTGGGCAAGCCGGTTGATGATAAGCGTTTTTATCAAAGTGTAAATTTGATTAAAGTGAAATTATGACTTGTCGGTGTAATTAAATATAAGACGAAGCATTAAGATATATAAAAGCGCTGATAATTTTTAAAGTGGGGTGCAGTTTTGCTTAACAGGTCAGTAGACAAAATGGAACAATTAGATATAACTTATTTTTGCAATTGATAAATTTTTATCGGCTTGAAATAGGAACAACACTTTTCAACTGCATATTGGAACAAGGTCGGTGCAGAAAATTCAAATTATTAGAATTGATTAAAGAAGAAGTGACGTTGGTCAAAGCGTTTGACGCGATAAACTATAAACGATTTTCAAGATTCGATGCATGTTTTACGAATTTTTATGGACGATAAAAAAAAACGTCTTATGGTCTCTCCTCGTCCCCAGTAGTTTTTCCACCATTAAAATTCACGGCCGACACTTCACTCTCGGAATGCTCGGACTGTTAAATGAATGAATTCCTTGAATGTAAGTGACATGACTGCGTGGACTCGGGCCAAACGAATGTGAAATGAGAAAGAAAGTCAGACACGAATAATAACGGCACGTACCAAATTCAACGGAACGTCCTATCACAGTTTTCGGAGAAGCGTTATTTAATCTCTCTTTCGAGTATGGGGCGAACGTTATCTCATTCCCGGACTAAATGATTAACGGCGTTCGTAAATTTTCAAAACTTAGTTCCCACTTCGTCTACTGTACCTAATCAACTAATATTTGTTGTGTTTCTGTCTCCTCTCGCTGGTTTCAGGTCTTTTGCTAGACCGGTTTCGGCCGCTCGCCGTCTTCAGTAGCGGTGTTGGTCACTGCATTGGATTGGCCGCTACTGAAGACGGCGAGCGGCCGAAACCGGTCTAGCAAAAGACCGAAACGGCGAGAGGAGACGGAAACACAACAAATCTACAGTGTTCCAACCCCTCGCAAAACAGGTATGTTTTGTGTAAAATAAACGAATTATGTATATATAAAATTTATTGCAATATATCCTCCACATCTTCGTATTGAATTCCGTCTCAAAATGTTTACATTTTTTATCGAATATTTTTAATACCTGTTTCGCACAACCTCCGACCGAAGGTGTGAAATTATTTCATTTTTCATTAATCTATCAATCGTGGATTGAACCGTTCGGTTATAGAAGAAACTATCTTAATCGCGTAAAAAATAAAACACATTATTTACGCAATATTACATGAGTCATCGGAGAGCGTAACTCCTGAGGAGTTATTGTTATTAACTACGTTTTTTCAACTTCCATCATCGGCCGAAACGAATTTCGACGCCAAATTTGTAATCGCCTCCTCCTTCCCTAGGGGGGGTTTTTCCCGTCCTGTTGCAACACCGGGAAAAGGGATGAAGATCTCGAACGCGCTATTCCGAACCGGTAATATCGCGAAGATGACGTAGGGGCGCGCAACGGTCAATTTGAAGATTCAGCATTCGGGACCGGGAGAACGATACGGGAGATTATCGGTTATTACCTTTTAGACGCAGACTATCGGCCGGTGGTAAGATGAAAGGAGATAGGAGAGAAGGGAAGGAGAGAGAGAGAGAGAGAAAAAATAATCGGAAAGCGGTAAAAACCCAGATAATTGCCCGGTCACGATTCGCCATTCTGACCCGAGTCCTCTTTGTTTGCGTCGGGATGCGCACGTCCCTAATCATAGCGCAGATTCAGCTGCGTATTTCTGAACTTGAAATTGCTGCGTACCGAATGAAAAGCAAGGACGATTCCACGGATTTTCAGACGAAAACCCGCTCAGGCTAAAACATCGAGTGATCCACAAAACAATTTCCCCGTTTTACGCGCGTCCTTTTCGGCGAACACAAATTTGGAAAAATTACGGATATGACCGAAATAATCGGCAAAAATGACCACAAAATATAGCGATAAACTCTAATTCGGCCGACCAGAAAAAAACGTAAAGAAAGGAGGGCGGTACCCGGGGCCGTTTTTGCACAAAGTGCAATGCGCTACAGTGAAGTTGAACCTGCCAATATTACCCTAACAACATTGTGAACAACACGTGTATATTTAGTCTTAATACTCGTGTAGATAAATGTAAAAAGGCCCGTAATTTATGTCCGAATAAAAATTAAATATTTGTAATTTGCCCCTCTCCTTTAACTGGGTTCGAATACCAATTTCAAATCTTGATTCTGAACAAAATATCTATTTTCTCGATGGAATTAAACAGTTTTCGTACAAGTTGCTTAATATTAAACGCGTTTAACCTTGTATAAGATCACCAGACCGGGAAATATGTACGTGTGGAAAACGACCTAAGGAAATTATTAACACGGCTCTTTCACGTCCCTATATTTGTTAATGACAAATATTTCGCAATATTTCTTCCAAAGGCTAATCTTTGGCAATGACTGGCCATATTTACGACACTTATTTAGTGCAATAAATTGAAATATAAATTACGTTTTTCGCATTTGTCATTGAATGTGTAATTTTCTGTTCACTTTGGGTCCCCGTCCAGGTTTCATAATAGATCAAATCGTGTGACTGATGAAACATATTAAATTTTGTATTTATTCTACAAAATGTACGCGCCATTAAATTCTTACTTTTCAGTTAGTTTAGGATAAGACAACTCACGATTCGGACTGACCACCGAACTGAATTAAGGCCATTACGGCTCATGACATCCGTAATTCGTGGTAATGTTTTCTTTTGCCAGTTGAAATAAACGTGACTGAATTTTTTTTCAAGAATCACTTTAGATTATTTCATTTACAACACGATTCGTCGATCATGGAGTTTACACACATGACCTTATGCGTGGTTTCGGTCTTAGGCGTTGTCGATTGGAGGACTTATCTTGCCGATTGTCGAAATTATTATTGAAAGTAAACTCGCGTTATCCTTTTTTCCCTGTAGCTCTCATTTCTTAAAAGCCCCGGTCATTAATCTCAAGGAAATGCTTAAAATTTTATATAATTATCGGCCGCCATCCGGGCGCCCCTGACATTCAAGAGGCGCGATTAAATAAAGGGATTTATTATGGCCACGTCAGCCTAAAATATTGAATAATTTGTTCAAACTCACAATTGCTACTTAGGTTATTGGACAATAGATCAAAACTAGGTTTAAACAATAAATTATGACATTCAGACTTGAACTGTGATGTCCTCAATCCCACCCTAAGTACAGATTTTAAAGTCTCGCTTGTTCGCGACCGTTATACTAAATTTATTACTAAATAAAAATAATCATTTTTACACAGAAATATAAAAAGTTCACTCCCGTATTCCCGTATTTCTATCGGGGACGTCTTCTTCAACCTACAGAAACCTTGGCCAAAATTACATTTTAAACTGTATCCAGACGCTACACATTATTAGAGTTTCAGGTTTTAAAACGACCTCAACATTCACGCACAATAGACACTAATTTAACGTTGCCAAGTCCTCGAATTTCTATCTCAAGGAACGAAATAAACCAATGTCAAACAGTAATTAGTTATTACCCATTGTGCGACACGGCCACATCATTGAACGAATGCGTTTCTGTCATAAAAACTAAATTATTGTATTGTGTCTCCACTCGGGAAGATAACGAGGTAGACTGAGAATATTTCTGTTGTAAGAGGGGCTTGAAAATTCTCGGAGCTTTCGTCTGTACAATTGACAGTGCACTGTCTTTGCGCTAAAGTGCATCAAGCGCATTCTTATCGAATGGACCCCGTTCGATAGTGATAGGAGGGACAATAAATCTATTCGTTTGGCCTCAAACCCATCGTAAAAAGTCAGATCGGATGACGGAAAAAACGTCGGAGATTCACAAATTAGCCGATATGCAATTCTAGACTCAAGCCAAAGTCTGAACTCAGCCTCCGAATAGAAGAGAAGAGTCCTTGGCATTAACCGATGAATGGGCGGCCATACAAATGACAGATGTGACGTAGTCCTTACAGTTTTTTTACGAGTTTTTTTTACAGCCAGTCAGTTTACGATAAATCCCGATGAACGCCGGTCCCTTTAAGGACCTTCGGGTTTTCCGAAACTTCGCTTTCGAAGAACCTCGGGCGGCGAACATTTGAATTTCGGTTTTTCGGACGACCGTCTCCAACGCTTATTTTCCTGTACACTTCATCGGTATATTGAAAAAAAGCCACGATGCAAATACTAATGGAATTCGGACCAATTTCGCTTATATAAAACCAAATTTCTCGAATTGGCTTGGCCTTTATAATACTGCCGACCTTTAGCAATTTTTCCGTACAGGAAGTGTCATCCTCAACCCTGTTATTAGTCGATATTGCTGTCGTAACTGTGACACAAGTTTTTAAATATATCGGCTACAAACTGTCTCGTATATCAATATCGTTAAGTGAAAGAAAAAAAATAATTCCCGAGAGACAAGAGAAAGCCACCGGGTTCGGAAAAACCGGATTCTACCTTGAGTCGGTTGCTTCACGAAAAAACCTTCGAGAAGCACGATCCTTTAAATTTCACAACGTTTCAATTTCCCCTTTTTGTTCAAATAAGAATCCACGCATTAAACCGTCCATTATTCGTCGGGTATCCGGCGTGCTGAGTTTCAGCAGGGGGATAAACCCCAACCCCTCAACACCCCCCACCCCGGGGCTTCTCGGTTCAATGCCAGTTTCATGCATACATTTGAACGGTGTCCCGTCCAGGTCTCCAATATAATAGCGGCAATATAAAGCTCCGATATAATCGAAGACTGTCCTAACCGGACAGTCCTTTGTTGGGCAAAAAAAAGAAAAGTGGAACTTTTTTAAAAGGCGACTAATGTTGTGCAAACCGCACGGCGGAGAGTTTCCAGTTTTCCATCGTATTTTATCTTTCATGCTCGTCGGGAGACGCGTTGCCGACACTTTCCAATTTCAAAGCGGGTTTTCATCACTTTTTTACGCGAAAATCGAATGTACTTTTCAAGCGCTGTAATTCCCTTCTGAATATTTCAGCCCCCCCTCCCCCTTTACTGTTTTCAAAGATATGTTAGAGCGAGAAATTGCAGCACAATTAGGACGAAGATTGAGACGGGAATGAAACTTTATAAGTTCGTCTATTGTCGGTGGGTTGAGAAATTGGTGAATGGTGCGATTTGAAACTTACTGTGGGTTAGAAGGACTTGAAGAAATTATAACTTTTCAGAAGCGGATTGCGCACTACGTGTCACCCTGAACATAAAACTGACAATTGTGACATCAAGATATCAAATTTCAGAAACTTTCCATGCCGATATTCGATCGTAGACCAATAGACTATGTCAACTAAGACTGCGGCCCAAGGTTCCAGTACGAAGTTTTTCACCCGCAGTTCGGTCCGACCGCCCAGTGTAACTAAAATTACATAAGTAATAGTAATATCCCCGAGCTAGGCTCGTAGCGAGTTAACTTTCATCGGTTCAAATTTGCCGCTCTCACGATATCGGTTGACACTTGCTATTGACAAATTCGACGAAAACCCCTTACGTCGATCAATTTCATCGGCGAAAATCCTTCTGATATTAAAAGCGGTGGGAAAACCAATAAGAGAGATGATGGAGGGGTACACTTCATGCAAAGAGGTACCCAAGTGGAACATCAGTTTGTTGGTCCTTCTTGCGTAGAAGCGGAAGAACGGGACCGTGCGTTGGCTCTGCGTCGAGAGGAGTATCGGGGGTTTTCCCCCGAAGGATTAGGGCCCTCCAGGCGGGGGTGCTTTTCTGGGAAACGAGGAAAAGTATCCCCGACGAAGAATCGGTTGGGATAAACCGACCGGTGAAAATAAGGCCGCGACGAAGAGGAACAAACGTGTTCAGAATTTAAGGTCAACGCCTAGTGCGGAAATTGCGCGCATGCCGCCCAGAAAGGAGATTGAACTTAAAAAATAAATAAATAAATAAGAAGACCTACTCCGTATTTGTCCCACAGCGCATTCCACGTGCGAGACCTTATACTTACGCGTCAGAGTTTACAAATTTTAAATTTTAAATAATCCGGCAAGTAGAGTTCAGTCACCTTTACCATTAATTCAGTAGGCCGATGGACGTTTCGTGATTAAGTAAACCGTGCCGGTAACCGCCGGTTTATGATCCGTGTTCGGGCATATCTGCCCGAAAGGGAGCATCGCGGATTTATAAAACTGCATCAACTTCGCGAGAGCGGAAGAAAAGCGGTGAATGAGAAACTGCATCGGTTTTACGACCGAAACGCGCAATTAAAATCGGGGGAAAAAGGGGGAGGAAAAATAAAAAGTAGTAGTTTCTTCATTTTTTTTACGATCGCGATTTAATCAAAAACGCAGTCACCGGCAGTTAGTTAGAAAATGGCCGGTTGTTGCATATTATTTCCCATCTCCATGCTGCAGATCCAATTGTCGTACTTTCATAATGCGGAATGGAAATTGTCGGTAGTCAATTTTTATGCTGTTGTAAAGTTAAGTCATTATACATTGATTTTACCTAGAAAGTTCGGTTGATATTCCGATGTTTCGATTTAAATAAGGGATGATGAGGTAAATTTCGTCCTTGTAATTAAAATAATTGATTGCATTTGGATATCAAGAATTTTCTCACGGTGTTTTACATCGAATTGAATAAATAAATGCTCAGTAATTGGTTTCTAATTGCAATGCGCATTTATATATTCATATTCACACGCCCGAACAAGAAATTAACTAATGTAAATCACGATGGAGTAAACCCCAACCGTTTTTCGTCATTATTTTAAATAAATTTTATTTATTTATCTATTCTTCTAGATTACGTGGCCAGTTATTTTTCCAGTCGTCTGTAAGGAACGTTTGGGAAATTTTAATTAATATTTTCGACTGTGCGGTTTAAAATTGTGGTTATATTTGATGGTTTGGCCGAACCCCGCAATTCAAGTCCGTGCGTGCAGATTGACTTCACAGTACAGTTTATAGGCATATTTTGAGTAAATTTACATTATTTTTTGTTTGACAACCCGCGACATAAACATTCTGTCGGGCTTCGCATAAAAGTTCAAAATTTGAAAATTGTTTCGGTCGTTCTTCTTGTACAATAAGTTGTATAATTCGTGTATACCTTTTATTTGGGGGTGGGGGCCCTGAGTTTCTGGCTATTGTAAGGGAGTTTTCCTGTTTTCTATATAATCGCTTTTCTGCGGATGACCTGAGCTCTATTGGGGCGCTTAATTTAAGACATTCTTTGGAGAAAAAGTGCCGGTACCGGCGGTACCGGTTCGTGATATTCGGCTGTCCCGAAGAGAGGGAGAGTTGAACGGTCGGCTGGTGGGGGTAGGACAATGACAGGTCCGAGGGGCTACCGCCAGCCCTCAGTCTCACGCCGAAGCGCGATTAGTGTAGAACACAGTCGGTTGTAACACTGAGGGCGTTACAAGACCGACGCGATAAGTAAGCTCCACGGGGTATAATACTTAAGTAAGCTCAGCGACACCACTCGCCCCCAGTGACTTCCTCAGGAGTCGTCGGGACCAGATTGCGGTACAGCTCGAGAATATGGTGAGTCCAGAAGACACAGTAGCATTTAAAATTTCAAATAATCCGGATATATTTTATTCAGTACTTCATGGATACAGCCAAATAGATTTTTCTTTCTTCCGATATCACTACCGTACGGCGGTTTTTCTCGATACTGTGTCCTGCCGGTTCGGTCTTTCGCTGAACCGGTTTTGTCCTCTCGCCGTCGTCAGTAGTACTCCGGTACATTGAGGGCATCCTGACAGATACGGCTCCGTATGCCATTTTAAGATTTTCAAAAACTGATTTTTTTTTTTTTTTAAAGTGCGAAAAAACCCTCAATGCTAAATAAAAGATACTATCGATGAATATTATTATCTAATCGCGATTAAAGTTACACTTCCGCAGTTCGAACCGAGGTCGACGGTTTAAGCCACGGTTCGGGGGAATTTCCTAAAACTTGAAATACTTGTATGCGGTACTTAAATTTAATATAACTACATAATAAACAGATTCAAATTATTTTCCACTAGATCCCCCCCCCCACTGTGAATTTACATATATCTTAATTTTCGATTCTCGAATCGGACTCCCGACTGTGTCCATCTCTCATAATCTGGTTAAATAATTATTAATAGTGCCGAGCATAATAATTGTATATGTAAAATGAAGATAGCAGTATAGTGTAAATAATAATAGTATTTTCAGAATGATAAGACAACGCAAAACCTTGTTCGAACATGTCTCGAAGCGTAGGCCGACGCGAAGTCCGTCCAGAAATTTATGACACGTCCCCGACATAACGCCGAGAGTACAGTGCTGCATATGCATAAACCGAAACAAGCTTGATACGGCCGTATACCGTTATACAGTTCTGTAGTTCGAGCGGGTGACGCGCGCTTAAAATTCTTCCGAGAATGTTGTTCACATGCTCCGAAGTCCTCGGCCCAACTTGCCGGCTAGTTATTATTACAACTTGTCTCGATTTTACGACACCTTTACGCGTAATCACTCGAAATATAATTACAGGAGAAACGCCCATTAAATGAATAGTTCGGATGATACCCGATTCGAATATCGCCGTTCGTAAAAACCGAGTTGTATAAAGATACATTAAAAATAATAATAATAATAATATATGCGCTCCGTACGACATTTATTGTGAGTATAATATAGCGTTAAACGCCGAAATCATTGTTGGACACGAGTTGAAATTTACATGACCGACCGGTTTCTCGGTTGTTAGCGTCATAAAACTGATGCCGAAAAAATTTATTATAAGCGTTAAATTGAGATTTTCAGGCCTATATATATATATATATAAAAAATATGTATTATTGTTCCACCGCATAAAATTATATGAAGCCAGCGGAATAAAAGGTTTCTACCTCTACGTTGGACAAAATTCATTAATTGTCAGTGTATGATAATTTAACGAGGGATCCACTAAATGGTTTCCGTTCTAATATGAACCGTTTTCGACTTCTCCCCACAGCCAGTAGCATCGTGTCGCATTTCCCCCAGTGTTCGGAACCGAATCGACGATTAGTGGCGAAAGTATCGAAAGATACTATTCTTAATTCTGGGCGTTTACGCATAATAACCGGGTTGGATTTTGTTAAAAAAAAAAAAAAA